>JAOXYA010000008.1:28161182-28171310 GCA_028565675.1 Sorex palustris | reverse complement strand
AAGATATCTTATAGGAAAGTACATACGGAAAACATATTAGCATAGAAGTGGAATAATATGATTTCTGTATGCCATCCAGTGTCAAATAATATTTATAATTATGGAAGTACCAGATGTATATATGTTTTCTCAATCACATTAAGAAAGGTACAGACTTGAATACCTACAGAGTATTCACACACACACACACACACACACACACACACACACACACACACACATTTTGGTGCCAGGGATCAAACCTAGGACCTCACCTATGTAAAGCAAGTGCTTCTTCACTAAGCCACACCCTTGGCTAAATATTATGATAATCATATTTTAATCTGAATATGCCCTTAGCTAAATTTTTCTCCAGAATTCTAGAGTTGGAAAAGTTTTATAAAGTAATGACTCATAGGTTCTAAGAATAAAACAGAGGCCTAAAGTGAATCCCTATGCCAAACAACTAATTTAGCAAGAACCCCACTTAATGATTCAGGAAACTCAGCAAACATGTGAAGCAGTTCCAAATGGGCTAAAATCATAATTCCTCTCTAGAGCGCACCATGTTTAAATGTGGAGGGAAATACTAGAAGCTGTCTGTGTCAGGGCTGCAAAAAAGAGGAGGGATGGAAGAGAAAGACCAGCAGAGTTATAAGAAATTGGAGTTGGGGGGCTGGGGGTGAGTAGCTAGGAGGCAGGGTGCAGAGGCCAGCAGGCAGAGAGTGAGTGAGACGCGTCACAGCACACAGTTCCCGAAGCACTTACTTAGGATTTTGCTCAATTTTAAGCAACGTCAGGTTCCAGCTATACAGGGTAAGTCAACCCCAGGAACTTGTGGAAAGAGAGGGAATTCAAAGATTGCAGTAGGATGGGATGTATGGGGAGAGGGACCAGCTTAATGTTACTCCAAGGAATAAACTGTGTCGTTCAGAAGAACTGTTCTCATTGGTTGGCACGGTCTGGTCTGAGACTCTGCACGGTTCAGTTGCATGAAGATGTGATAATTGCTTGTTTGATATTCTGATGTATTTACATAATGAGTGCCAGAGTCCCAGGCACTCGCTGACAACAGTCCCACATATTGACAGTCGCTCCGCAGTCGAGATGGCCTGTGAGCCAGAACTGTTGATCAGGATGGCAGGAAGCCAGAGAATCAAATGGCCCAACATGTTGTCTCAAACTGAAGCCTCGAATGTTCCATCTTCTGCCACAAAGTGGTTACTGCACTAAGCCCCCTGTCACTAAAAGGCAGAACCCCCCTGAAAGGCAGTTCCTCAGCTGAGCCTTAAGTTTTCTGGCACATTGCTCAGTGGCTGGGGGGTGGAGTGACTCTCCGAATCTCACACCGGGTCTGCTGCAGTGATCTTAAAATGAACTGCATCCCACAGATCCTGAATTTCACTTAAAAGGCAGATTTCAAAACTGGTAAAAGGCTTAAAAACTTCAGCCCTTTTAACTTTCTGTGGTCATCAAATTTTCAAGGATACCAGTCTTTGAAGTGAATTAAGGTGGTGAGGAAAGAAATGTCATGATTAAGAAAATCTTCCTAGTTTTATACGTTAAGTCAGATGCTTCAGTGACAATCTCAGTATAATAACTTTTCCGTTTCTGGAAAGAAGTAAGCTACAGAAGAGACGGGGCCGTGAGCACTCTTCAAATTATAGTTTAGTACTGGTTTTCTGGCTGTATAAGCTCCAGAAAATAATCTTCAGCTCCACTAACTTGCTGAGTATGTAGTTTTGCCCTACATGACTGTACAGAACATGGTTTACCATGCCTGAGACTTTTTCATGAAGTGACCACCATCCCCTCTGACTTATATGTAGAGAACAGAGATTTTAAAATTACATTCCAGTCTAATCATTAGGCAAAATTTAAAAACTAAAATGCTTTCTTCTTCCACACTTTTGAATTTAGTTTATGTTTTGTTTTAAAGCTTTTGAATTTAGGGGCTGGAGCAATAGCACAGCGGGTAGGGCACCTGCCTTGAATGCGGCTGACCCAGGTTCGATTCCCAGCACCTCATATGGTCCCCTGAGCACTGCCAGGGGTGATTCCTGAGTGCAGAGCCAGGAGTAACCCCTGTGCATTGCCGGGTGTGGCCCAAAAAGAAAAAAAAACAAGTCTTGATGGGGGGTGCTCTCTTCCCTGGGGGCCCCTTACCTTTTCTTTTCTTTTAAATTTTATTTTTAATTTTTTTTATTTTAATGTAGGAGTATTGCTAATTATTCAGCTATTGATTAGGCTGATTGAATTGTGGGGACCCCATTTCTAGGGGATTCCAGGATCGGATTCCCTTTCCCCCCCAAGGACCCCAACTTGCCACCGCCAGATATCAATCAGGCCTTCGGGTGATGCGGTGGGTTTCTCTCTCCTAATTAGGGTCCTATCTCCGCTCTCTGTGCTCTCTGGGCTATGATAGACAGGGTGCTAATTATTTTAGGAATATCCTCTCATTTTACCCTCACCATATGCCTATTAAATAGCTTTATCACCTTTGAACAGTGATAACTCAGAGGCTTTCCCCGCTCGGCTCAGGAAGTGGCCAGGCCAGAGTGTGGCTGAGAGGGGCTGGGTGCCAAAGCCCCTGCACGCTGCCCTGCTACCGAGCGCTACACTCCGGGCCTCTCCTCAGCCCTGGACAGCTGCCGGCAGCCAGCTCGGTGCCTTTCCCCACACCTGGAGCTCGCTCCCCACACCCCATCCCACACCATGCCCTCTCTCCCATGCCTCATACCCCAGACCCCACACCTCACCCCCCGGCGCTCCCAGCCGCGTAGGGCCACCTGTCTTTACTCTTCTGAGGTCACCCCACACAGGGGGCCTGGAAAGAGAGGACAGCAGGGAGGGCACTGGCCTTGCATGGCCTTGCATGGCCCACCCACGTTTGATCTGCGCTACTGCACATGGTCCCTCCATGCCAGCCCCACCAGGAGCGACCCCTGCTCTGGGTGAGGCCCAGAAACCAAAAAAAAAAAGAAAAAAAAAAGAAAAAATCCAGTGGGGGGGCACTTGGCCCCTGGCCCCACCCACCCCCCTGCAGCTCCCAGTCAGCGGGCAGGGCTGGCAGCGGGGGCGGCAGGGAGCAGAGAGGCAGATAATCCCAGGGAGTGGGAAATGTGAAAAACCCTTTCCCGGGCTGAGGAAGGTATTTTTGGATGCACAGTTGAATGTGGGTGTGCGAGATGTGCTGGGAATTCACAACACTTCAAACCAGAGCCTGGTGGCAGGAGCAGGCCCCAACAGGAACCCCTGCAGGCCCAGCAGCTCTGGGGTCCCAGGGGACACAGCCCAGCTCCCGTAGCCTGTCTGCGGCCCAGGATGCCGGCTCGGATGGGCCGGGCTGGGCAGCCACACCGGGGAGGCCAGCTGGCGTGAGCAGGAGGGAGAAAGGCCTGCCGAGAGCGTGCCAGCTGGTCCTGGCTCCGGCTGCCAGCAGGAGCCTAACAGGACACACCTGGACAAGCACTTGGCCCCGACAGCCGGCTGACAACCCCAGCCCCTCGGTTCCAGAGGTGAGCAAGCACCAACGCCACCTGGAGAGTTTTGTTCGGGCAGACCCCCAGCCGGAGTTTCTCTGAGGTGGCGCCTACAGTTGCGCCTTCCTAAGCTCAGTCTGGGACCACACTGCTCTAACCTAGCTCTGTGATACAAGCACTGCATCCGGCTGGAGTGCGCATTTGCCAATGGGAGGTGCCCCTCGTCCCTTGCATAGAGAATGGTTATGGGGTCACATTCTCATATGCCAGACAGTGGCTGGCACTTTTAATCAATAAAAATGATTAATTAGTTCATCTATTTGTTAGCTTTGGGTCCCACCCAATGGTGCTCAGGGCTTATTCCTGGGTCTGCACTTAGGGATCAATCCTGGTGGGGTTCAGGGGACCATATGCAGAGACCCCCACACTGAACCCGTGTCAGCCGTGTGAAACGCAAGTGCGCCATCCACTGTGCTATCTCTCCAGCCCCAGCAAAGAGGGTGTTTGAAAGTCAATATGCACTCTTTCCTCTTCTTAAGGGGCAGCAGGAAGCCATGCTCAGTGGTGCTCAGGACTTACTCCTGGCTCTGTGCTCAGGGACCATTTGAGGAGCCAGTTGGCTCTGTGCAAGGCAACACCCTACCCCCTGCACCATCTCTCTGGCCCAAGTGTGGAAACTGGTTTTGCTGCCAGAGCACATTCTGTTGGCTACAGTCTCATGTAAGCGCCGCACCTGTGTGCAGTGGGAAACCCAACGCCCCCACGCAGTGTTTCAGCCCCTGTCTTGCTACAGTGGCCTGGAGCCGGCGATAACTCCCAAACCTGCTGACCCCCTGACTCCTCCAGCATCAACTCCCAAGCTCGCCATGTCATCCAGAAGCTGGAAGTCGGACATGTGCTCAAGAAGAGGGACAGCCATGCCTCTGCCTGGGGCCACACACTCCCAGGCCCTGCCCTCACACCGACACGCTCCTGCTCCAGGCGCTCGGGTCACACAGCCCACGGGTGACGCCTGGGACCAGGGTCCTCTCAGCCTCTCTGCACCCCCGAAGCCCTTCTCTAGCCAGAGCTCCCAAGGGAGCGTGTTTGGAACAGAGGCTCCGTGAAGGCGCCTCTCCCCAGGGTCTCTCTCCTCAGTCTGCCCCCAGGGCGACTTTCACGGGGAGACGCTGAAAATGACAGGATGCCTCTGTCTTTTCCAGAGGAAAGGGTTCTGGCTCTGGGATTCCCGGAAGACAGGAGTCACTCCAGGCCAGCGTGGGGCCCTGGCAACAGGTTTGAGGCCACTCCCACGAGCGCTGCAGGGCTGGGTGTGGGAGCAGGTAGGGGTGCTCAGGGCAGGAGTCAGCACTGCAGCGCTTGGCCCAGTGCCACAGCTGACACGACCACGCTGAACTGTCGGCGCCACGAGAGAGTGGACAAACAGTGGCACCTGGGGCAGAGAATTCTTGCTCCTAGCCAAAGGGACTTGGGGTTACACGTATTTGGAAGTGTAGACACTTGCAAAGCAGCCAGCCTTGAGACGGAAGATGTGGCAGGTGATAATTCTGTTCAAGGTAATTGATCGGAAATGTTTTCCGAATGCAGCCAGGGCCGAGAAGCGAAGATATTAACAGTTCTCCTGAGAGCTGACAAGAAGAATGTCAAATTCACTTCCAGGTCCCCAGGCCCTGTCTGCGGTGGAAAGGGAGGGATGGCAGCAGCCCCTCCCGAATGCCCGACATGGGAGGCGGGCACGCCTGGCCACTCTCTGCAGAAGCAGGCTCCCCCCGGACCCCCAGAAATGCGGGGGCCGTGGGGGGCATGGAGGGAGCATGGGGACTTGGAGCAGAAGCCCCAGAGGGTGGTGCCGTCCTTCTCTTTTCATTGTTATTTGGGGAACGGGGCGTTGGGCCACAGCTCTGTGCTCGGGGTCACTCCAGTCGAGCCGCCGAGGTACAGCTGGTGCTCAGTCACATGCTGGGCAGAGGAAATGGGTTCAAACACCCTGCGAGAGGAGCAGGCCTGTCCCGTTCAGTGACCTGAAGAGGGTGCTGGGTCTAGGGTGGAGGCAGGTGAGAAGGAGCCAGGGGATAAGTTAAAATACTCTGGGTACCCAGAATGGAGACTCAACAGGCAGAAACAGCCACCCCTTAATTTTTGAGCTAGCTCTGCAACCTGCCCCTCTCTGTAAGGGAGCGGGAAGACAGTCGCCAGGGCTGGAGCAGCTGTCTTTGTGCTCAGTGCCCAGAGTTAGATGCCTGGCACGGCACAGTAGCCCCTCCTCATACCAGCAGTCCCACCCCCAAAGAATGGGGGGGTGGGAAGAGGAGTAACAGAACAAAAACAACAGCAGCAATGGAATAGGAACAACGGCTTCGTCACTGAGCAAAGTGGCGGCCTGGAGGGCAACGCGCTGAGCCACAGCCAGAATAGTCATTCCTGGTGTCCTGCTGCCCACAGGTGATGCCCACAGCCCTGCCCTGATAGCTGCACTGGGGCTCCCTCCCAGCCAGGGCAGTGCCCGGAAAACCCACTCCCCGCTCTGGGCCTGACCAGGGGGCTCAGGATCGCACTGCTGTGAAGAGCCGGCCATGCCCGAATGACACTGGTGGGCCAGTGTAGGAGCATGGTGACACGGGAGAAGTTTGATCCTGGGGACACAGCCCCCCTCCCACCCCCGTCTGCACAGGCGGATTCTGGGTTGGGTGCAGCAGAAGTGACTTAGCAGTAAAGCTGGTATTGAGGGGTCACTTCAGGCTTCCTGTGAGGGCTTCCAGCCCTTGAGTACCAGGACCCCAGCACCTCCCAGGTGGAGTCTGCAGGGTCCTCTCTGCCATAGGGTGGGAGAGGGAGGCTGGGAGCCACCATCATTGCCCTGGATAAGGTCATCTGGGTAAGCCCTGAGCAGCACGGCCAGGGAAGGCCTAAGTGCCACTACAGAGGAAGGGCGAGCGACTCTGTGTGTCCACATACCTCGTTTCCCAATGACCAGAGCTTCCCCACAGGGTCCCTCTGACCACCTCTCTGTAGGAGGGAGTGCTGAGAGCAGGTGGGCTGGAGCAGTGGATCCTCCGGCCTTGCTTGGATTCCTTACCTCCCCCTTCTCAGTCAGGAGCCCCTGGGGGACTGGCCAGCGAGGTGCCAGGCCCCGGGCACACAGCAGGTCCAGCTCTGGGTGTGAGATGTGCCCACCAGGATCCCCGCTCCCGGGCTGCACGGTGGCTGCCTCTTCCCATCCCGGGGAGGGGCTGGGTCTAGGGGGGCACTGGACTCTCGCCCTTCCCTCCTAGGCTGAGTAAGAGGGAAAAGAGGTGGGGAGTATTAAGGGTAGAGGCTGCTGGGGACAGGGTTGTGGAAGGCATCATCTACTCAGGCTGTGGAACGGAAGATGTTTTCCTGTTGGTTGAACTTATTGCTAGTGTCATGGTGTTAGTGAAATGAAAAAAACAAACAGTGGGTGCAAGGAGATAGCTCAAAGGCTGGATGCTCGCTTTGCATAAAAATACCAGGGTCCAAAACAAAAAAAAAGGAAAAAGGGCTGGAGCAATAGCACAAAGGGTAAGGAGTTTGCCTTGCACGTGGCCAATCCAGGTTTGATTCCCAGCATCCCATATGGTCCCCTGAGCACTGCCAGGGGTAATTCCTGAGTGCAGAGCCAGGAGCAACCCCCATGCATCTCCGGGTGCCCCCCGAAAAGAGAGTTCTACTCTTCTCTCTCTGTCTCTGTCTCTGTCTCTGTCTCTGTCTCTCTCTCTCTCTCTCTCTCTCTCTCTCTCTCTCTCCCTCTTTCTTTCTCTCCGTCTCTGTCAGAGAGCTGTTTTTGGGTCACATCTGGAAGTGTCAGTGTCAGGGGTTTCTCTTGGCTATACATATAGGAATTACTCCTGGTGGTGCTCTGGGGCCCATATGGGGTGCTGGGGATTGAACCAGGATCTGCTGTGTGCGAGGCAGGTGCCTTAGTTGCTGTACTTCTTTTTCCACCTCAATTTGGGACTTACAATTGGTAGTGCTCAGGGTAAGATATGAGATGCCAGAGATGAAACCAGGGCTGACCATGTGTAAATCAAGAGTCTTACTTACTGAAATATCGATCTGCTCACACTACCCCTTCTTTTTACAATTGTTAACCCATAATATGGCAGGTTTCAATCAATATGTTTTGGTTATGCTTTGTTTCTGTTTTTAGATACTTTGTATTTGAACAGTGGTTGCTATGATTTGGATCAGAATTATGAAATCATTGTTAATATGCCTCTAATTTTTAAGTGGCAAAATTGTAATATTGTCACACTGTTATGTCTCTATATGTCCCCTTCTTCTCTGTCTCTTTTCTCAGTCTATCTGATTTTTCCTTTCAACTCACTTGCCACTCACATAAAGACTTATGGGGCAGTGCTAACACAGTCTCTGAATCAAATGGGCCTTTTCACTCTGATATATTTAACGAATTACCCATCTTGTGTACTGCGGTCATTCCCAAACTTACTGTGCGTTAGGGGGCTCTGTGGGCCCAGAATTGGTTTGGTTAATAGTCCAGTAATATTTTTGAATAGCTTCGTGAAATAGCCTTATAACTGTAGGGGAAAAATTCCCTATTAATACTTCAAAAAACCCAATTAATTGACTCAAAGTGCCTCAAGGAGAAGACTCTTTTCCCAATTATAACAAGCTCTAATTTTGAATAGGAATTTAATGCTTTCTTTCTCTAGCAACTTGAAGGTAAGGTAACTCTTCTAGATAGTACATTTTATTCATAACAATGAAAGTATAAACAAATCCAGGGGAGCTATAGACACAACCTAGAGCATGGTGAGCCATAGCCCCTGGAGATTCTAATCGGAGACTTGTGTGTGTGTGTGTGGTGTGTGTGTGTGTTTTCATGTGTGTGTGAGAGAGACAGAGAGAGAGAAAGAAGGAGAGAGAGAGAGAGAGAAAGAAAGAGAGTGCTATCAAGAAAGAAAAGGCAAAGGGACACACATATTAGTATGTAACCAAGGAGAGAGAAGAGAATGAGAAAGATGGATGGAAAAGGAAGACATAAAATAATTGCAAAATGGAAAAGAAAGATGGAGGAAAAGGAGGGAGACTGTGTATGAGGAAATAGAAAAAATATGGAAACCCAGAAGAAAAGACTTTTGAAGTCCTTTTGCTTCAGGAGAGGAGGAGGAAGGCAGGATGTGGGGAGATAGAGCCTATACATACAGCCTGTCCTTAAATTTCTAACAGGTTTTGCACAGATCACCAAAGTTTTAGTGCAAACCGTTAACTGTGGCATGGCAAATTAAGACTCTCCAAACTTGGTCCAGGAAGCAGGAGAGAAGGGAGACTTATACTTGTTGTCATCTTCATGTCTGCAGGAGTGACCAGGCAACTCATTTGTGGCTTTATCTGCTTTTGTGCAGCCAATAAATAGTATAGTACTTGAGACAACAAAGCATTGATGAATTCCCTCCTAATAGGACCAGCTACTTAAGGGGGTGTTAAAAAGTGTAGAATGTAGCTTTGCACAAAGAGAGATTTTGCTTTCTGGTCTCATTTTTATGTTGAAAAGCAGGGAAAAGCCAGGTTACACACGCACCTCCCCCTTTGCTTCAATTCTGGGCTTTGTGTCTAGGGATTGGTTAGGGATAGACTTGCCAGTGAGATAATCACAGCTTGTCTGGTTGGGAGAGCTGGGGCTCACTGTTAACCCTATGAGCTCCAGAGGACTGAGGGAAAAATCAGAAATATGAATCTTTTTCCAAATTTTGAGAATCAAGCTATGGAAGGTGGGGTAGGGATATTGGATAACGGTTACATACAAACTAGACTAATTTCTTAGAGCACAATTAATTACATTTCTGCATCTAAAAGCATTTTTGAATATTATGTTAAACTAAAGGGGGAAAAAACGAGAGAAAAACAGAAGAAAAAAAACAAACCCACAATTCTAGCTCCATTGGCAACTGCTAATTATGGTGGTTAATGTAATTATCATTGATTATATTTAATAATAGAGATAACTTAGTGAGCATTGTGCTAGGTACATTAAAAAACTAACCTCTTCCTACAAAAGCCCTAGAATATTGGTGATATTTTTAAATTGGTGAATGAAAAAATATTTTGCGTATTTTTTATCCTATAGGTATTTAAATACCTGTAGGCTATGTATATGCAATATGGTATTCCTTTTCTATTAAATAATGCAGGAAGCACTGTATTTTTACAGACCATGCTTTAAAAGGATTGTAAAACCATGTATGTATGGTAGCATGATAATCATTTTCTCTGTGTAGGTATTTAAATATTTACAATATTTTTCTCCTAAATATAAGAAGAAATTTTAAGTTCTTTTGTCAGCAAAGCTATTTTTTTTCTTTTAGAACAAATTTCCACAATCTGTCCAGTACTTGGTTAATTTTGAAGCTATTAATATATGTTTCAAATATTTTGCAAAATCTAACCTCAGCAGGCACTTTATAAAACCCTACTTCAGGGGCCCAAATTTCAGCAATAAATAAAAGCATTTTGCCTATGTAATCATTGCAATTTCATATCTATTGCATGGTTTTGTTCCTATTTTAAGGATGCCTTTTCTTTCATGATTACTCTTATAAGATACATAAAACACACCCTATCTGAATGGAAATGATGTACAATTGGTATTATTTCTTAGCAAGTATTCTGCAAGTAGATGTGTTGTTTT
>JAOXYA010000008.1:27705735-27722904 GCA_028565675.1 Sorex palustris | reverse complement strand
TATTTTAAACAACCTAAAGTATAAAATGCTATGCTAATCTAAGACATATCTACCTACATCATTTTATAAAATAACAGTATTTCTATTGTATTTATTAAATGTATATGTTAGGGCTAGAGAGATAGTACAGTCGGAGGACACTTTCCTTGTAAGTAGCAAGCTTGTGTTTGATCACAGGTATCCCATAGGAGCACTCAAGCACTGCCCAAGAGTAATTCCAGAGTGCAGAGCCAGTAGTAAACCTGAGCTTCTCTAGATATATCCCCAAAATACAAAAATAAAACCCAAAAGCACAAAAGTACATATCATTGCAGAATTTAAAGATAAGACTGTTGAAAATGTACCAAGCAAAGATAACTACAACTAAAATTGTTGTGTTTTGTTGATAATAGAGATATCAAGAGATGCATAGAAATATGTCTAGTGACTTTTTAATATAGAGATACAGTTGCTGATATACATAATTTTGTGTATCTGCCTCTTTACTTATCTTTTCTTTTTTCCTAACTCATTAGATGTTTGTTTATATGATTACTACGTTAAAGGACTTGGAATAACCCCACATTCTTTCTTTCTCTTTTAAAATGCCAAAGTCATAGTGAAGGCATGGGAAATACAAGTGTCACCAGAAAGTGCCTTGTCAATAAACAAATAAAGAATTATTTCCTCCAGATGCTGAAGCAGAAAAGGTTGAAAAAGAAACTCAGTGGATTCTACACTTTGTTTCACTATATAGGAACCAAAGCATATCCATGGCCTCACGGAAAAGTCATCCCATGATGTGTTCAACCCAAATATTCAGGAACTTTTTTCCTGATATTAGGAGACTCTGAGCAGCACCAGATCTGCTAGGGGGCAGCTCCTAGATCCTGAGATTGTCCATATATGAGCAGCGATTCTCTGAGTCCTCATATGGTTCTGCCACCTCAGAAACACTGGCAAGATGCAAAATTTGTAGCATCTAGACTCTGAAAACATGAATAAACCTTCAGAGTCCAGAGATTGTCTTCTATGACCCTGAATAAGTGAATAGCTATCTATGGATAAGTCATTTTATAGACATTAATGAAGTGAACACTTATGTACCATCCAGATTTGTGACCTGAGGTGCAGGGATCAAATATCACACACAAGTGGAAACTCTGTTATGTGACTCAATTCCACTTTAGCTCCCAAAATAAAAAATATGGTTTTAAATTCAATCTCAAAAGTTGTTTAATATTGCCTGATGTAACACTCCTCTAATGTCACACATTTGGCATTTCTAAGGTTACTCTATGAATATCTATACGTTATTCTGTCATAGAAAAATATGCTGTTTCTATTATCCAGTATGTCCAACTGCCAATCACAGTGGTTGCTTAGGCTTGTTTTAGTAAAGAATCCTTTCTCCAAATGATACCCAAGTAGAGACTCCTACACATAAAGCAAATATATATATGAAAATGTGTGGGCAACATGAAAGATGATCCCTGCTAAATTTCTTAGATGTGCCTATATGCATTTCTGACCTTTGTTTGGATAGCAGAAAATTAAAGATCAGGGATTGGACTTGTATACCTACAATTTTTCCCTACTGCTGAGCTAAAGCCAACTACTGATGGAGAACTCAAAAAAGAAAAATAACTGGCAACCATGGGATAATCCCAACCTTCCAGGCCTTTCTCTTCCCCAGCACTCTGACCTCATCATCAAGCCATATAATAGTCAGGAAAAACAGGCATTGTTGAGTGGCTTTCTCCCCTGTCACCTTGCCTTTGTTATACTGGTTCATCTTATTCTGCTACTTTCACATGGGGCTTTAGGAAAGGAAAGACGGCAGAAAAGAAACCGGAGCCTGAATCATTCAAAATTAGTGCTATTATCACGTAGAAGTAAAATGACCACTTTGTGATTGTCAACATCAACCTCATCCGTTTTGACAAATCATTTTCTCTCTCAGATTAGATATGTTATAATGCTCATCCTGCAAAATTATTTTTAAAGCTGTGCTTAGAGAGCTCAGCAGTTACTCTTAACAATACTCAGCCAGTCAGTCCTGAGAGATTAATAGTAAGGTCTGATAATTCAGTGCTGCTCTGATCCTTCTGTACCAGGGATGACCAGGGCCATTTCAGGGTCATGCCATTGGTTATTTGGGACCACCAAGACCACACTTAACAGTGCTGGTAGGGCTGGTTATGAGACAGTGGAAGTGACCAGAAGATGAGATAAGCATCCCCTCCAGGGATTCCTCCTATAACCACGGAGGCTGGGCTTCTATGAAAAGAAAGCAAATGGAGAAGGTTTGGTCGCTTGGCAGTGGAAGCCAGACCTCCCTATGGCCTGGTTCTGACAGGAATGGGGTAAAGGAAGGGCATTGTGTGGTTCTGGGAACACAACTGGTATCCCATGTATGCAAAGCATGACACCCAACCCCTGCACAATAGCCTCAGTTCAGAAGATTAGATTTTATTTTTGGACAACACCCAGTGGTTCTCAGAGCTTAGTTGTGGCTCTGTGCTCAGGGTTCACCCCTGGCAAGGCTTGGGGGACCATAGGGGATTCTGGGGAAATCTGTGTTGGTTTTGTGCAAGGCAAGTGCCTAACCCATTGTACTATCTTTCCAGACTCAGAATATTTTTTAATGCAAACTCTTTTGATGTGTTGCCCAGTATTAGTAAACAAAATCACATATTGGCTAGAAAATTTAATTTTAAACCTCAGTCCTACTATAATGATGCAGTTTTTGATGTCTGGCTTGAAGTGCAGAAACTATGGTTCTCTTAAGTATGAAATAAAAAATAATAACCTCTCCCAACATACACATGCATAGGGCTATTAAATGGAGTAATGAAATCATATGAAAATGCCTGGGCCCATGTGTAGAAGAAAATAACCAATTTGAACAACAGGGCTGCTCTTCTCATATTTTTTTCCTTATCTAAACATGTTCCTTCCCCTGAAATAAGGAAAAACATTGTGATTCCACACTGCCAATAGCATTTCCATTCATTCTCTCAGTAATCTTCTCAAGAAGGCAAAATAGTACTTGAATGTGAACAAAACAACGAAACTTCAGTAAATAAGCTTTGTAAAACATAAATCTCTGAGCAGCGGAACTTAGTACCCATGCTTTAAGTTAATGAAAGGAATGCCAAAACATGTCATCCACCAGCCCTCGATTTGTGAGCTATCAACGGCAAGAACATTTCACCATTGTGGTAACTGTCTCTTACACATAGTTTCTTAGACATGGTTCTATGTGCATGGATTCTTAGACATGGTTTTGTATACATGGTTTCTTATGCATAGTATTAAATACATGGTTTTATATACATGGTTTCTTAGTCATGTCTTTTCCTTATAGATGGTTTCTTATGCATGGTCTACCTCTTAAATATGCTTTTTTGTTTACACATGGATTCTGTGTTAATTAAGGTATCTTTGTGAACTATGAGTAAACTAATCTAGTCGTCTAGTATTTTCAGAAATTTGTGATTATTCTAAGAACTAGGCATATTCTCTCTTTTCCAATGAGACAGTGGGAGTGACCATAAGACATCAGTGTCCTCTCCAGGGATTCCTCCCTGTGACTACAGAGATTGGCGCTCCTTTAACATGAGAGCAAATGGAGCAGGCTTGGGTGCTGGGTAGTGGAAGGCAGACCTCCCTGTGGCCTTGCTCAGAGCTGAGTTCTGCCCTTGAAGTGACCTGCTTTTTTGTCTCCCTTGCCTCCCTCATTTTTCATTCAGTCAGCACTGGCTCTTCGATTGCCCACCACCAGCATCCAAGCATGTCTGTTAGCTCAGGGTAACCTTTCAAAGGATGCTGGATGTGCTTTTTCCTCTAAGGTTCCCATGCAGATTCAGTAGAGATGAGAAATACCCATGAATATTTAATAAAGAAATTAATGTGGCAAAGCAAAAAAAAATTCCTACAATATGGGAGGGGAATACCCAACCACCTGATTTTAATTTTCAGTGGAATATTTTTCTTTCTGGCATTCCCCTGCCTGAAGTCAGATGCAGATAAAAACATACTGAATGCAGATCAACTGACAGGCACTGCATAAAGCATGAGATGTGACATGCTCAGTAGCATTTTAGCAAAAGCCTGAAAGGTATTGACTCCTTAATGTTACAGATGAGTAAACCAACGTTCAAAGACTTTGAGTAAATTGTCCAATGTCAGTCTGCTAATAAGTGCAAAGACTAGGATTGAAACCTGGATTATGTGATTGGACCCATGCCATAAAACAGGAAGTTTACAGGCACATTGGGTATTGCATATTCTGTGCATAACCTATTAAAAATGGAATTGCTTTTAGTTTGTCTCTTAATTAGTTCATGACCATTGACCTAATGTGCTTTCTCATTTCCTGCTCTGAATTAGAAATGAGAAGAAATTGAAACAAGCTATTGTGTTTTTATTTTTGCCATTCTATCATGGTCCTGGCAAATTTCAATTACCCAAATCATTTCAATATTTCAACGGCCCAAGTTACTATCAAAAATGACCTGGTTTATGGGTGTATACGGAGGGTATCACATGTTGCAAAATTATTGCTATCCTCTGCCATTTTAAAGAGCTCACAGATGCTGCTGCTTCTCTATAACTTGAGAAACATTTCAAATCCTTTCAGGCTTAAAGGGTCCTCCCATGAAGTGAAGATTCTGAATTGCCCTTCGTAGGAAGTGCACCTGTTCCTGGGAGAACAGAAGCAGACAGCTGCCTCCAGTTGGGGCTCCTTGCTGAATGACGCACCCCTGGTACTCACTAAATACCCCTGACTGGTTGACTATAGTCTGTCCTTGTTGCAGCCCAGATTTAAGATGTTTGGTTTTCTCCTTGTAGTATGATGTTTTGTTTTTATCCTTTGACCTTTTTTTCTAGGATTTAAAAATATTTTCTTGTAAAAGGTAAATGAAAGCATCCTATTGATTTCAATCCTCTCCCTGTGGAGGATGGTGGTCCCTGCTGTGGTTTTCATTGCACAATTGGCTGGAGACTGTGAGAAAGTGACAGCAAGTGTCTGGGCTTCTGAACTGGCCCCCCTCCCCTCAACATCCATCATGCTTCCTCTGAGCAAGACAAAGATCAGCATGTGCCTTTGGCCATTGGTTGCTTCCCACACAACACCTCATAATTATTCTCCTTTGTACCTCAGGGTAGAACTGAAGCTTAGCCTATTGAGTTTCTCTAGGGGTTCAACTCTCAAGATGGGATAAAAAAACACCATAGCCAAGTGCTCTTCTCTGAAAATTTACAAGAATTCACTCATTTTCTCTAAAAGTTAAAATGTCTTTATTCTGTGCTGGACCTAGCGAGGCTGAAGTTCTAGGGCCTAGGGCTCAGAAGGCCCTGGAGAAAGGGAGCAGAAGCACAGATAATACAGGTGTTCTGGGTACCAGGAGTGACGGAAGGCACAGAATCAACCTGATAACAGAACCTGGCAGCCCCCAGACTTTAAGGAGCAGAATAACTCTGGAAAGTAAAGAAGGGAAAAGATTCAGAGAGCAAGAGGGTATTCAAGGAGTCACGTCCCTAGGAAAGTGAATTGTTCCCATGGTTGGTAGGGAGTGGGGCATCCTTAACCCAGGCTAAGAGAAGGTAGTACATTAAAGTGGTAATGAGGAGCTATAGCAATTAATATAATAAATTATGTTATAATTTCTTGAGCACTCTCAGAAGTGATTTCTGAGTGTAGAGCTAGGAGTAAGCCCTAAGCAAGGCAGAATGTGGCCTCAAAAAAAAAAAAGGTACAAAAAGTAGTAATGAGGAGAGAGATCTATATCCCAGCTCTGGGGTGTCCAAGGCAACAAAGTGTAATGAATACATAAAAAGAACTAGGATCTGAGAAAGAGACAGAAAATATGTTGAATTCTTTCATGAAATTTGAGTTGAACACTAGTTTCCAGAAAGTAATGTTAAATACTTGTACACTGTACCTTTGAATGAGGTCTTACCTAGAAATCGGGAGCCCTTGCAGAATAAAGTTAAAAGGAAGTCATCATGGAGACCATGATTCAATGACTCATCTCCTTATAAGAAGATAAGAGATGATGGGGTTGGAGCGATAGCACAGAGGGTAGGGCATTTGCCTTGCATGCAGCTGACCTAGGTTCGATTCCCAGCATCCCATATAGTGCCCCGAGCACTGTCAGGAGTAATTCCTGAATGTATAGCCAGAAGTAACCCCTGAGCATCGCCGGCTGTGACCCAAAAAGAAAAAAAAAGTGAAGAAGAGATGAGACTCAGAGGAGCCCCTAGGATGCTGAGGATGTGGGATTGGAGTTTGTACTAAAATGAAGGCATGCCAGCTAAAAAGTCAAGGAACAGCAAGGAAGGGTAGAATTAATCCCAATAGTGGCTTTAATAAGGTAGCATAAAATAAGCAGCTTAAACATCAGACTCTGAGGATACTTGCTTTTGGTTTTCTATTATCCAAAGTTTAACAACAAGATATCTGTCATTTTAAGCCACCCACTTTTGACTAATATGCTATAGTTGCCCAGGAAATTAACATAGATGCTAAAATTTAAGAAAAAAAAGATAAATTGAATAGGTTTATTCTGCAGGGACGAAATATTTATTTTTATTTATTTTTAACCTGTGTTGTTTTGCTTGGGATCCATACATGGCTGTGCTTAGGCCTTACACCTAACTCCGCACTCAGGCATCACTCTTGGTAGTGATCAGGGAACCATATGAGGTGTGAGGGATAGAACCCAGGGCAGCCAAGTCCATAGCAAGTGCCCTACCCACTGTTCTATCTCATTGGTCCCGAAGGAAGAAATATTTAAAAGAAATGTGAGTATTCAGGCAGCTGAGTGGAAGGAAACAGATGCTAGGAGAAGGGGAAAGAAATTAATCACAGGTCTAGATCAGTTCAGAAAAGCAGATGAAAACACAAGGGGTGCATTGCCATATGATTGGTTCATGTATTGTATCCATGTATTAATGTTTCATCCATATAGTATTTAACCATACACAGGCAGGGAAATCTGAGAATGAATGGATATGGCAATGACTGCGAAGGTGGAGAGACAGAGATATCTAGGTTACCAATCCTGGAGGCATCATCCTTATATCTTAGGACAAGTGAGCAACCTGGAAGGTACACTAATGCAGTTTTCAGGGAGCAAAGTCCTTTGCAGGAGACAAGAGGCCATCATTATCTTCTTCCATTCACCCTCCCATTCTCAGTCTGAACAGGTAGCACAATATACTATTTTTTCCCTCAATTTTGTATTGCTATGAAGGTAACATGGTTACAATAGTGTTAATGCTAATATCCTGGAGGACAAAGTTACTGGTCTCCAACACCATTGTCTATACTGAAAGCAAAGTAATGCAAACTGTCTATCCTGAAAGCAGTATTGCAAAGTGGAGCAAACCAAAGGAGATTTCTAAATCAATTTTGAATTAGCCAGTCTGTACAAGAGGTCGCTTAAGATCTGGTATATTTATTTTCATCAAGGTTAGAAAATATTTAATTCTATTTGCTGAGCAGTCCAGGAAGAGGGTTTCTCCCTTTCTAACCTCACCCCGCAGTTCCCAGAGATTTAGACAATTTATGCCAGCACTGCCCCCTCCAAATCCCCCCCCCAGCCCCCCGCCAGCCTCTGAAACAGTCTAGAAAGTTGATAGTACAGTCATGTTAAATTCCAGCATGGTTTTACTCTTCTATAATTATTTTGGTCACACTGCATGTGCTTTGACTCTTATTACAAACAAGGCTCTGATGACCCATTGGTCAGAGATGGTTTTGCATACCTCAATTAGCGTTTGAAATACAGCAGGCAAGTGGAGTTTTCAGAAGACATTGTTTCAGTGTACATTTCAGCTAAAATCTTTCTGTGGTTTCAATTTCAGAGAATGGTTTTGCAAATTAATATGGTTCAGTTCAATTTGGGGTTCACCATTCAGGTCAGGTCACGACCCTTAAAGCATTCCTAGATAAGGTGGATGATATTAATTTCTTATAATAACGTTGAAGACAGACATGAAAATAACCCCTTGTCTGCCATCCCACAATGCTTGCAAAATTAGCAATGAAAACCTCTGACTGCTTTTCTCCAATAGGCTCATGGCTAGAGCTTTTGTAGATGTGAACAGTTACATTCGTGTTCATAGGCAGCACTTCTAAAATAAGTTTACAGGACAATGACAGGCGTTTTCGACATTTACTGTGTTCTTCCAGAGAAAACTGGAATGTTCTATTCAAAAAGCACATCCTAATGCAGCCATTAAAGAAAAATCAGGGACCAGGGCATATTTGCCACCTAAGAAAATCTCAGAAAATGTTAAACTCACTGTTTTTACTGAAACACAACTTCATAGATGATCAATGTTTCATGGTTAACCATGTTCAAGAATTCATCCAATGCCTAAAGCTCTCAAAGAGCAGATACTAAGTTCTTACTAAGAATCCTGAAACTCTCCTTTCCATATCTCCATAAACCATATGTAATTCAAATACTTTTTAAATGAACTCTGGGAAGTTTTCTACCTAGGATTCCTTTTCTTTCTTCTACTCGAACCTCAGGGTTGGGGCAATAGCACAGCCGGTAGGGCATTTGTTTTGCACGCTGCCAACCCAGGTTCGATTCCTCCGCCCCTTCGATGCCTCCGCCCCTTCGATTCCTCCACCCCTCTCCGAGAGCCTGGCAAACAAGCTACTGAGAGTATCTAGCCCGCATGGCAAAGCCTGGCAAGCCACCTTTGACATATTCGATATGCCAAACACAGTAACAAGTGTCACAATGGAGACATTTCTGGGCCTGCTCAAGCAAAATCAATGAACAACAGGAGGACAGTGACAGTGACTCAAACCTCCTCCAATTCCCCACCTTGACCCATCCCTTCAGTGCGCCTAAATCTAAAGATATCTTAATCTCTAGCCTGTGGATTTTCTCTTTTGCAGCAGTTTTCTTCTCTCATGGTTTCCACTTGTCACAATAGTGCAACATCTACTCATAGGTATTATGAACAATAGAGAAAGTGGGAGAAAAGATTGATGGATGTGGGGCCCACAGTTCACAGGTTGGAATAAAAGAGCAAATGGGAAAAAGGAGAGAGAATAGGGTGGGGTCTGGAAAAATAATATGGCAGGTAGGTTACTGAGGATTGCAAATCCAGATGGTACACTATCCTTGCATCCCGCCAGCCTGGGTTCAATCTCAGACATCCCACACAGTTCATTGAACATATCCAGGAATGACCCTGAGTTCAGAGTAAGCTCCGAGCACGGTCAGGTATGGCCTGCCCCCTTCCCACACTCAACAAAAGTGCAACTTTATATCTAATAAATACATATTTAAGAAAAGACATAGATACATAGATTCATTAAAATCTTTCCAAATTAACCACTATTTACACATTTAAAAAATCTCATTGGTTTTATTAAATAATTTATGAACTAGGCAGGTTCTTATCAAGCAAGCTGAATATTTAAGGAGTATAACAAAAGGGAAGACATAAAATGAGAAAGAGTGGAACAGATATTTGCAAAAAAAAAACCACCAAAAACTAAAAAACAAAATAAACTTCCCTTGGTGGAAGCCAAGGGAGTGTTTATTATGCAGATTACCTCAATGTTGATCATCCTAAGATGTCAGATTGTTTTAAGATTTCTCTTCTGGAATGGAACACGTTGAAACTTCAATTAAATGAACTATTAAATCGGATTGAAGATCCTGGTAAGGACAATACTATTTTAGTCTTATTGCTTTTATTTTTCTGCTTACCTCTCCTTTCCTCTTTTCTTAATGAAGAATTTGCCACTGAAATACATTCCGCAGTCCATGTTTTTATAACATAGGAGACTAAAATAAGTAACTTTACTTTTTCTCCAAACACGGGCAGAGTATATGTTACTAATCCTAGAGGAAAGCAAGATGTAGAAATCAGCAATAAATGTTCCTCCTAGAAGAAATAATAGTAACAGAGGCAACAAAAGGGGCTGACACTCAGTCAGCCTATGGTACACTTTAGGTCTCAGGTCTCTTAATCTGATCTGTATTAAGAGTAGTATCTAACTAAAAAAATAACAGATTGTAGAGCATTCTGTCACATGATCATCCACTTTTGTTTGCAAGCCAGGAGATGATTTAGCAGCAAAAGCGACTGCTCTGTAAACGTGAAACCACAGTTCAATCCTTGGTGTCACAGATATGCACTGAGCATGACCCTAGCAGCTCTGCTGCTTGTTTGCAGTCCCTGGTACCACATGTGATTTTGGCAAGAATTGCAGCCTAGTGTGTACAGGCACTACAACTACAGGGTGTGACCCCAGCAGTTATCTCACACAAGAAGACACATGATCACCATGGCCAGGAATGCAACCCCTGACAAGCCTGTGTGCAAGCACTGTAACTAAAGGCATGTGTCCCTCAGTGGCCTGTGTCACCTCATATGGGATCACCACAATCTGCTGTGTAACTCTCTCAAAGAACACTATAATTAGTGGGGAGAGGAAAAGTGAGAAAGAAAAAAAAATGATAATTGTGTTGGATGACTTCCCCAGAGTAGAATCTTGTGTTGTTTTTGCCCCCCAAAGAATAACTAGTATATAGTTAGTGCTCAATAAATACCAAAGGAAATAATATGCCTTGTGAGTTAATATGCTGGAAGGGAGCATAAAATGAGGTCCCTATAACCATATTACCAGACTCCATGCCAGGCTGTTTTCACCCGGGATGCCCCAGAGCAAAGCAGGTGAGAGCCCTCCCCGCCCCAAAGGACCCAGCCCTGGCATCCCACTCCACTACCCAACCACCGCCATGCTCCAGGCCTCTTTCCACATGCTCGGGCCAAAATTCACATGTGAGTGAGCATATTCCTGGACCATGTTGCCAGTTTTACAGCCATGTGACACATCATAAAACACTCCCTAACCATTTTCTATAATTACTACATCATATATGATGGGGTTTAGACAGTAGGCAACAAACTAAAAGCCTCTATCCCTCTCAGAGAGCCTGGAAAGCTACCGAGAGTATCCCGCCCGTATGGCAGAGCCTGGCAAGCCACCCCTGGTGTATTTGATATGCCCAAAATAGTAACAATAATGGGGTATCATTCCCCTGACCCTAAAAGAGCCTCTAATATGGCAGCATTGGGAAGGATGACTAAGGAGAGGCTGCTAAAATCTCAATGCTGGGATGAATGGAGATGTTACTGGTGCCCACTTGAGCAACTTGATGAACAATGGGATGACAGTTATACAGTGATATGGTGAGGGTTCATAACAGGTCACTCACTGACAGAAATATGGTAAAGTATGGTAGTGAGGTTGAAGTTCTGTTTAAGCTTGAATACAACTAGGAAAAGGAATGCTACATATAAGGGCTATATCATAATTTACTAGGATTTGAGTATAGATATATCTTAGCTTTTATTTTGTAGGATATAAAAATGACTATTCTGAAGACAATACACTAAAAAGGATACTGAAACATCTTAATAGTCCAATGTGGCAAATATTCTCATATCTATTTTTTAACCAAATAAGTCATGCTTATATCCTCTTCCTCAAACAATTTTTTTTCAGTTTCACACAGTCATAACATGCTGGAATCTGGATGCCAACTCATAACCTCTCAGTGTTTGCTTCAAAGCTTGAGCTTCCTCAGAGTCCATTCAGGAATAAAGAATTCTTCCCTTCAATAACTGTAGGAAAAGTGGTAACAAGAAATAGTTGACTGGAGAAATAGTCAAGTGGGTAGGGTACACACCTTGCAGGTTTGATCCCTTTCATCCCATATGGTCCCCTGAACATCACCATGAACAATTATTGAGTACAAAGTCAGGAATAATTCCTGAACATCTCCAGGTATAGTCCAAAGGGCAAAAAAGGGAAAGAAATGGTTGACTGTTTATAACATTTATATGGTTAAAAAAGTATGAAGTATTCACAGACTTCTCTAGAAGTGTTGCTAAATTAATGAACATGAGCAAAATATAAAATGTACTCCTATATGTGAAAATTACATGTGAATAGCAAACTATTAAGGTGAATTATTTTACAGTTTGTAAATGACAAGTTTTTAATAAATATTTAAATGGACTGGGCTGGAGCAATAGCACAGCGGGTAGGGTGTTTGCCTTGCACTCAGCTGATCTGGGAGTCCCAGGTTTGATTCCTCAGCCCCTCTCAGAGAGCCCAGCAAGCTATAGAGAGTATCTCGCCAGCATGGCAAAGCCTGGCAAGCTCCCCATGATGTATTCAATATGCCAAACACAATAACAACAAGTCTCACAATGGAGACATTACTGGGCCTGCCAGAGAAAATCGAACAACAGGAGGGTAGTACAGTGCATTTAAATGGACTGAGAGCCACAATCTATACAGATATAGGTGATTCTATATTTTTGTTTGTTTCACATCTATACAAATATAGATGATTTTAGATTTTTGTTTGCTTGAGGAACACACATGGCAATGTTCAGCACTGACTGGTACTGTGCTCAGGAGTCACTCCTGGTAGTGGGGAAGAGACTGTACATGGTGCTAGAAATTAAATTGCAACTGAACAAATGCAAGGCAGGCATCTTAGCCCCTGTACTATTTCTCTAATCCCATTTTTATGGAAAAGTCTATTTTTATATGGTACTTCTTGAACAAATCTCTAAATGATTTGTTTATCTTTAAGCTTAAGCTTAAAGAATTTTTAAGAGCTGTTCTTTTACCTTCATCCTTTCAGGAAAAAAAATGTTCCATTAGCCCAAAGATAACCTCTCCATCTAGATCTTAAATTCAGCTTTTTTTATTTTTCAAAACCTAGGAATATAGTAATCAACCAAAATCATAATGAAGGAAAACCACAACAAATACAATGATAGAATGGATTAAGATTATAAACTTTCTCTCTAGTTTTTAATCTTTCTGTGGCTTATCAAACAACCAATATATAAGAAGAAACCGAAATAAATCTTCATTTCTTCGAGTGTATTATTTTGCTCTTTTATCCACCAATATTTTAAGAAAAGTAGTCCATGTCATTTCTATTCTTTGAAATCCTCACTACTCTGTTGATACAGTTCTTATAAGCATAAAAGTCATAGAATGTCAAGATGTTTCCTGCAAAAATGTTCTTTCCCCAGTCTTCTTTCCCACTCCCACAAAAATAGCAACAAAAAAATCTTTCTTTCAATATAAGCTTGGATTTTGCCCAGGGATCACTCCTGGTGAAGCTCTATTTGTTAGAGCTATGTTGATAATTAGATGAACACATTAACACCAAAGTTCAACATCTAAATTTCTCCTCTGAGCAATTTCTGTTGTTTTTTCATCATTGTCTTCTCAATGGTTGTGAAGTTCATTGTTGGTAAGTTTTGTTTTGCTTTTGTTTTGTTTCAGTGGGGGGTAGAGGGTAGGGGCCTAGGGTCACACCTGGCGAAGCTCAAGGTTACTGCTGGCTCTGCACTCAGAAATCTTTCCTGGTGGTCTTCAGGGGACCACACTGGATGCCGGGGATCAAACTCTAGTCAGCCCAGCCATGTAGAAGGACAGCCATGTAGAAGGACAGCACAGCCATGTAGAGGGGACCCACTGTCCCAAGGTGGTTGTTTTATCCCATGTAAACTTCTCTGAAATTTAATTATCAGCTTGCTTACTTTTCCATCATTTGTCCTCAGGTCCTGTCAATCTTCTGGGGGGAAAATACACCATGGTTAGTGAATTCTTAGACTTTTCATTGCAGCCCTTTGACCCCCCAGGACTGTAGTTGTTCTGGGATTGTTTGTTTCTCTCTGGTCACTTCACCTGACAGAAAACTGAGGGTATTAGTGTTATTTCTGAAAACTTTAATGACTGGCAGAGTTTAAAAATCTGAGAGTGTTTTCAAACTCTTAACAAGTCAGACAAAGGTATACCAAGTTAAGGATGGGACAGACATCATGTCTTTCTAGGGTCATGGAACAGAGGATTATATTCCCTATCCTCCTCCTTGAGTGAGCAATACAAGTTACTATGATCACTTTGTGTAAGAAAGCATTAGGGAGAAAATTAGAACCTTTGAACAAGGCCAAAGCTTCGGGCTGATGGTTTTAAACTTTGCATATTTACCATATTAGAGACAAGTAGTAGTCGTGCTATAAGTTGTTTCCATGAGCACATTATAAATTCAACTTTCCTCAAACATGATTCCATAATGAATGATAGGCCTACTTCATAGAAAAATCAAGAGATACCCCCATCACCACACACATCACACATACATACCCTAATATGTATTCATACGAGCAATACCCACATTAACCACAGGAATGGTCCATGGGAAGATTTCGGCCCTTAACCTGGCCACAAACTTCTCCTCGAGGACTCTGAATTGGGTCACAAAGCCCCATTGTCACTTGCTTGCTGCTGAATGCTGCTGTTTACAATCTACCCATCCTAGCTCCAGGCAGTTTGGAAAATCCCTGTAATTTTTAACAGTCTTCATCTCAATCCCTCCCTAACCCTAACCCATATGGCTAGGTAGGAAGCATGACTCAGCCTGTGCTTGGTGGTGTTTATCTCCAAAGATAATCCAATGCAGGAAGCAGTTCAGGTCCTCCAAAGAAGCTAGAATAAGGGAAGGGGTTTGACTCAAAAGTCTAAGGTCTTGATTCTGAGCTACAGGAGCGAGGGAGGGAGGATATTCCTTGGGAGCACTCCAGGCTAAATCCATCCTTTCCCTTTTCAGTTTAAAGATAAAAACCTTAAGTGCCATTCCAGTGCTCAGCATCCAGAAATGTCCCCACACCGTTGACAGGCGTTGGCTTCCATTTAGAATGTGTGAGATTGCTGGCTGCCAGACCTACCCCTGTGATTTAGTGAATGCCAAGGAAGTCCTGGAAATGAATGACTGAAATAGAGCCCAAGCATCTCTCCCTCACACTGAGTTACACAGCACCCAAACACAGTGGTGCTGGTTGTGTGGATTACCATTCTCCCTTGAATTTATATAAGCAAATTCAAATTCACAAAGCACTTTCACATCCTTTAGAGCAAAGCATGTGATCCTCTGGACAGCACTAAGAAGTAGCAGGGAAGCTATTCTTAGTCTCTCCACAAGCTACTTCCATAATAGTCTTCCAGCCTATCTCCTCTAAAACACCGTTTTGTTTCACAATTACTTGCCTGCAGTGTGTCACAATGGCGAGACCATGGGCTTTGGAACCAAATGTTTCAATGTGTGAAACTAGGATCTGTCACTCACTGATGTCCTGCTCTTAGGGTAAATTGTTCCTTTCTCTTGGTCTTAGTTTTCTCACTTGTAAAAGGGGAGCTGAACAGCTGAGATTGCACCTGGTTGTTTAGAAGATTAAACCAAGGAAAGTACTTGCAAGTGGCAAACCCTGGTGTCAAAAACTTGGTAAGTACTCTATAAATACTGGACTCTCTCAGCCATAAAGAAACTCTAGGGACTTGAAAACTGACCCCTCCTGGACCTCCGCCCCCTACCACCCACTTTAACCACCTCAGTGCTTAAGAATGGCACATTGTATTAAAACAAGAATGAGGTTCCAGGGATATAGGTAAAGTGATTAGAGAGCACTACTGGCATGTGTGAGACCTGAGTTCAGTGTGTGACCCACTCCTACCCTACACTGGCCACTGCCACTTGATGTGGATATGGTGGCTTGCAAGCACTGCAATGTGTAACTTTTATAAAAAAAATAACTAGATATCAATTTTTAAAATCAGGCATTCATATAAGTATATTGCATGAATATATGTATATATGTGTGTTTGTGTTGGTATGTGTGTATGTATATGCACACGTGTGTGTGTCTGTGTGTGTGTGTGTGTGTGTGTGTGAACAGAGACCTAAAGTAGTTAAATGTTTTCTCTGGTGGAATTGGATTTCTGATACATAGCTACTTTTCTTGCTTTCAAATGCTCTCAAAATCTGTTGATCAGTTTTCCCATTAGTTAAATAAACTTTCCCAAAGCCATCTTTACAGTTCATATACATTACATTGCTCCTGACTTCCCCCAAGGACATCAACTTTAAAAGATGCTCTTTGCACAAAATGACATGGATATCCTGTTTGGCAGCTTTGGCTTTAAGTAGGCAAATTAGCCTAGCTATTGACATGCAGAATAAGGACCAGGTTAGGAAGATTTTCCAGAATCCTCTGCTAAAGTAGTATTTAGGTAAATGGGTGTCAGATTGATCCTTTCAAATTCAAATCAAGTTGTGTTAACATTCAACTTAAAATCTATAGTGTCTTCCAATTGTCATTAAGATCGAGTTGAATCCCTCATCTAGGCTTTGTATCTCTGAGTCTTGCAGCTGGACACTTCAGCTTTCTGCACTGCCCTGCTAACTCTCCTTCAACAGCTTCCTGTTCTTCAACTTTTAGTGTTTTTTTTCCTTTTAATTAAAATAAGATTAGTTTTAAACATAGTATAGGTTTCAAAAGTACTACTTTTTAAAAATCAACAATGTAGCACTGTAACACTGCCCTCCAGTTGTTCATTGATTTGTGGCCCAGTAATGTCTCCATTGTGAGACTTGTTGTTACTGTGTTACTGTGTTTGGCATGTGGAATGCCTCTAGGGTAGCTTGCCAGACTTTGCTTTGCCTGCAACGTTCTCTCGATAGCTTTCCCGATTTTCCGAGAGAGGTGGAAGAATTGA
Source organism: Sorex palustris (assembly GCA_028565675.1). NCBI lineage: Eukaryota > Metazoa > Chordata > Mammalia > Eulipotyphla > Soricidae > Sorex > Sorex palustris. Next base: position 27,706,289 of record JAOXYA010000008.1, on the reverse strand, counting down.
ACCTGGTTCAGCAGAGCCTGCTGCGTGCAAGGCAAACCCCCTACTGCTGTGCTATCTCTCCAGCCCATCTGTATATATTATATTATGTTATCAGCAGACCTTTAATAATTTTTTGAAGTTATATTGTTTTAATTTGTAAAATTATTCAGAAAATATTCTTTCATATTTAAAATATTTATATTTGACTTGCCTTCAACTTATTTTTATCAGTCACCATACTTAAGTCCTTTTATAAGATGAATCTACTCATTAATTCCTTTCCCTCTTTCCTTCAAGACTATCAATCTCTATTTTGTTATTGTTGTCTAAAGGTTTGGAAAATTTGGTTGCTATTGCTAAGTTTGTTCATTTAATTGTTTTATTTATTTATGTACCAAATATGAGAGGACTCAAACATTGGTATTGTGTCTGGTTTATTTAAGCACACATCCTGTAGGTCCACTCATTTTGTTGAATTATGGCAGGATTTTTCCTTTCTTTCTTTCTTTCTTTCTTTCTTTCTTTCTTTCTTTCTTTCTTTCTTTCTTTCTTTCTTTCTTTCTCCCTTCCTTCCT
>JAOXYA010000008.1:27652006-27663374 GCA_028565675.1 Sorex palustris | reverse complement strand
AATCCTACTTGGTCATGGTGTATGATCTTTTTGATGAGTAGTTGAATTCTATTTGCTAGTATTTTGTTGAGAATCTTCACATCTGTGTTTGTCAGGGATATCGGCCTGTAGTTTTCTTTTCTCTTGGTGTCTTTGGGAAACATAAATAATTTCTATATGAGAAACCCCTGCTCCTAAACAGGGGTTAACTGGTTAGTTTCTGAACCTTTCTCTGCGGGGTTTTCAGAGGTTCATATTTGCTGTAGAAGTCTTGTTTTGCATCCTCATCTTCCTTTGATTTTTCTTATTTGTTGTTTTGGTTTTGGTTTTGGTCACGCTCAGCCAGCCATGCTCAGGGATTATTACTGGCTCTGCATTTTGAGATCACTTCTGGCTGGCTCAGGGGACCATATTGGGCTCCTGGGATTGAATATGAGTTATCCAGGTGCAAGCCAAATACCCTATTCACTGTACTATTTTCTGGACACATCTCCCTTCACCCCTCACACCCCTCCCTTCTTTTTTTTCTCTAATTCATCCTTCAGTGTGTGGGAGCAGATGGAAAATTTTTTTTCAGTTTATCTTTTGCACAACCATGACAAATCTAGCTAGATTAATTCAAGATATGCAGATATGCAGTGATTAAACTAAAAATCTTAGTGTCTCTTTCAGACAGGGTTCAGGGTGTGCCATCACATGACTGAAAGCCAAAGGAAAGATTTTGGAGAGATCGGATTGATACTCTCCAATTTTATGTTCTCCCTGGGCACAAAGAAATATACTTCCTAGACTCCTTTACAGTAAAATTAGAGCTGTACAGATAAATTTCAGCCAAAGGAATATGAATAAAAGTAAACTGTACCATATTTAGGCCTCATCTGAAACTATTCTGCCATACTTTTTTTTCTCTGTTCTGGTGAATGGACCTATTGGTGAAGAGCACTTGTTGAAAGTGGTCGTGTCACAGCTGGAAGGGCACCAGATCTCTGAGTCATCAACAGGAGTAAATGACCCAGAATTTCTCCCAATTTAGCACCAGACTATTATTTCTGCATAAAAATGTATCTGTGTAGTTATTACCACACTATTACCTGGCCTGCAAATAAAAGCTAAGTAATTCTTCCATAAATCTCACCAGGGTTAGTCAATCTCTAGGTCTCTGACTCTTCAGACATGATTGCATTTCCAGATCAATCATAAACATGGCTCTTACCACAACCCTTGATCATATGCCCGTGGGTTATAGCCTGACTATACCCCCCAACAAACATGTCCAAATGAGTTCCAGGACAGCAGAATTTCAACCGCTGTGACATGATTGCATACTAACCTTACAAAGCAGAGTTTAGGGCTGACACTTGGAAGGATAGGAGTCACGGCACAGATTTTCACTACTTTTATTTTATACGGAATATAAGAGCTGCATATCCAAGTGGTGGAACCAAAATTTAGTTTCAGGAGCACCTCACTGCAAAGTCAATGAAACTTTCTGTTTTCAGTTTATCTTCAGTTTTTTTTTCTCAATAGTTCTCAATAGGTTTCTACTTTCATGGTTGAACCTGTATTAACAAAGCTCTCCTGACCTTCATGTAGCCCCATTTTCTCACTCTTGATATTGTGCAGGAGACTTCAGATGATAAGCAGCATCTTGTAGAAATGAATAAAACATAGACACTATTAGAACTACTATAAATAAATGCAGAACTTAAATGCATTTTGACTATTTTTAACATTGTGCTTTGGCTATGAGACAATTTCCTAAAGTCTGAAATATTAAGGCATCTTAAAATACTAAACATTAAAAGATGAGTTATCATGCCTGGGAAACAACCTTTTAAATCTTTGAAAAGACAGGGATATGTTTTGGTAACCTGGAAATAGCCAGCTGTTCCGCCATATCTGATTAATTAAATGCATAACATTCCCAAACAAGATTTTTCCCTCATAGAAATTTACTGGAAAAAATGAGGAGGGAGGCAGGAAGAATGATTTTCAATAAAGAAAAGAGAAAGAGAAAGCGATTTTTTGTAAATCATAAAAGATATATTTTAGCAGCTTGGTTCTTTTTAGAGTAAATATCTCACATATATACAACTTAATTTTTGATACTGATTTTATCTCTATGTCTATATTGTTTTACACAGTGTTTAGGGTCACTGTTTTTCATTTTCAGGTTTGCGCTTTGAGACTGACATGAGAAGTTGCTTCTGGGGGGCTGGAGCGATAGCACAGTGGGTAGGGGGGTTGCTTTGCACATGGCTGACCTGGGTTCAATTCCCAACATCCCATATGTTCCCCTGAGCACCACCAGGAGTAATTCCTGAGTGCAGAGCCAGGAGTAACCCCGCACATCGCTGGGTGTGACCCCAAAAGAAAAAGAAAGAAAAGAGAAGTTGCTTCCATGTTGAATAATTTGTGGAACTTAGTCATCGTGAGCTAGTGCTATCATAACAAAGTACATTCAACTAGGAGCTGAAACAACAAAACATTTGTTCCTCACAGTTCTTTGATATTCAAGACCAAGATGGAAATGAATATGCTCATTTATATAAGGATCTTCGTAATGGTTAGCATATGACTTTAGAAACAACAACAACAACAACAAACGATATCTCATTTAGGTGTAGGAGTGAAGGAATGTGGAGGGAGGAAGGAAGATAGGATGGGGGCAAGAGAGGAAGATGTTCAGGGAACCTGTTGTCTCTTTTTATAGAGACACTAATATCATTATTGAGTTCCATCTTTATTTATTGAGTTCACAAATTACCTCCCAAAGATCCTGTCTCCTAATATCCTAATATTGCATGTTCAACTCTTCTCAGTACACAAAAATTCCATGTATAACAAAGTCTAATTGGCAATAGTTCTCGTCTAAACAAGTAACATGTTTCTACAGTCAAAAGAAACTCAAGGGTGTACGATGATGCCAGCAGGTCAACCTGTACCTGCAGGGCGAGTGCATCAGAAGACTGATGGTACTTTCATTCTTCCAGATATCCCAAAATTGCTGCTGTGCCTTTAGCCGAACCCCAACAGCTAAAGGCCAGGTTTACCAAGAAATTAAATGGCCAAAAGTTAGATATGTGGGAGACACATCCACAAACCACCTCCAGCTCAGCTATATAAGCTCATTTATTGGCCTTTCTTCAGAGATTCATAAATCTCGAAAGAGAATAAAAGATGCAGTTAGAGCCTGTAGCACAGAGGTAGGTGGGAACCCATGACTGAGATCTCCAGGCCCACTTGTATCGGGACTGGGCTTCCTCCCCTCAGGTCCCCAGTTTTCTAGTAGGTTGGCAGTCACACACACAGACTGCTCCCAGCACCATGTGACTTCATCAATGACCAATACCCAGGGATTATTAACTAAAGCTCCCAGAAGAGAGCACTACAGAACATTCTGATCCCACCCTAGGCTGTCTTCATCAGGGCACCTTGGAAGCCGGCAGGTTGAGTTTCCCTCCCAGCCCCAAACAGAACCTAGCAGCCAAAAACCTCCAGAACCCTCTCTCTGCCATGCTCAAGGCCACTCTCCACATACTTGGATGAGCCTCACCTAAGAGGAGACGAGCCTCACCCAAGATGGGATGAACCTCACCCAAGAGCGGACCAGCAGGAAAACCCAGATATGCGGGAATCCGTGACTGAGGTCTCCAAGGCTGCTTGGATTGGGACTGGGCCTCCTCCTCTTGGGTCCACAATTTTTCAGTAGCTTGGTAGTCACCCACAAACTGCCCCCCAGCACCATGTAATCTCTTCAAAGGCCAAGATCCAGAGACTATACTAAAGCCCCCAGAAGAGAATGACACAGAATTTCCTGGACATTATATTCTATCCATAACAAGAAATACAAAACAAATTGTCTAGCATTGCTTTTTTGGCAGGTTTGAGTGCTGGTGAGACTAGTGTCAAAATATTGAATAAAGAAAGAAAGTAGAGAAAGAGGGGGAAATATAGGAGGAAATTTTCTGCCACACAGGCAGGGGAAGTGTTGGAACGGGCAGTGGGGGTGGGGATTTGCGTGGTAGAAAATGTGCACTGGTGATGGGATGGGTGTATGATGATTGTATGACTGAAGCTCAAACATGAAAGCTTTGTAACTGTATCTCACGTGAATCAAAAAATAGGAAGAAAAATCATAATAGTAAAATAAACATTCTGAATAAAAAAAAGAAACTCAAACATGAAAGCTTTGTAACTGTATTTCACAGTGATTCATTTGAGGAAAAAAACCCTAATCAATGCTAAAAAAAAAATTTAAAAGGTGACAACAAGGAGCGAGTATATACTAAACCTGCCATGATAAAATTCATTCATCGCTATACCATCTAAGAAATCACTAAAACTCAAATGCATGTTTACTCTGTACTTATATTCATTTAAAATTCTGGGTTGAATTTAACATTTTACCTGTAGCTACTCTTACCTGCTTACACCAGCTTACTGCCTGCAGCATAAACTTTTGTTAACAATCTTTAAAAAACAAAATGACAAATTTATTTGAGATGTTTTTCAATAAAAGTCTTTCACAAACCGCCTATGCTACTTGATATGATAGGTCCCCCGTGACTTGAAATTCCATAAATTGGCTTTGCATTATGTGATGTACCTATATTTAATATTAATAACATGAAGAATATATGTGAACATGTGTCTCTTATGTCACATTGGACCTCCCCTGAATATTGACTTTTCTAATTTTGAGAGCCAAGAGTCAGGTTGCTTGAGGCCTGGTTTAGGTTCACACAGATCTAGGCTAGGCCTTGGAAAAGTTAAGAGAATTTTGTCTGCTATCTTCCCAATTCTCTAAGTCCATTTTCTTTCTTTTTTAAAAACACCCCTTTTATATTGACCCCACAGAAGGATATTTAAAATGCTTAATATCTAAGAAAATCATCCTGAAGTCTCACACTGACAAAAGAAAGGAAGTATCTGCTCTCACCCATAGTCCAAACCACTTCCTAATCCCCAAGTCCCTGAATGACTAATTTTGGAGATTTGTTTCCTTCTGCCCAATGATATAATTTAAAGGCCAAATAAGATGGATGATTTTTTTTAAGAAACAGGAGAAATTAGGAAACCACAGAGGCAAGATATCAATGACTAGAGCCAAAATCATAGCAGTATGTATTAAATTTCACAGATTATCACTATCGCCAATTTAGTTATCTATACTTATTTTCTTTATGCTGGACTGGCCCTTTCCCAAACTCAGAAGAGATAAAAGGCTAAACCACATATTCAGGACAGAGGAACTCAGGAAGGAGTAAGTAATTGCTGATTTTGTATTATAAAGAGTATAATCAAGTGAAAATGGAGTGTCAACCAATGCAAACCAATTGTGGTTTCCATAACATTGCAAAATTATTGGCACTCATCATATAGTTTCATCCAGGTTATTTTAATGATGGTGGAGCAACTGATCCACCTTAAAAATACAGAGAGCCTATTGTTGATGGGTTCTCAATAAAATTGACCTACCAAAGCAGCCTGGACTTCAACATTCAACAGTCTCAAGTATAACAGATCTTCTAGTCATATTGAGAGGAAGAGCAAGGGTGCGGGGAGGGGAAGGCAGTGTGTGTGTGTGTGTGTGTGTGTGTGTGTGTATGTGTGTGTGTGTGTGTGGTTTTGTGGTCACGTCTGGTAATGTCTGGAGCTACTTCCAGCTCTTGGCTTGGAGGTTGCTCCCAAAGGTTCTGGTGGAACTTATAAAGTCAGGTATCAAAACCAGTTTAGTTGCGTACAAGGTAAGTTCCGTAACATAAATTATAAGTTCTTACACGTAAATTTTCAGTGTTTTATCCAACATTTAATAATGAAAGTCCTTTGTAAAACATCATAAGTTGAAAGGACACTGGACTTGTATTTAAAATTAACAAAAGAAGATATAAGACAAACAGTATATTCATTTAAAAATTATGAAAATATAATTTAACATTCATATTATATATAATGTAACAGAATTTGAAATGTCAGATCAAGTGTCAGATCTTTCAAAAACTTTTTCCCACCATGTATCGGTTTTTAAAAAATAATGTAAAAGACAATATAGGATCCAAGAGATAATCTGGAAGAGTAGAGAGGAGGACCAGTAAAGTGTGATGTAATGGATATTATAGGATGTTTTATGGCTAGGTAGCACTGAGAAGAGAAAATTCCACCAAAAAGCAACAGCAATAGAATATATGATGTGACTGAATGAAGTCAGATTTTCTAAGATAAATTCTGGAATAGTTTGTAGTTGAATTGGTAACAACCAAGAAAAAAAAATTCTTTTAAGTACTTCAGGAGAACAACATAAACAATGTAATTGGCACTTCATAAAACTCAGCTGTAAATAATATAAGCATGTTAGTGTAAACAATGAATATTGGTTTAAGTCAAAATTACAATTAAAGTACATTGAAGGGCAGGGGAAATGCAAACTACATGTGTAGGAATGTAGGACAAGAAATTGGGAAAGCTTTCTTTTCATTCGTAAGTGTAGGATACTAGTCATGCTTACAATAAAAGGTTCATGCAAGCATCTTATAAAAAAATATTAAATGTCTACACTGAAATTTTTTAAACTCAAAATATAAAACTCTGAGACTGATATTAGATTTTGCGACTGATATCTCAAAGTTAATTGGGCCTGATAATACTACTTTACATTGTTTAACTATTTCTACATTACTTTGAGAAAGCCAAAATTAGCTCTAACCTCAACACACACACACACACACACACACACACACACATACGTGCACACACACATGAACGCACGCATGCATGCACACACATGAACACAATTAGTCTAAGAGAAAGGTTGGAAATAAGTACAGTAAAATGACTATGGGTTTTAGGTTTGATCTTATGTATATAAGAAAGGTTAGCAACTAAGAGAATTTAGGTAGGTAAAGAGAAAAAAATTATTAATTTATGCATAACTTCTTCAAGTCTCCTCTTTGATTATTTTCCTGAAAAAGAGCTTGTAGTATTAGATGCTGTAATTGCAATATGGTCTAACTATTCCAAATATCCTCACAAAGACAGAATTCTTCACAATCCCACAGAAGTACAAAACACTGGTATTTCAAATAAACTTGAACAGGAGGTTCTAGAAGGCTAGAAAAACGGATTACTCAAAGGCACATTCATTGGAATTTTGTTTAGAGAAGCAAAATGCTAAGTAATCAAGTAAAAGAGATAACCTACTTAGGCATGTTAAGAGCCCTCATAAAAGGCTATTTATAGATTTGTCATTCTGGAGGGGGTTTCCTCTCTCTCTGTGAGTAAGAAAACTAGCTTCAGCAGGCCTGGATCACTTTCTAAGGCCACAGCACATATTAGCAGGACAGTCAAAAAAAGAAATAAACCAGATTTCTTCCAAGTTCTTGTATGAATGACATGAAGAGTTTCAAACTTACTTGGCAGAAACTATTAAACATATAAGAGAATGGTTAAGGTATAGAATAAGGTCAATAAGTGAAATAAAGTATTTATGGAGACAACAGAAAACAGCAAAATATTCAGAAGTGAGATAGAAAACATAAAAGTCAGGCAGGCTTGTTTATAATATTTTAATAAAGCAAAGCCCAGTATTTGAAAAATATTCATAGCAATATTCTGAGAACTTTTTTGCTTTTATCATATATGGCACTGGGTGATTCCCATTCACTAGACTGTCTTATGAGAGAGAGAGTAGATAAAATATATCTTGGTGAACTCTGCAAGAAGAAAACATCCAACCCCACCAGAAAATGGGGAGATGAAATAAACAGTAACTTTCTCTCTTTTTGGCATTTTTTTATTTTATTGAATCACTGTGAGATAGTTACAAGCTTTCATGTTTGGTTACAATCACACAATGATCAAACACCCATCCCTCCACCAGTGCACATTCCCCACCATCAACATCCCCAGTATAACCCCCCTTCCCCACCCTCCCCCTGCCTACATGGTAGACAATATTCCCCATACTCTCTCTACTTTTGTGCATTATGATTTGCAATACAGACACAGAGAGGTTATCATGTTTGGTCCTTTATCTATATTCAGCACACATCTCCCATCCCGACCGGATCCTCCAGCCATCATTTTCTTAGTGATCCCTTCTCTATTCCAGCTGCCTTCTCATGATGGATAACAAACCAGTGCGGTACTGGAGATTGAACCCAGGTCAGTAAGTCAAGGTTATGGGGATAGAACCATGAGCAGTTCTGAAACCCACCATTCCACATGAACACCACACTCAACTAGACATCATACTATCTTCTCACCACCAAAAAAAAGCTTGTTTTCATTGATTGATACTAGATATTTTTGGAGGGGTAGGAAGAGAGGGAGTTTAACTTTTGAATATGACCCTAGTTGAAATAAGCACTAAGAGAAATCCAAAGAGACAGATATAAAGAGGGATTCATTCTGCTTGGGTACATATAACTATTGTTCTCATTTGCTTTTTTTCTTAATTCGCCAAGGATATAAGATCACTTGTATCACTTGTCATCCCTTTGCTCATTGATTTGCTCTAGCGGGTGCCAGTAATGTCTCCACTCATCCCTTTGGCATGCTAGTGTAGCCCAATGGCATCTACTTGCTCCAGGAACACGAAGGACATCAAATCGTTCATTCAGGGTCTTGAAGAAGTCTGACCATCTCGCAGGTGGGCTGCCAGGCATTCTTTTGATATTCCGTGGAATCCAGTCGGTAATGGCTCTAGTCCAGCAGTCGGTCTCCAAATCTCATTATGTGTCTGGCCCATCTGATTTTCAATGCCTTGGCAAATGAGGCAGCATCCCTGATCCTCTATCATCCATGGAGGATGGAACTTCGAATTCCTTCTCTCACTTGAGTGAAGCGTGATACTCCAAGCATAGCTCTTTCGATTCCTCTTTGGAAGACCCGAATAGTGTTCTCATCCTGTATTCGTAAGGCTCAACTCTCTGAATTGTATGTTAGTGCATACATACATTATGTTCTTAGGACATAAGAACAACAAAACACACAAAGGATCTCTGCTGGGAAGGGCCCTTAAACAATGAATAATGGATGGATAGACATGGAGAGTATCATGTTCAGTGAAATGAGTCAGAAGGAGAAGGACAGACATAGAATGATTATACTCACTGTGGGTTGAAAAAAAACATAGTATGAGACTAATATCCAAGGATAGAGGAAACAGGGTCCAGGAGGATTGGTCCATGGTTGGAAGCTTGTGTGTGGGAGAGGGGCAGATAGGATGGGGAAGGGAACACTATGACAATGATGTTTGAAATGATGTCTCTGGACAAGAACTAAGTGCTGAAAGTAGGTAAAGGATATACATGATATACACGATAACCTTTCAGTTCCTGTGTAGTAAACCATAATGCCCAAAAGGAAAGGTGGGGGGGAGAGAGAGAGAGAAGAAAAGGAAGAAAAGTGCCTGCCATAGAGGCTGGTGGAGGGAGGGGAGGGAAACTGGGGACATTAGTGGTGGGAAATGTACACTGGTGAAGGGACAGATGTTGGAACATAGTATGACTGAAACCCAATCATAAACAGCTTTGTAACTGTGTATCTTATAATGACTCAATAAAAAATTGTTTTAAATGTGTAATGGTCAAGAAAGATAGTACAAGACTGAAGGCACAACGTGGTAGACCTGGTTTCAATTCCCAGCACCCCATAGGGTCTCCCAGCACCACCAGGACTGACCCCTGAGCTCAGAGTCAGGAGTAAACCCTGAGCACATCCGGGTGTGGCCCAAGTCCCTCTCCTGCCCTGCCAAAAGACAAAGAAAAATATCTTGTCTTGGGGGATTTCACATCAATTGGGAAGATGGATATATGAAGACAATATTTGGGTTCACTGTGAAATATTGTTCTTACCAAACCCTGTCACTGTCACTGTCCTCCCATTGTTCATCGATTTGCTCAAGCGGGCTCAGTAATGTCTCCATCATGAGACTTGTTGTTACTGTGTTTGGCATATTGAATATGTCACAGGGAGCTTGCCAAGCTCTGCCGTGCAGGCGAGATACTCTTGGTAGCCATTTTGGATGACCATGACGTGAATCTCTGTGCAGCGATGGCCCCCTGGCACCAGCACAGTGTCTGTCATCTCATAAGGAGCCCCTCCGAGAGTGCCAGTTGGTCTGAAGCATCCCGGGAGCTGGGCCTGGGGGAAGGCGAGGGCCTGCTCTGTCCAGGTCTCCTGTACGGCTCTCTGGAATGTCACCCCATGACTTCTTCCCATCAGTAGGTACTTGGATGTCTAGACACAGGTCACACTGCCCCAATACTAAACTCTGATAAAGGAAGATAAAGCTTGAGGTACAAGAAGGGCTGGAAAACAAGCAGGATTGGGACAGAAAAAATGGGTGGAGAAAAGGGGGGGGGTTGTCCAGGGGCTTGAGGAGTAGCACAGGGTGTAAAGTGCTTGTCTTGCATGCGGACATCCCAGGAGCAAAGCCTTGGCATCACACCTGGTCTCCCAAGCACTGCTGGTGTCGCTCAAGCACAGAGCCAGGTCTAACCCCTGAGCACTTAGAGAAAAAAAGAAAAAGCAACAAAGAGGAAAAAGAGGAAGAAAATGGGTAATGGAGACAAAGCAGGGTGGGGGGTTGCTTTATGATTCCTGGATCTACCTGGCTAAGGCCCAGGGCCCATCTGGAATCTGCCACCAGGATGAAGGAGGCGTATTTGCCTGGACCACAGATGCAGCAAAGGCAAGCTCCATCTGTGAGGTCGGCTCCCCGGTGACCTTGGCCTCTCCCTAAGCCTGTCAGGTCAGGCCAGGCTAAATGACGAGGGAAATGTCGAGAGGCCAGATGGTGGGGGCACCAGTTGGATGGACGTCGTGGCTGATGGGTTCAGGGCCCCTGGCTGGACTTCTGTCCAGGCCTGCCCAGGCCTCCCGCTCATGGCTGGAGGGGGCAAGTGTGAGGCTATGGAGGATGAGTAACAGGATCTGGGTCACTCACCTCCGGGTCACCAGTTCAAAACCAGTTCAGGAAGGGAGTCAAAGTTCCTCTGGGAGGAGCGCTCTGTGCTGACTCCCCTCGAGGCCACCCTGGGGGCTTCTCCTTCTGACCCCCTTCTCTTCTCACTGAGACCACCACTCTCTGCCCACACTCACTCGTGTACTTGCACAGCTTTCATGCCTAGAGAACCCAGGTAGGCTTCACACAGATTGTCTGGTGATAGCTGTTTGCTTAGAAATCATTTGCTTTTTGAAGTCAAAGATTACATTGGTAAGATGTGTATATTATATGTGATATATATAAGACATATATGTAACACTGTCATCCTGTTGTTCATCGATTTGCTCAAGCGGGCACCAGCAATGTCTCCATTGTGAGACTTGTTACTGTGTTTGGCATATTGAATATGTCACAGGTAGCTTGCCAGGCTTTGCCGTG
>JAOXYA010000008.1:27604751-27617298 GCA_028565675.1 Sorex palustris | reverse complement strand
GCTATTCTTGGGTATTAATCTCCTATTTTGTTACTTTATGTCCCCCAGATGAATGCAATCTTTTTATGTCTATCCCTTTCTTTCTGACTCTAAAATGAGATTTTTTTAAAAAAAATGCTTTCTTAGAAGAAAGTGTGTGAAGATTGTTGTATTTCACCCAGGAGCCATTAAGCCCTTCTATAAGAGATGACTAACATGTTATTAAAGGTTGAGTCTTGTGTGCTTATATCTATATCTGTATAAATATATCTCTCCCCAAGATTTTGTTGCCTTCTATTTTAAACCCAGTAAAATGTGTTGCAGTTCTCGTATAGTGGTGGTATAAAGTATGAGATGTCCAGGAATAGACTCACTCATGGGTGAGGCTAGTCCAGGCGTGTGGAGAGTGGCCCTGAGTCTGCTGGTGGTTGAGTTCCGGAGGTTTTCAGCTGCTGGGGCTGGCTCCGTTGGGGTGTGGAAGGGCCTCACCTGCTCCCTCTGGGTTGCCCCAAATGAGACAGCCTGGCACAGGGTCTGGAGGCCTTGCTATGGCATCTCCTGCTGTTGTTTCTGAATATGGTTAAAATTGAAATGCAAAGCTGGGTCCTATACAACAATGTAAATTAAATGAAGTTTTTAATTGAATTGTGCCATTGAAAAATTCTTTCAAATTCTAACTTTTTTTTTATCAGATCTTACTTTGGGCATCTGTGAATGATGTTATTTCATTCACTCCATGCTGCATTGAGGGGGTGGGGATGGGGATGGTGGGGGGTGCACATCTAGGTAATGTTCAGAGTTCCTGGTGGTACACAAGGGAGATACACAGTGTAGGGGATGGAATCCGGGAAGCTTGTGTGCAAGGCCAGTGTCTTAACTACTGTAGCATTTATTTTTCCAAGCACTGCATGCTGCATTTTTAATTTATTTCTAAATTTCTGTGATTTTCCAGATCTTCCAAGGAAAACAATAGAGTCAGTTAAGTTTGTTTGCTAAAAAACGAATGCCTATCTGTTGCATGGAAAATTATTACTCATATTGACATACCTGGAGCATGTGGACATACTCTTTCCAGCTGGAATGGGATCTTCTCAGTTTTGCCAAAAAAGAACATGCTCACGAGTATTTCATGGGTCCTTCAGGGGTAGCTCCAGTCCATGTTGCCAGTGTAGACTACAGTTTTGGAGTAGTGTTTTCTATGCTATTTTATGCTGATTATTTTTCATTTTTACATTGTCTATATTTGCCAGAAGCTTCTTTGCTTAATTAGGGAAACGAATTTGGGAGATAAAATTTCATGAACCAACAGAAAATAATTGCTTCTCAGATAGAGAGTTTTAGGAAAATTCTCTGCTTATCCCTCTCTTTGGCTTCTTACATCCAGCAACCCCTTGCCAGTATTATCCACTGGGAAGAATATTTTAAAAGACAGCAGGTAATTAAGATGTTTTTGGCACTGAGTAGTTTCACATGATTTTTCATAAGACAATGGACTTGAAAGAATTCCCATATGGCATAAGGATTATCCATACTGTCAAGTAAACATAAAAATCAAGTTATGATTGAAAGAAAAAGAGCACCAGTGTTTTTAGGTAGGAAAAATCCTGGGAAAATAATTTAGCTTAGCATCCTTATTTTAGAGATGAGCAAATTGAGGCATGGAGTGGTTACCTGACTTGTCACAGAACTAGCCAGCAGCAGAGAAGAGAATTAACCCAGATGTCTGGCATACTAAGTTCAATTATCATTTTATTCAACTGAAGAAGAATAAAATCTGTATTTAATTTACTTCAAAGTTGAATAGCAATGTGGACAGATAGATAGATAGACATATTCAAATGCAATTAAATTTGTTTAAGGAAAAGTATTTAAACTATGAGAAAAAACTATTATTAAATTGGTAAATATTGTTAATATGACAGTATTAATACAATATTAAGATAGGTCAACATTAAAGTAATTTAAAATCAAACTATAAGGAGGAAGGAGAAGAAATGAAGGATGTAGAAAAATTTCACTTCACTCACTTGTTAATTATTTATTTATCCAACAAAATTGAACCTTCAGTTTGTTAATGATGATGAATCGAACAGTTCTCCTTTTTTTTTTTTTTGCTTTTTGGGTTACACCTGGTCTTGCTCAGGGGTTACTCCTGGCTCTGTGCTCAGAAATTACTCCTAGAAATTCTTGGGGACCATATGGGTTGCCGGGTATCCCGAACTCAGGTCACTGTGTGCAAGGCTAATGCCCCACCCGGTGTACCACAACTCCAGCCCCATGAATGGAAAAGTTCTAAGTCTGGAAAGTTATGGCCAGAAAGACATAACACTAAGTGAAATGCAGAGTGGTATGCACTGTACTAAGTGGCATTATGGACACCAAATTTAGGCGATAATAATGCCTAGTCTCTGTCCTCAAGTCCTTTGCAATCTATTTGGGAGGCAAAGACTTGAAGATAAAGTATATTCTACAGGTACTAGGAAAAGGCATCAGCAGCTTAAGGAAATTAAAAAAACTGCTTCCCAGTGAAATATGATTTTGAATCTTCAACAACAGGAGGAGGGAAGATCAGGGATCCTCATTTTAGAAGAATAATGAAGGGGCAGAGGGATTTGCAAGGCTTTAAGAAACTTGGGAAACAGTCTAAAGATAAGAGGAATCAGGTTGGGGTTCACTGGAAACTGAGAATAAGAAGACAAACTTTCAGGCAGACAAATAAAATAGAAATCTACTTAAGATCACTTTCAGAGTAAGAGGACTCAGAGGATGACAAGGCAGCATATAACTAGAACTTGGGGGACTGATTGCCACTAAAAATGTTCAAGTATAAAAAAAGACCAGTGACAGAAGACATGAAGATAAAGAGATATTTCAATATACTAGAAAAAAAACAGATGGTGTTTGATGCATTTCTCACTTGAGTGATTAGATGGCTATAGGTATAATTGCCTGAGATGATTTTTACAGTACAATTGGAGATAACATAGTTTTGGTTATTAAATTAGCTACAGAGCATATTTATGATGCAATGTGAAGACAAAAGATATGTATTGTAAAAGATTTTTGTCCATTTACTAGAATTATTAACACTGTATCAAAGTGAATAGTTAACTCCACCACAATGAACTTAAACACTTCACCAAGCATTTCTCCTATGTGTTCCCAGTGTCATTGGAGAGAAGCGATTCTAGCCTGAGAATGGTCTTCAGAGTAGTCTTCAGTCAACATTACTGGTGACTAAATAAGAAAATGCAGAACCCTGAATTCCATGTTTCCAATTCCACTTGTTTTATTTTATTGTACTATAGTTTAAGTAAGATGGTTATAATAATACTAATTTTCATGGTTTTGATGTACATAATTACAGTACCTTTATCAGCAACAAAGTTTCCAAGACCATTGTCTTTATTTTGCTTCTAGTCCAACTTGTCCTTCCTTTCCTCCTTGCAATGCCAGCTCCACCTGCTTTGATAGTATGTATGTCTGTAGACTCAACATCACTTACATCATTTGCCATCCCGTTGATTTTCGATTTGCTCAAGCAGGCCCCAGTAACTTCTCCATTTGTCCCTGTCATGTGCTGGTGTAGCCCAATGGCATCGGCTCTCTCCAGGAACACGAACAGCTTCAAACCGTTTCTGAAAGAGACTCAACATATCTGCATGATTTGACTCAGGAAAGCACTCTAAACATGGAGTGCCACCACCATTTTTCATGACAAGGAATTCTCAAACAGATGATCAAGAGTCAATAAATAAGACCCATGGGGGTGGAGCAATAGCAGGTAAAGCATTTGCCTTGTATGCAATGAACCCACGTTCGATTCCTAGAATCCCACATGGTCCCCCAAGCACCGCCAGGAGTAATTCCTGAGTGCAGAGCCAGGAATAACCCTGAGCATCGCCGGGTGTGACCCAAAAAGAAAAATAACTAACTAAATAAATAAATAATTCCAAAAAACCTACTAGTCCTTCCAGGTTTCCAAAGTCAAGATCATCTCAAAGGACTCAAGATCTTACTTGTTTTTCTTACTTGTTTTGAGGGCCACACCCAGCAGTGCTCAGGGCTGAGTTTGGCTCTGTACTCAGGAATTATTATTAGCAGGCTCGGAGGACCATATGTGGTGCCAAGGATCAAACCTGGATCAGACATGTGCAAGACAAACGCCCTACCCACTGGGCTACCTCTTTGGACCCAGGACTCCAAGATCTTATAGGCATTTCTCTCCTGTAGCTTCATAATTCTCCCACTCCCCTCACACAGGTGCCATATGATGCAAAAATTCTATTCATCAGTATCTTTTTAAAGAACACAAAAACACTAATCCATTCCTATGTTTATTTCAGTGCTATCTAAAAGAACCAAACTCAGGGGCTGGAGTGATATCACAGCCGGTAGGGCATTTGCCTTGCATGTGGCCTGACCCAGGTTCAATTCTTAGCATCCCATATGGTCCCTCAAGCATGGCCAGGAGTAATTCCTGAGTGCATGAACCAGGAGTAACACCTGTGCATCGTGGAGTGTGACCCAAAAAGCAAAAAAAAAAAAAACCCAAGAACCAAACTCAGGAAAAAATCCAAATGACCCACAACAGATAAATATGTAAGAGTAGATGGTAAATATGCCCACTAGGAAGCTATAAGAAAAGGGACATCTTTCCATTTGCTCTAACATGAATGGATCTGGAGGGAATCATGCTAAGTGAAATAAGAAGTCAAAAGGAAAATGATATACAGAAGTTTTCTGTATATTTTGTATTGCCTTGCCCAAAACATAAATATTAGTCAAATGAGTTATTGTTCAGGATCCTAGATGGAATTAAGCCCACCTGGTGATAAATATCTGAAATTTGCTTATCACATCTTAGAGCTAATAATTGGCCTTCAAGTACATTTTCCCCTGACCCCATAAGACCTATATGAGGTACACAGCTTATCTTAACCCTGCTGGACGAGTCACAAGGTTTATAAAATTTGACCTAATTATGCTATGTTCCTTGGCTCTGCATGGGTCCTTAGCAGATCCACAAGTAGAGCTCTTGTTTAACTTCTGTCCAACATTTACTTAGTTCCATAAATCTTGCCTAAATGAATTTGCAAGGTCTCATAACTAAGTAATGAGTGGTAGGCATAGAGTCGGGGTCTTGCCTTTCTTGGTGAACTGAGTTGCAAGTTTGTAAGCACTTCCCCAGAAGACTTATTCTTTAGCCCCAAACCACTGGGAATAAAAAAAGAAACTTTCAGAAGCTACTCTAACCCTGCATTTAGGAATCATGAGCTGAAAAGAGGCTTTATTTGAAGTAGTTGTTCTGATGGCCCTTCAGTTGTGTGTGTATTACCATCTTAAATATGATTTGCTAATATTGGTAGTATCAAAGTGTGTGATGAAGCCAGCACCATACATGCTGTGAAAATGTCTTTCTGCTGGTTGTTGGCGTTTAGATCCTAAATAAATTCTCAGTTGCAGAATATCACTTGCCTAAGTGCTTCTGCTTATGTCCTGGGCCTGCTTCCTCAACTCATTGCTGCCAGGAATCTCCCATTACCAGATTTCCACCCAAGGGAATGTGGGTGGCAAGTTGTAGAAAAATCTGAAATCTGTTGATTTTCCTCTGTGCTGACTTCATATAAATCGTGCCTATCCTTCCGAAGGCAGAAGTTTAAATCTTTTGAGTGTGCTAAGATAAGAGTACTTAATATAGATTATTTTACATTGTAATTTATAGGGTGATTGATTGGAATGAAAGGAAGTGCATTTCCTGTTTGAACTCCTCTCATCCTGAGACACCCTCAGATACATGATGTTACATCTCAGTCGGATTCTCCTCCTAAAGCCTGTTAATAAATTTTTTTTTAAGTCCCGCTGTATAGTCTTGTATGGTCTTTTTATAGTTCGCTGTAAAAGATTTTACTTGTCTCTTCAATCTTTTTCCTGGCTTTTCCATTTTGAATTTTAAGGTTTAAAAGTCACTTTCGAGAGCCAAAAGAAAACACCATTAAGTGGAGGATGAAAGAAAGGGGGAGATACGGTACTGTAAATATAAATGATTGCCAGATTAAGTCTGACAGAGTTGTTTTCTCTTGTATCAGCATTTTACAGCCTCGCTGAATAAAAACACACCAGTGTCCCGGGTGCCTGCTGCCTGAGGTTCTGTTTTTACGGGGCTCTTTCATCGGGAGTACATAAACCTCATGAGCTTTCTCGGAAGCACGACCTATCCTTTCCTAAATGTTGGAAGGATGGTTGAGTCTGCACGGAGAAGGGAAGTAGGACGAGCTCTTTAATAAGGCACTGCAGGGAGGATTCTGTGTGGCAAGTTGATAGAGTTGACCAACACCCAAGGAGGATCAGTCCTTGTGACGACAAGCTTACCCCAGAAGTGATTACCGATGTCTCATGTCTTTAGACAGAACCTCCAATGATGCTCCAGGGAAAGAGAACCCCAAAGTGAACTCCAAAGAGAGAACCCCATTCTGAAAAGTGGATGCAAGGATCTTTCCACCTGCCTTCCACCATCCTTTTCTAGTAACCTTCTGAAACAGACACCTCCCTTGTCTTTGATTTCCTGGACTCCCCAAAGAGGATGAATAAGGGGGATGCTACGTGTGTGTGTCCCGTGAAACGCTTTGTGAATCACTTATGTGCCCAAGGGACAAACACAGAGTCTCACCGGCCTTCTTCACAGCACAGGAAAGGAATCCCCTGAACTGGGCTGGCCACCGCACAAACCCATAACTCTTGATTTCCTGCAGCAGGTCTAGAGTTAGAGAGCTCTATAGGATTCTTAAGGAAATTGATGACAATCTTAATTTTCTGCACACAGAAATTGAGTGTGAAGTGGAATGGTCTGAGAACGTTGTGTTAGTGAAGGGGGAAGCTGCCATTGCATACAAATGACCAAGTCCAGCTTTCCCAAAGGCCCTGTCTGCCACCAGAAAGTGACAACCTCCCTGCTGTGCACTGCAAATCCTGATGCATCTCTGTGGTGCTTATCTACATCAGATTCCAGAGTACAGTACATGCTCAATAAATGCTTACCTAGTCTATGAATAAATCAATGAGGGCTATAAATAAACAAACATGGATAGTATCCTGAACCTGGTGAAAAACTTTTCATACACCAAAATCCTCTCTCACAGAAAGGACAATACTTTAGCCAATATAGTTTCTTCTCCTCTCTCACAGTCTACATGAGACCATTAAGATTGATTATTCCTCACAAGCCCGAGTTCCTTCCATACAGCCTGTTAGCATACCCTACCCCCTCAAAAAAAAGCAATGCATAAAGACTAATAGGGCATAGCAAATGGTGTGGCTTTGTTTACTGGACAAGTTCTCACTCTGTTACACGGACTCACATGAGGAGCAGGTGTTTATTCTAAATGTTCGAGAACACTTCCAGAGACAGTTCAAGCGCTTTTAAACTCTGATACAAATGCTGGATATCCCTCTCTGCTGTGCACCTTTGCAAGTTCTCTTAGATGCTTCCATTTCTCTACTTTCTTCTTCTAATACCTTACTCAAGTTGTCATATTTTCTCTAGAGAGTATGACAACAGCTGTAACTAGTCTATGAAAATGCACTCCTCTTTTGACTTCATTCATTTTCAACACACATTCTTGAATGATTTTCCTAAATCCCTTTAGCTCCCACTTAAAATCCTTCTGCAGGGCCCATTGTGTACAGGAGCAAAGACATCAGAATGTGGGCCTTTACCCATTGCAAGCAATGGTCTAGTTGTTTTTCTTTATTATTAATCAAGAAGTAACATATCAAAGACTAACATACTACAGCCAGACAGCCAGATTTCAAGATTTCAGTTCTACTGATGAAATTCTTTGTGGCTGTGGGGGAAATTATTTTGCCGTACCTGGCCAACGGGATGATATTAGTACTTACTTTATGTGATGCTAGTACTTACCTCTGGTGATATCAGAGTGAAGGGAGTCAGTGTCTCCAAAAGCGAGAGCAATTTTCAGCTGAGGAGTACTACGGGAGTATGAGCTGTGGCAGTCACTGTAGTCAGTAAAGAAATTCTGTCTGCTCTAACAGTAAATGTCCCCTTCAGGAATTACTCAAGGTCTCCACCATGATCCAGTGCCATATAAGATTCAGAGTTTTGAATTCGATAAACAATAGGATTCCATATTCAAGGCTCCAGGGCAGCACACAGTTCAAAGTTTATTTTCCCCCAGAGCTCTGAGGATCCACTGCCCCTTGACCTGCATCCCCACAAGAATCTTCTTTCCCCCAGACTCGCCTATGCCATCACTCCACCCTGGGCTTCAGCCATCTCCCTATACTGTGAGGGGACAAGACTTCCATTGCACCCAACTCAGTATACCAAAGCCTCATCCTCAACATAATCAATACTAATGTTGCCTACATAAAGTCCTTTTGATACTGAGACCTTTCTGTTTAAATATTCAAAGCAAAGTTGGAGAAGAGAAAATAACCTATTGTCACTATTTCACATTTCTATACAGTACTTAAAACAAGGGTACAGAGGGCCAAAGAGATAATATGATGGATAAATATAGGGCAGAACTGGATTCAATCGCTGGCATCCTGTATTGACTCCTAAGCCCAACCAGGAATGATCCCTGATCACTGAGCCAGGAAAAAGCCCTGAGCATTGCTGGATGTGGCCCCCAAACAAACAAACAATCATAAATTGGTCTCCAACACCTAAATTTTTATAAAAATACCTGTTAGATTGCTGTTGCCTCCTCCAATGCACACTGACTCCACCACTTCCTCGTTTCTGAATATCAGAAAACTGCATTGTCATATTCAAAATGCACTGTCATCTCTTTCTTAATTGATCAATAACCACCTGGTCAACATCCAAACTCCTTAGCAAATGTTGCACTCTGGAAGAGTGCTCAACTTGCTCCAAATGAAACGACCACCTTCTTTTCCCTATGTTTAACTTCTAGATAACCCAAACCCAAAGCAAAGCTATGGTAATTGCTGCCTTGCTGCCTAATCAAAAACCAGTGAGCACTTTTTGTAAGCAGTGCTCCCAATCTACAGACATCCAGACTAATCAAGAGCCTTGTCTCTCTGCCCTCCTCAGAAGGAGACTTTACCTGACAGAATCACATTCCTGGTCATCTGGTGCAACTCCAATTTCTGTTTTTTCATAAAAGCAAATAACTGTATCTCTGTATTACTGTCATCCTGTTATAAAATCGATTTGCTTGGGTGGGTGCCAGTAATGTCTCCATTTGTTCTAGCCCTGAGATTTTAGCAGCCTCTCCTTATTCATCCTTCCCAACGCTGCATATTGGAGGCTCTTTGGGGGTCAGGGGACTGAGATCTGTTATAGTTACTGTTTGGCATATCAAATATGTCACAGGTAGCTTTCCAGGCTTGGTTCAGCGGGCAGGATACCCTCGGTAGCTTGCTGGGCCCTCCGAGAGGGACCGTGGCTTTTGGGGGGACAATAGAGAGCGCAAAAGTTCATTACAAGTAATATTAAAACACCCACCCAAACGGCGAGCATCTTCCCACCACAATAAGAGGGAAGTGTGTGAAGGTTATTGTATTTCATTCTGGTTCCATGTAAGCCTGTATATAAGAGAATACAAGCAAGTATGTTAAAACCAAACACATATGCACTACTTAAAAGCAAATAGCTAGCTCAAAACATTCTATTTTTTATAGTTAAAACATTTTGGAATAAAAGAAATATGGCTTCCCTGGACCAGATTGATAGTTCAGTAGGTTGGGAGCTTGCCTTGCACATGGCTAACCAGGTTTGATAACTGGCATCATCAATAGTCCCCTAAACCTCACTTGCCAGGAATGATCCCTGAGCACAGAGCCAGGAGTAAGTCCTGAGCACCACCAAGTGTTGCCCAAGAAACAGAAGCAAAAGCAAAAATGCAGATCTGGGGCTGGAGAGAGAGTACCAAGACGTAGAGCTCCTGCTTGTGCACGGCCTATCACAGTTTGCTGCTCCCCAAGCATCCCGAGAGGACCTTTGAGTAGGTGAGAAACATTTCTTGAGTGCAGAGCTAGGAGTAAACCAGAGCATCCCTGGGTGTGTCCTTAAAACAAAAACACAGCGGGTAGGGCCTTTGCCTCAACCCAGGTTCAATTACCAGCATCCCATATGGTCCCCTGAGCACCACCAGGAATGATTCCTGAGTGCAGAGCCAGGAGTCACCCCTGAGCATCGCCAAGTGTGACCCAAAAAGCAAAAAACAAAAATCCAAAAAACCAAACATCAGTGTTACTTCCTCTACTGACCTGCGGTCTCAGGGTTCATATGCCCTGGAGTGACTCTCTGATCATCTCAGGGCCTTTACCAACATAACATTTCCTCCCATCACCCCCGACCCCCACCCCATCCCTCCCCCTGGCTACTCAGCGCCCTGTAACTTGAGAGAACTTTGGGGGCGGCAGGTAAGAAGCATCAGATAAACATTAAAGTCCTTGCCCCTCCCTCTAGCCAAACAGCAGTTACTCCATCAGCTCCCTGGATTGCTCCATTATTGCTGGTGTTCAGGGCCAGCAGTGGTTTTGTCATGTAACAGCCCTAATAAAGCAGACCAGGTCGAGGCAGGATTGATGGGGGAATGTTTGCCCTTCGAGGAGAAACTCTGATGTTTCTTTCCCCATCCCTCTATTGCCCCCCTCCAATCAGACTTGTTCTGGCTGTACTGGAGCTGCCTCAACTTGAAAGGTACTTGATAACTTGATGGCTTTTGCTTACCCTGAGGCTTTCATTCCATCTACTGAGCAGCCAGGCTGAGGAAAACAATAATAGGGTAAAACAAAAGGATCTTCTCTCTGAACATTTACCCCCAACTCTCCAGGAAAAAGGACAGGGAGATAGCACAGCAGGTAGGGCGCTTGCCTTGCACAAAGTCTACCAGGGTTCAGTTCCATAGCGGCCCCTGAGCACCACTGGGTGTGGCCCCAAATCAAATCAAAACAAACAAACAAAAAACACTAAATTGTTCAGTAAATGAATTGCACTTCCAGTCACAGGTTGAGAACTTCTGTTCCACCCCATCCCTATATTTTTATGCTATACCAATAATTATTTTATCTTCACTGGTCCCCACACTGACTCTGGAAGTGAAGCAGAGGAAAAACCTGTATGTATACCCATAACAGAGAAAAGGGAGCTGAGCCTAGAGGGTTAAGACACTGAGTGAGGGATAGCTAACAAGAAAAAACAAAAAATAGGTCACATAACAGTTCCCGATTTTCTTATTTTTTTCTTTTCGTTTTAATTACACTGTATGGCAAGGAACATAACTTTCACTAAAATTCATTTTTTGAGGGGCTGGAGCGATAGCACAGTGGGTAGGGCATTTACCTTGCAAGAGGCCGACCCGGGTTCGATTCCTAGCATCCCATATGGTCTCCAGAACATCACCAGGAGTAATTCCTGAGTGCATGAGCCAGGAGTAACCTCTGTGTGTTGCTGGGTGTGACCCCCCAAAAAAGCAAAAAAAAAATTAATTTTTTGAAAATGGTATAATGCTATCCATCCCCTTCCCTCCAAACCCTTGCCCCCCCCCACATTGCAAGCACCTACTACAAACCAGATACAGTACTTATCTTGTGTCTTAATTTTTCAGAAACATTGTAGAAAATAGGTATTAAAATTCCTAAGATGTTTAATCACTAAGTACAGCAACCTATTGAAATGGCAGCACCAGGAGGAAAGAGGAAGTGCCTTTTCAGCCCCCTGGAACTCCTTCTGTACGCTAGGGAAAGGCTGAGACTATGAACAGTGATTTGTTGTGCCCTTGGCCATCTCCAGGTTGAATGTTGGGAAAATTTCATGGTGGTAGAGCTGTGAAAGACACCTGCCCTCTTGGAGTTCAGGTTCAAGCAGATGAATGACCTAATCATTTATAAAATCACTGTAAAAATCTTGGTGCGAGCAACATTATTCACTACAGACACAGGTTGAAGCAACTCAGGATCCATCCAGAAATGAGCAGATAAACAAAAGAAGTCTCTCTATACCATCAAAACCTGAAGAAAAGAAACAAAATCCTGGTATAAGTGACAGTGCAGCTAAATTTGAATATATGATGCTAAGTGAAATAAGCCAAAGACACCAACATCCAAAAGAACAAAAGCAACTGATGTTGGCACAGATGTGGGGAGAAAGGGACCCTCCTTCACTGCTGGTGGGAAAGCCAACTGGTTCAGTCCTTTTGAAAAACAAACTGTTTCTCAAAAAATTAGAAATTGAGCTCCCATTCAACCTAGCAATACCACTTCTGGGAATATATTCTGGAGATGCAAAAAAGTATAGTAGAAATGGCATCTGCACTTGTATGTTCATTGCAGCACTGTTTATAATAGCCAGAATCTGAAAAAAACCCCAGTGCCCGAGAACAGAAGACTGGTTAAAGAAACTTTGGTACATCTACAAAATGAAATACTATGTAGCTGTTAGAAAGGATAAAGTCATAAAATTTGCATATAAGTGGATCAACATGGGGAGTATCATGTTGAGTGAAATGAGTCAGAAAGAGAGGGACAGACATAGAAAGATTGCACTCATCTGTGGAATATAAAGTAACAGAATGGG
>JAOXYA010000008.1:27520265-27542024 GCA_028565675.1 Sorex palustris | reverse complement strand
GCACAAAAATGTGTAAGTCTGCAACTGTATCTCATGATGTCTCACTATTAAAAATAAAAAAATTTAAAAATATGTATATTTAAATGATAAATTATAAACGATGTAATACCCCAAGAAAATAAGCTAAAACGTAAATAATATTTCAACCATTAACAGTGATAAAATGCATTAATATCTGTATTTTTCCAATTTTACAAATGAGAACATATTACTTTCAACACACATACACATATCTAGTAATCACAAGACTAGACTTTAAGTCTGTGAATTAGATGCTCAAGTATTTTATGCCTTTAAGAGGCTGGTCTCAAGGATAATAATCCACAGAGAAGAAACAGGCTTACAGAATGCAATAGTTTGAGGATGTGGGCTTCAAAGAATAGTCTCCAAATGAAAGGAGACAAAATCAAGATGAGGAAAAGATAAAGAGAGAATGCAGCTGACATCTGGTGTTTTGGTAACTATGATATCAGAGAAAGGATATCACTCTGCAAAAAAGTGACAATAAAATGGGAATATTCAATAAAACTTCATGTTGATATTAAGGTAGTTATCATCCTTCAGGATTTCTACCATTTCTTCTTTGTATTTATACTATTGTTAAACTGTTGTCTTTTTTTAAATTAATGTTCTCCCCTTTTTCTCTTTAATCAAAGAGTTTGATTTTAGCCTTAGTGATAACAGATGTAATGATGTCAGATGTATTTTTACAAGATGATAAAAATCATTACTAAAATTTAAACATGTGCTGATGGCCAATCCACAATATATTCTGAGAGATTTCTTTGGAGCAAGGTGACAAAAAGAGCTTTCTCTGTAAAGACCATTTGGAGGGGGAAAACAATTTTGACAGTGGAATAATACCTCAGAAAACAAAATTAGAAAGTGTTTTAAAGGTGGCCTCCAAGAAGATAGGAAATAAATTGAGGTAGCTAGATTACCTTTCAAATGAAAGAAGAGGAGTAAGTCAGAAGAATTTGCATAGGGGATTGCTTGAGTACTGAAGATGAAAAGTATGAATGAAATATTCTCCTAAATAAGCATTAGTGTTTGGCTAAAATCAGCTTGGGCAATGCTTATCTAGAACAAAACTGTCCTTGCAGTTACTGTGTGTTATAGCAGAGCAGAAAATCTCTTTGGGATGATCAGTATCTGATTATTGATGCCTGATAATAACTGATCCCTGTGTTCAGATCAAAATAAGGATATTGGCTAAAGTTCTTCTACAGTCCAGAAGGTGTAAGGTACCTCATGTTTTTCTCTCGTAGTATCAATAAAGTTTACTCTGAATATATCAATAATTTTGAATGAATAGAACAGAAAGACATGTTTAATATCTTTAAAAGTAATTCAATATATCAGTATTTATTAAAAATGCCTGATCTTTCTTTCCATATCTCAAGATAAACTGAGTAAAAGATTTATCCTTATTGACTCTTTTTGTTTGTTTCTTTGTTTTAAGGCCACACTCAGTGGTACTCAAAGCTTACACGTTACTATGTGCTCAGGGATAATTCTTGAGGGTTCTCAGGGAAATGTATGCAATTAAACCAGGATCATTTACTTACACGGTAAAGACTTAATCTCTGTAGTATTTATCTGGTCCCTCATACAATCTTATTACCTCTTTTTATTTGAAAGTTTATTTTATCAGATATGATGAG
This sequence comes from Sorex palustris, assembly GCA_028565675.1. Classification (NCBI taxonomy): domain Eukaryota; kingdom Metazoa; phylum Chordata; class Mammalia; order Eulipotyphla; family Soricidae; genus Sorex; species Sorex palustris. The sequence continues at coordinate 27,540,360 of JAOXYA010000008.1, read as the reverse complement.
AGCAGTTTCTGCCCTTTCAGCTGCATTGGAATAGGGAGGTGTTCTTAAAAGCCTAATTCTTCCCCAGGTAGGTGTTCCCATTGGGAACTGAAGGGCTTGGTCCGATCTAGGGCAGTAACCTTAGGGCAACTGAGAGATATGAGTTCGGATTTCTATCTGTACAATTAAAGAAGGCCGATTTCCAGGGGAGGTACTGAAAGATTTTTTTTTTCCTCAAAAGGGGAAATAAGCTCCTTTGGGAAGTTTTGCATTGGCCTTTCACCTGTCACTTTGAATTTTAGCATTTTCTTATGTGTCTGATGTGAGATTCAAGAATGCATAGCAAAAATGATTTTTCCCCCATTTATGTAGCCTCTAGGTGTTTGGATAAGATCACTGTCACTGTCACTGTCCTCCCGTTGTTCATCAATTTGCTCCAGCGGGCTCAGTAACATTGTGAGACTTGTTGTTACTGTGTTTGGCTTATCGAATACCACATGGTTAGCTTACCAGGCTTTGTTGTGCGGGAGAGATACTCTGTTACCTGGCCGGGCTCTCAGGGAGGGTCTGAGGAATCCAACGCGGGTGGGCCGGGTTGGTCGCGTGCAAGGCAAACGCCCTACCCGCTGTGCTATCGCTCCAGCCCGGATAAGATCAGACCATTCAAATTTAGAATTATTAGAATGATTATTGACATAGTGTCAACTCATTATCTGGTTGTTTTGCACTGTTTTACAAACACTTAAAACATTTTCTTCTCACACTTTTAGTTTTGTTAACCTCTTTTTTTTTTTTAAATAAAAGGGGGAGCTTGAGAGGGAGGTGTTTACTTTCAAGCTGTGCTTAAGAGGCTTGAGGACACATCTCAGTGATTCTTGGCCAACCAGGTTGGTGATTCAGTGTAAGGGTGTAAGAATGTGTTTGCAAAGTGGGGGGTGGTTGAAATCACCCCAGTGATATTTGGGAATCTCCAGGGCTGAGCCTCTGCACTGGGCTTGGCTGTATACCAGCAGTGCTCGATCTTAACAACTGTGCTATCTTTTCAGCCCATATTTCATAGTATTTTTTTAATCTAAATTTTTCTGTGGATGATTTCTCCTGGTGATTTTTAACATTTTCTCATTTATTTCTCAGAAATGTCTCTATTCCAGATTTTTGTTCTGCGGTTGCCATGGGAATTGTAGTGTGCTTTCTATAGCTGAAAAGACTTTTTTGTGTGTGATGTTAACCACTCGCCACTTGATTTATCTGGCTTTGTGATTTTCATTTCCCTCTTACAATTTTGTTGTTTTATAACCCGTTTTAATTTCTGTTACTATATTATTGTTTAACCGTTTGCTTAAGATTTTATGGTCTTTTATTTCTTCTATTTGTTTAGAAGAACGTTCAAAGTGTTTCTTCTTCTGGTGGTGCTTAAGTCTATCAGCTTTTGTTTACTTTAACAAGACTTTGTTTATCTATCATATTTGAGTAAAAACATTTCTGGCTAAAGTATTCTTGGCTGAAAGTAATGGTCTGGTTTTTTTTTTTTTTTTTGGTTTTTAGGGTCACACCCGGCAATGCACAAGGGTTACTCCTGGCTCTGCACTCAGGAATCACCCCTGGCGGTGTTCAGGGGACCATATGAGATGTTGGGAACCGAACCTGGGTCAGCCACGTGCAAGGCAAACGCCCTACCCGCTGTGCTATTGCTCCAGCCCCTAAAGTAATGGTCTTTTAGTAACGTAACTATATAATTCTACTTTCATGTAACCTGTGGTATTTCTGTTGAGAGTTGTGACTGTACCCATGATGGTTTATTTCCATTGCCACTCAAGGGGCAATCAAACGAGAGGAAGAGTGATGGGTCAAGAAAATAAGCTTAATTTGCAGCATGCTAATAGGTTGAAAGCAACTATTTTGTCTTCGTGTCACAAGAAAGGGTTTTTAGAGAGAAAGAGAATGAGAAAACACAATTTTCAAGAAAGGTAGGTTATAGGTTGATGGGTGCCAAAACAATCAATAGATTTATTCAAGGTATACTTCTGAGATATACTTCAAATAGGACTGCACATAAAAATTTTAGATTAAGATTTTCATCCTCTCATCTTTTAAGAAAATGTCTACTTCCTCTGCTCTCCCTAACCAGAGTGGTTTTCTCATTTCTACTAGTGAATTCAACTCTGAGTTTTCTTTGGTCTACTTTAATAAAAACCTGATAGAGGGGGCTGGAGTGATAGCACCGCAGATAGGGCATTTACCTTGCATGCGGCCAACCCGGGTTCGATCCCAGGCATCCCATATGTCCCCTGAGAAGCGCCAGGAGTAATTCCTGAGTGCAGAGCCAGGAGGAACCCCTGTGCATTGCTGGGTGTGACCCAAAAAGAAAAAAAAACCTGATAGACGTGCCATCGTAATTTGCATTTTTCTTTTCCCTAGCTGCCTTCTATAAATTTCTTTTTCATTGAACTTCTGATGTCTTGCATGCAGGAAACCTGAGTTTGATCTCAGACACCCTGGAAGATTCCCTCAGTCCCTCCAGGAGTGATCCCTGAAGTCAGGAGTTAGCTCTGAGTACTCTGTGGTGTGGTCCAATACACTAAAACCAATCAAAGAAAAATTAAATAGTTATATGTCATTTTTATTTTTAAAATGTGACTCTTCCTTTAGCATCCTGCACTTCTATAGTTAGTTTTTCTTTAGGTTTGGGAAGATCCCATTGATTGTTTCTTTTGATATGGTCTTTTCTCCTTTCACCTTTCATGTCCTCATAATTCTAATGTTTACCCTTCAAATGGATGTTGGTACTTTTCATAGACTTCATTTATTTTTCTAAATCTTGTTTCTGAAGTTATTACTGAAATTTTATCTGCAAAGCCTGATTTTTTTCTTTCGTGAGATCAAGTTTACTGGTTGTGCCTTTTAAGTTCAGCTGAATTCCATTCATTGTGGTTTTCATACACTGTATGTCTGTTTTGTAAATTTTCAGTATTTCCAACCTTTTTGGTAAAGTGAACCTTGTGCTCTGTAGCATTTTCTTTTTAAATCTTAATCCTGTTTAATCTTAATCAGTGATTGAGATTCAGGAAGTCTGTTGTTTCATTATGATAGTTTTACTTCATTGTTTGTTACCTTTCCTAGTTCTGTAAGTTTGTACTCAAGAGAGTCCTGATTTTCTTTTAAGAATTCCTTCCCATTTTTTTCAAATTATATTATTCGATATGCCAAACAAAGTAACAACAAGTCTCATGATGGAGATGTTACTGGGCCCGTTCGAGCAAATCAATGAACAATGGGAGAACCGTGACCGTGATTGGGGATGTTATTATGGAATGAATAGAATTTATATGTGAAAGGATGTGGTTAAGGACTCAGAGAATAGAATAGAAGAGATTGAATTAAATTCACCCCAAATTTATATCTTTATATCTTAATCTCAGTATTGCAAAATGGGAATGTTTTTAGAGAGGAGTTCTTTGCAGATGAGTGAAATAAATGAGGACATTAGGATGAACTCTAATGATTTATGGTGCCCTTTTAAAATGGGAACAGTGGACATAGAGTCAGACATATAAAGAGGGACGTTGACAATGAGAATGAACATTGTAAAGAATGGACAAAGGAAAGAAAAATGCCTGATTCAGAGTCTCTCTCACTCTCAGGAGAACCCATTCTTCCCCATATCTGATATAGACTTCTGGTCTCCTGATCATTGAGCTAATAGACTGCTTGCTGTTGCTTAAATCCTTGGAATGTGGTTCTTTGTTATAGCAGCTTAGGAAACATACATAGATGGGACAGAAAAACCATAGAGCCTTGTTTTCTTGTACATTCTCTTAAAGTTACTTTTCCTCTACTGAATTTCTAGACTCCTTTTTCATAGGCCACAAGGAGATGACAGAAGGAGATAAGAAAATGTCCAATTAACCCCAAACAGTAGGGCTTTTGTTGCTACATTTGGTGATCATCTTTGGGGTACAGGTGCTGTGATGTCCATTTAATTCTTGAGCCTCAGGCACAACTCTTTTAGAAGTGAAAAAATACTGTTAACACTCTAATTAGGCTAAAGGAGAATCTCTCAATCAATTTTAGTTTGGAAATTGATCTATGCTGTAGAGATGTCTTCTAGTTCTTTGGAGCACTCAACGTTAGAGAAATATTAGTGGGGAACAGTTGCAGTATCACAACATCTTATAATAACATTTGCTTTCTATGTCTCCTATATTAGGCAGAATAGTTGCTGCATCCTTGCAGCCTGTAGAACATTTCATATATACCTTTATTATAATATTTATCACTTTTACTTCCCAGTGACAAAGAGACAAATTTACTCATTTTTCCATACCCAACTTGGCCCAGAAATGACACTTGAGAGACATTACGGGGACTGAGGGCTATCAGAGAGGAAATTTTTCCACACTATTTACAAGGACTTATTTCAGTACTAAAATGTTGTTATACAATGAAATTCCCGCAGTCAATTTCTCTGGTGTATTTTTGGTGAAAGGAGTATCTGACAAATATTAGAAAATGAAGATGAATTTCAATTTAGAGATGCAACCATTTTTGTGGAAGTTTAGCTAGAAGACAATTTTAAGATCACAACTAAAAGTCTCTCTTATTTTATCACGATTTATATTTTTACAGTTTTGTTTTGGGGCCATGCGCAGAGGTACTCAGGAGTTACTCCTAGCAGTGCTTGAGGGACTACATGGGATGACAGGGGTTAAACCAAGGTTATCTGTGTACAAGGCAGATGCCCTATGCTATGGAATGGCTCCAGTTCCTTATTACCCTTATTATGAATTGCCTTAAAGTTAAGGGATATTCATTTCCCATTCATATTTTAAAGCTAAAAAGTACCTCCATCTAGTTCATTTTAATTAAACATTGGTTAGTTAAGTGAAGAGAATAATAAACGTGGAACAAAACCCATAGACCGAGGTCACTTGGTGTTAGTTGCAAGCAAAGGAAAAAAAAATCCAAAAAATAAGAACCAAAATAAGGCATATTCTTTTTCCATCTCAAGTTTGTAAGTTTGTAGTTCTGATCTGTTTTGAATGGTAACTCAGTCCAGATCATTGAACTAGGCATTTTAGTAATATTTTTTCCCTTGTCTGTTCTTTTTCCGTCTGATGTAACTCTGTGTTTTCAATATGTTACCAACATATTAGGAATTCTTTTTTTTTCTCAGACATGATGCCCTAGGGGTTGGGCCAAGGGATAATCCAGTGTAGTCTGATGTATTGCCTTTGGACTTGTTCTTCTGCTCAATGACTCTTGCATTTTCCAACAATAAAAGTGCTTGCATTTCCAGCAACTTAATTCTGGAACTTAATTCACTCCCTGAGGATGAATTTTCTGAGTAGATTTTTTTTTTCCTTCAGCGAACCAAGAACCTCAACTATGGGCGATCCTAAAAACGGTAAATATCTACACAAACGTATGTATTACAATGCCTCAAAGCAAATATTGCTCCATGTAATGTGCAGACATACTCTGAGTAAAATAGGATGTTTTGGTGCCCATTTGTCCTCTCCCATCACAAGCTCCAAGGTGCCAAGGTTGCAAAGAGCTTGAGTCTGATTGAGGGTTTTAGAATTTCTGACTTTAGACAGACAATGTTATAATCCCAGAGTTTTAGAAAAGCTATATATTTCCCTGCAGCTAAGTGCAATTGTCTCTCCTTCATCTCTCAATGCATTTTTTAGAAAAATGATGTTGTTTGTCTTTGTATATTTAACATTTTTCCTAGGTCTCAGCTCTACAGTTTCTTATACCAGGTGACACATCTCCATTTACCTTAGCATGAGCAGGAAGCAAGGAGGTATTAATGATAATGTGGGTGAATCAATGACAGCATGGTCTATTTTTTTTTATTCTAACAGTGAAAAATAGAATCTGAGGCATAAAAGGAAAGATATTTATAGTATTTCCTGGTCATACATTTACTTGCTCAGCTACCTAAGCTGTGACTTGTTTATTGCATTAATGTTAATTGTAGCAAGCAACACTCCTATTCTGTTCTCTCCAAAAATTGGAAGAGAACTGTGCTACATTACTTACTCAAGACTCAGTACATGGTATTACAAAAACTCTTACTCACTGACATGATTCAAGTCTAAATTTGACCATGTTTCCCAGAAGAGAAATATGAGAATTATGAAAAAACTTACCCCATCTCAAGTGACCCACCTTAAATCCAAAGACAATGTACATATCCACATTGACTTCCTAAGTAAAGAGAACATATCACATTTTCCTTACCATAATATTTTTATTTAAATAGCTAGAGCTTTTGAGACAAGATTTTGTGTGCTCAATATTCTGCAGTATACTTAGTATGGATTTTTTCCCACATGGCATTGACAGCATATAACCATATTTTCATTCACTGCACTCTAAAATGAATAAGTCCTAAAGATTATTTAGCAAACAAAATTTTGAGTAAGAAGTTTCAATTTCATGCTAAAATCTCTATCTGTTACTGGAAAAATGGTTCATGTTTCCTACCTATTCCTAGTACTAGTTGGTTCCCTCTGAGAAGTTCTCTCTGAGGTACCTGTATGATAAATCTTTTGTACAAAAGTTGGCCAAGATATTTTGGAACTGAGACCAAATTCAGGGGGGAAAGAGTTTTAACTATTTTGTCAACATGATTATTTCTTGTTTATATTGGATGATGTCTTGGTTAGAATATGTTCTGGAATAAAGGGATGGTAAGCAGAGGGAGCAAATTTTAAAGGCCACCTTTTTAATATCACTTGACAACGTTGTCTTGAGAGATTAGGAAAACTGAGTTAGATGAAATGAAGGCATGGAACTTAGAGCATGGAATTCCAAGAACAATAGTTGCAAAACTGCAGAGTCCTTGTCCAACTGAGAGTTGCAGAAAGAGATAAAAAGGACAGTAGGGAAAATATTGGCTAACTCTGCTGAAGTTCAATATAATGCACACTACATACACCATGCCAATTTTGCTCTCTATATTGTTCATCCTATTTATATACTTTTGCAATTTCAGCTAGATGGGAGTTGACAGAAATAGGGATCATCAATAAATAATACAGTCAATTATAGAATTACTCATTGGTGATCTATTTCATCAGCTACTGTCTGTGGTATTCTCCACCTTTGACTCCACTTGGAGTCTGGAGAGAAACAATACGATGTCAAACTCACAGGACCCTAATTTCAAAATTTGACTGTCTTAGCATACATGTAAGTCAAGTTATATTGAAAGTAACATTTCAAGTATATTAGGTTTAATTTTATTCCTATCTGTTTAATCTATGTATGAAAGCAGCACAGAGTAGCTTATGACTAGATCAGATGTCAGTCTGGCCTTGGACTAATTTTTTTGTATCTTTTACCTGAAGAATTAATAGTTTCCCACAGTAAGCATTTATGACTGGGCTTAAAAGTTAGATCCTACTCAATTTTACATTTCTGTAAGAGTCAATGTAGTTTGGAATAACATGATCCTTGCTAAAAGTCACTCCAATTAACATTAGTGGTAGTTTTTCAAGAGGTCAGGCTATTGTGATTAGAAAAATAATATTTTACTTTAAACAAGGAACAATTTCTTTGTTTCAAATTTTTTTTTTTTGCTTTTTGGGTCACACCTGGTGATGCACAGGGGTTTCTCCTGGCTCTGCACTCAGGAGTTACTCCTGGCGGTGCTCAGGGGACCATATGGGATGTTGGGAATCGAACCTGGGTTGGCCGCGTGCAAGGCAAACGCCCTACCTGCTGTGCTATCTCTCCAGCCCCCTGGATTTAAAAATTTTAAATAATTGGATCCAGAGGCATCTCTGCAGTGAGCTGCTTGGTTCCGATATTCATTTGTGAGTCGTTAGCTCATGGCCATTAATACGCTTAAATGGCACCCAGAGGCAATTCGTGGACATGACTGCCAGGACCCCGTAGGGGTGGGGAGACTGGAAAGAGCAGCCCATCATTCCTTGGAGGCCCGGAGTTTGCAGTCATTGGTCCTGCGTACCTGGGTTTTTCACTAGGTTCTGGGAGTTTTTGGCCACTGGGATACATAGGGGGCAGGTGGAGGGACAACGCTTGCTCCTGTCTGAGGCAACCTGGTGAATTCAGCCTGGTGCAAGGTTTGGAGGCATGTCTGCAGTGCGCTGCTCACTTTTTAGATGAAAGTAGTTTTATGATCACAAAAGAAGCATTCTTAGGAGCCATAGAGATAATACAGCAGGTACGATGCTTGCCTTATGTGTGACCAACTTGTGTTTGATCCCCAACATGAAATATGATTCTCAAGCATGCCAGGAATTTTTCCTGAGCACAGAGCCAGAAGTAAGCCCTGAGTAAGCTGGTTGTGGCCAAAAATGAAAACAAGAAACAAAACTGCATTTTCAATGGTGACTGAAAATACAGAATGAAGACTAATAAAACACTTGGACATCTCTTTTCTTTATCCTTTTCAAAAAATTAAAAATAAGCTTATGCATTTTTAGACATTAAAAGTTATGGGAATCAGATCATGTACATAAGATATTTTTTGTTTTGGGACCACCCCTAGTGGTGCTCCAGGGCTACTCCAAGCTTAGTGAGGCTAGTGCTTGAGAGTCCTTCCCTTATGTTCTTGCTATTGATGTTTCAATAGATGTGGGGTTTGCACACCTTCTTACCAAGGTTTTCATTTCATTACGGTACTTGCAGCACTTGATTGTGGGGCTTGACAAGTACCTGCTTTACTGTCTGGCCCTTTGTCTTTATGGGGGTGGGAGGGTGGGGTGGTTTTTTTGTGCCATACCCAGCAATGCTCAGGCATTACTACTGTGTTACTACTGCATTCAGAAATTTTTCCTGGTGCTGCTTGGGGGACCTTATGGAATGCTGGGGCTCGAACCTTGCCTTGTATGTGTCTTACCAACTGTACTATTTCTCCAGCCCCTGATCTTTTCTTAATGTCTTTCTAATCTGTGTATGTGTTCTCTCTCTCTCTCTCCCTCTCTCTCTCTCTCAGCCACATTGCTAGTACTCAGTGTTTATTCCTTTTATTTCTATATGTGTGCTCAGGGATCAGTCGTGGTGGTTTTGAGGGCCATATGAGGTACCAGGGATCAAACCCAGGTTGGCTCCATGCGAAACAAGAGCTGTACACATTATACACTGACTCTAAATCCTCAAGATCATTTTTTTTCTTTTGAGCCACCCCAGGTGTGTTCAGGGCTTATTCCTGGCTCTGCACTCAGGGATCATGCCTGGCAGGTTCAAGGGACCATATGGACTGCTGGGGATTGAGCCTGGACTGGCTGTGTGCAAGGCAAGCGCCCGCTGTACTACTATTGCTCTGGTCCCCTCAATATCACTTGATGAATTAGTTATAATGTATTTTTATTTATAAGAATTGAGTTAGAAGTGTTAAGGCTTTCTATATGAAAAGGTTTGACTTGGGAACCAAAGATTTCTTTTGAAGAAGGGTATAAATATGCTTTAGAATAAATTTACGTTCGGGTAGAATTAATTTTAATCAGGATAATAAGTAATCTCAGTGGCAGAGATCTGATGGTCTATAAAATTAGTTTTTAGGATATTGTAGTTTTTGAATGTCATTTACAAGTGTGACCTTATTTTCTTTACTTTTTTTAATCAGGATATATCAACCCAAGAAAGCAACATATTAGGGGCGTTCTGTGATATGAATGTAAGTGTCAGTATTTTTAATTATTAAATTTATGGAAAAATTATGCTTTTGTTTATTTCTTGAATTTATTTTTATCTGGCAGTATTTGTACAGTATTGGTAAAAATAATGCATAATCCTGATAAATTTTAAAAGAATTTTGTTTTTCCCTGCAGGATGTAGAAGTACCATTGCATTTGCTTCGTTATGTGTGTTTGTTTTGTGGAAAAAATGGCCTTTCTCTCATGAAGGATTGTTTTGAATATGGAACTCCTGAAACTTTGCCATTTCTTATAGCACATGCATTTATCACAGTTGTATCTAATGTAAGTACCTCTTTGAATAGTTTTAAAATTGGAAATAATGTCTAGCATTTTAATTACCTGAAATTTTCCTGTAGGAAAGGCAGGTTTTAAGAGATTGTGTGGTTTATTTATAAATTGGAAGCATCTGACAGGCTACTACTTATGATTTCTAGTCTCTGCATTTTGTAGACACTTACTTTGTGACTCAACATATGGTCTGTCCTTGGGAAAAAATGACCCATGTGCACTGGTGAAGTACATGTATTCTACTTTGGGGGATGGAAAAGTTCTTTTTATTTCTTTCTTTAATGGTTTTTGGGCCACAGTCCGTGGTGTTAAGGTTTTCTCTGGCTCTGTATCTAGGGGTCACTACTGGCGGGACTCAGGGGACCCAATGGGGTGCCAGGATCAAACCTGAATTGTCCTGGTACAAGGCAAGCATACTATCACTCCTCCCCTCTTCTTGGAATTTTTTCATTTCTTCTTTTTGTTTTTTCTCTGGCCATACCTGGCTGTGCTCAGGGCTTTCTTATGACTCTATGCTTAGGGATCACTCCTGGTGAGTTTGGGGAACCATTATGGTGCTGGGGATTAAACTCAGGTTCGCCATTGGGGCTTCTTTGCTTAGGTGACCCACCACCCTCTATGGCTACTGCCTCAGTATCTACATCTGGATGGTATTTCATTTTTCTCCAGTCTCAACTAAATGTCCTTTTGTGTCTAATAAGGCTTTTTGTGTTTTCAGTTCTTTATTTTGTTTTTTAGCCTAATATTATGCTTTTCAGTTCATTGATTTCTGGTTAAAATTTCCTGCATGTTTTCTCTTTCCTTGGTAGGGTTCTCCTATTCTTTTTCTCAATTCAGTGAACATCTTTACTAATGTTAATTTGAAGAAATTGTTCAGGTAGTTGTATTTATTTGGGGGCAAGTTAGGTCACACCTGGTGCTCTGGGATTATTCCTGGTAGTACTTGGGAGACCACTTAGTTCCAGGGATAGAACCTAAGTCTCCCACTTGCATTCCAGCTCTTGGAGCTATCTCCCTAGCCCTTTCTATACTGTCAAGAGAGCTGTCACGTGGATACTGTTAACAAATTCTGCCCTCAGACTGCTGCAGTTTGTGTTCCTCTGAACCACTGCTATGTATTTATTCTCACAGACGTACTGGATCGCTGTAAACCTGAGAACAGATAGATGCCCAGTGCTGCTACCTGGTACTTGAAGTGCCAGTGCTTGACCCTGGCTATGATATCCAACCATTTGGGCAACCTCTTGTTTGTGTGTGCTTAAGAGTACACCTTTAGGCAGGCCCAGTGTGCCTGGCCTGATCCCAATCAAGCTGGTTCTTGCTAAAGGTTTGCCATTCAGTGTGCTTCCATCAGATATGAGTAGGAGCAGAGTACCAATAATGATCTGCTTGCTGTTTTTCCACTGTGGCTTCTGGTGGTGGTGCAGGCAGATGGTTTCTTTTTTAGATAGGGCTCAAAGCTTCTTCCAGCTTGCCAAAAGTCATTCATGTACAAGTAATGAATGGCCCTGGACTCAACACTGTGGCCCTGATTGGTTTGCTCCTTACCTTTATATATTCCAGTACTGCTCTTCATGGCCCACTCCCTCCCTTTCAGGTGTGTCCATATTCCTTGGCAGAGTATGCTGTAGATAGTATCTTCTTGTTCCTTCAAGTTTATCTTTTTGGTAGGGCCTCCTCACAGTATTCTGTGTTTAATTCTGGTGTTTTTGCAGTTTTGATAAGGGGTCTGGGAGCTCTTCAATTTACTTCCCTTTTTATCATCTTTGCCTTGTTTCTTGCCTGTTGCACCAGCTAGGAACTGCAGTTGCAATTGAATTGAAGGTTAACTTTCTTTTACCTAGTCTCAGAAGGGAAGTTTTTTAACGTTTAACTGTTAGCATGGTTCTTGCTAAACAACTTAAAAATATAGGTATCTTTGATTAGAGGTAAGCCATATAGTCTGTATTTCCTTTTAAAAAATTTACATGCCCTTTGTTGTTGTGACTGGGGGTTGTGATTTAGTTTTGATGTTTGCACACTAGTTGTCCTCAGAGGCATTGCATATTGTAGTTGTATACCTGACATCAGGTTGCAGTGCTCCAGAGATTGTACACTTGGTTGTGATACTGTTCAAAGCTTACTTCTGTTTCTGTGCTTGAAATTTAGTTTTGGGCAGTTTTTCTGTGTGCTTGTGTGTGTGCGCTCAGGACTTAGTCCTAATTGTGTTCAGGGATCACTCCTGGTGGAACTGAGGGCACCCATATGTAGTATCAGAAATTGAACCTCTGGGTTGGCTCCTTGCAAGACAAACTCTCTATTTACTGTATTATATCTTTGGCCTTCAATATTGTTTGTTATTAGGGGTGGGGAAGCCTATGAAGCAGTGTTCCGGGGGCCCAGGACCATTCCAGCAATAATTAGCCAACCTGACTGATCAATGTTCCGTTCAATGCTAGAGCTTGATTTTGTGGTGCTGGGCATCAGTAGGACAACCCCTTCAGTACTCAGAAGCCACCAGAGCCATAGCAGCAGTGCTGGCGAGCGGGTTGCTGTGCCAGGGATCAAATTGTTTTTTTGTGTGTTTGTGTGCGAGGCCACAGTGGAGGTACTTAGGGGTTACTCCTTGCTCTGTGCTCAGGGATCATTACTGGCGGGCTCTGGGAATCATATGTGTTGCTGGGGATTGAATCCTGGTCAGCCATGTGCAAGGCAAATGCCCTACCTCCAGGACTATTTCTCTAGCCCCAACTAGGGATCAGTTGTGGGCTTTTCACATTCCACGCATGGGTTCTGGGCCTCCAACTATCTTGCTTCTAATTAATGTGATAGGCATTTTTCATAGCCATTTTATTAAAAGCTTTTCAAATTATTTCACATGTTATCTTTCTATTTCTTTTTAGATTAGAATATGGCTACATATCCCTGCTGTCATGCAGCATATTATTCCTTTTAGGACCTATGTTATCAGGTAAGTGTACAAAAATCTTTTCCTGCTAGTAATCAGTTTAGTGCATACTCTAACAATTTTTTTTAATAACAGAATTTACGTTGTTAGTCAAGTTACTTATACTCAAATCTTTGTAAAAATTTTAATGACAGTTTTGTATATGTAAGATTTTTATGCACAAATATGTTTATATTTGGTTTTTGTTTTTAAGCAACTTGTTTATTTTTTTTAACACAGGCATGTAAGAAAACCATGCTTGCATAATGTGTCAAAATTCATTCAACAAAAATAGATAATTAAGTAGCTAGTGTGGGTTATGTTGAAGGTACTCCTTTGCAGTTTGTGCACAAAATCAGTTAATCAGAAATTGATGAGTTAACACTCCTATAGGGAAGTCATAGGAGAGGTTGATTGCAGTTTAGGGTTGGTATGCCACATTATAAATGTGGGGATTGAGGAGGAATTGTGTTGTGTTTTTTTGTTGTTGTTGTTTCGTTTTTTTTTAAATCAAATTAAGAAGGAAATGTAAGACAGAATGAGAAAACACTGATTAGACTTTGAGTATAAACTTAGGACGCCAATATTATATTTCTTGATAATTATGTGTTTTCTCTACTGCTTTTTTCAGTTATGCATTTATAAAGATTTGCGTACCTACTTACAAAAGCTAAACAAAAGCAATATCCAGCTTATAGTTCCTTATGGTTCCCTCTATACCACTGCTACAGTTTGTCACTAGTTCATTTTTGTTTTGTCAATTTGCCTTTTTCCTCTTTTTTTTTTTTTTTTAGTGTACTTTTGGGCCACACCCAGTAGTGCTCAGAGTTTACTTCTGGCTCTGCTCAAATACTCTGGCAGTATTCATGTAGCCTTTCTGAAATGTGGCATTTGAAGGATAAATCAGCTAATCAGATGATGATTAATTTTGAGGATGTACTCTATTAGAAATATAATGACAGATTTTGATGTTGGAAAAAAGATGACATTAAGGAAACTAGATGTAGATTTGTGTAGAAACTAGATGATTTGTGTGGTGGTAGTTTGTAATAGAATAGTCATTAGGATTATAAGTTTGGACAAGCAGGGGCAGACTTTTCTAGGACTTACAAGTATTTGTAGAGCATTTAGATTTAGTAATGGGACTATATTGATATATTAGTTTCAGTCAGGTGTGTCTTTTGTGGGGGATAGGCCCACTTGGCAATGCCCAGGGTTTACTTTTGCCTCTGTACTTAGGTATTGATTCTGGTGGAGCAGGAGTGCCACGGGAGTAGAGGAGGGGAAGAGAACATTGGGGATGTTGGAGATTGAACCCAGGTTGGCTGCAAATGAGGCCGTGTCCTACCTGCTTTACCATCTCTTCAGCCATATAGGCTTGAATGAGTTATTTTGAATTTCTTGTGGTACTAAGATTGAACCTGAGGCCTCAAACATGGGTGGTGTATGTTTTACCAGTGGGTTTCATCCCTGGTTCTAAGTCTTAATTTTATTTTAAAAGATTATCTGGGTCTTTCAGTGAATTACAAACTGTAGTAGCAACGAGACCAATTGAAAGATTAATGTGATAGTGTGGGAAGCAATGGTGATTACTTAGATTGTTAATGGAAGTGGCACTATAGCACTGTCCTCCTGTTGTTCATCTATTTGCTCGAGCGGGCACCAGTAATGTGTCCATTGTAAGACTTGTTGTTACTGTTTTTGGCATATCAAATAGGCCACGGGGAGCTTGCCAGGCTCTGCCGTGTGGGTGGGATGCTCTTGGTAGCTTGCCAGGCTCTCCAAGAGGGATAGAGAATCGAACCGGCCGCATGCAAGGCAAACACCCTACCCGCTGTGCTATTGCTCCAGATTGTTTTGGTACTCTGAAAATTAAAAGGAAATCAGTGAAGATGAAATTGACAAGATTGGTGATTGTGGCATTTAAGGAAAAAACGGTAGTATCATGAATGTTATTAAATTTTCTTCGCTCTGTTTTCCCTTTTATGGTGTCGTTATCACTAACTGAAAAGTTGAAGAAAGGGACAATTTAAATATTTTAATTTAAATGACTGTCAGACATTTTAATTTGGTAGTGACAAATTGAAGTATAAATCTAATCAGAAAAACTTTAGTTTGGGAGTTGTCATATCAAGATAACATTTTAAAGCCTTATAAGTCAATGAGCTGGAGAAATAGGATAGCGGTAGGGCTTCCCTTGCACGAGGCAGGCCAGGCCGACCCGTGTTCAATTCTTCCACCCCTCTTGGAGAGCCCAGCAAGCTACCGAGAGTATTCCGCTCGCATGGCAGAGCCTGGCAAGTTACCCGTGACGTATTCGATATGCCAAACACAGTAACAACAAGTCTCACAATGGAGACGTTACTGGACCTGCTTGAGAAAATCGATGAACAATGGGAGGACAGTGCTACATTGCTATAGTAAGTCAGTGAGGTAATAATCTGTGGGGAGAATGTAGAGATAGACTGAGCCTAGAATATATAATCTTCCATCAGTTCACTTTTGCAGAAACACCCCTCAGGCTTATATCTTTTTTAAAAATTTTATTTATTTATTTTTTTCCCCTTTTTGGGTCACTCCCGGCAATACTCAGGGATTACTCCTGGTTCTGCACTCAGGAATTACTCCTGGCGGTGCTCAGGGGACCATATGGGATGCTGGGATTCGAACCCCGGTAGCCTGCGTGCAAGGCAAATGCCCTACCTGCTGTGCTATCGCTCCAGCCCCATATGACTTATATCTTATATGGCTTATATCCAGAGTATATTATAAAGCCACCACTGAGTGCAACAAGAAAGAAATTGACCCCTCAAGAAATGGAGAGAAGCAGACTTCCATAAAGAGGATATTTTAATGGCTAGTAAGAAACTGAAAAGGTTTTTGGCATCACTTTTTGTTGTTTGTTTTGTTTTGGGGCCAAGCCCAGCGATGCTCAAGGGTTACTCCTGGGTACTGCACTTAGGACTTAACTTCTTGCGGTGCTTGATGGACCATATGGGATTCCGAGGATTGAACCTAGTTTAGCTGCATTCAAGGCAAATGCCCTACCTGTTATACTATTACTCCAGAGTAAAAATCTTCATGCTCATGCGGAGCTGTGTAAATCTCAAACCGCAGGGCTGTGTATGCTCCTCACACGCGAGGGAGTTACACGTGAAAGGGTGTTCTCAGGCTCTCCTCGTGGCGCTCTCTCTCTCTCTCTCTTTTTTTTTCTTTTTTTTTCTTTTTGCGTCACATCCGGCGATGCACAGGGGTTACTCCTGGCTCATGCACTCGGGAATTACTCCTGGCAGTGCTCAGGCGACCATGTGGGATGCTGGGAATCGAACCCAGGTCGACTGCGTGCAAAGCAAATGTCCTACCTGCTGTGCTATCGCTCCAGCCCCTGGATGGCTCTCTTTTGCGGCTCATGTTTGGTGCTCTTGAGCCACTTCTCCATCTTGGACGGCTGTTGGCCTTGGATGGACAAAGGAAGAACGAGGATCAAGCTGGTTGCTGATTAGTTGCCGTTTATTCAGTCTCTTGTCTCTCCCAGCTCTCGAACCCTCTCTCTGTGTGTCTATTTAACCGAGCAATTCTTTCTTTCTGCTTTATCCGTCTCCTCTATTTTCTCTCCTTTCTCCAAAACCGTCTCTCCTTCTGACTCTGACTCTCCTTCTGCTTCTCACTGATTCCTGGATTCTCTCTCACTTATGGCTCTCTCTTTCCCCTGCTTCTGACTCTGACTGCTCCCTGACTCTCTTTCTCTGCTTCCCCTAACTGGATCCGGATTCCCATCCCATCTTCCAGTCTTAGTTTATATAGCAATCTCCGTAGGGTAGTGATACATTAACAAATCAACAAAGAGAAGTAAGTCCACTCTTTCAGATTAACTCAAGGACAAAAATCTCATCTAAGGAGATTACTCCAGATTATTAGGAGTTCAGCTCAAAGTCAGGATTCCATCCAGGGTGCGTAGCTTTCTTCTTTCCCCAGTTAGTAATCGACTTAAATAGTTTTAGTAAATTTACTTCTAATATTTCTAGCAATGTCATTCTGTATGAGCACAGTAAGAGAGATCACTGTATCACTGTCGTCCTACTGTTCTTCGATTTCTTCGAGCAGGCACCAGTAACGTCTCCTTCGTCCTATCCCTAGTTCTAGGATTTTAGAAAGTGCCACATTCGAGTCTCTTTCAGGGTCAGGAGAGATATGTCAAGCTTAAAGTTTGGTTCATCCTGAGGACATCTCACTATATATTCCAGATCACACTCCTCAGGCCAGGTTAGTCTTCCTAACCCCAGCAGGGCCCTTATCCAGATACCTCTTTTAGATCATGACAGAGTTTGTCCATAAACGTGCTCTTAACTGTGCAAAAGACATAACTGACAAGTTCAGTATCCTTAGAAGGATTTGCTCTTACAAGTTAACAGAATCTGGTTAGGGAAAAAGGTGATTAACTGGTTGAGGAGGAGGGCACAGAGAGGAGTTTACAGATAAACAAAGGAATGGGAGTGATTTAGAGTACTGTGATGGGTGTAAACCTATTAATTTAGTTCCCTGCAGCAAAGCTGAAAGGACAAACCAGTCTTATCCTACACTCCTATACTCACCTTTTTAATTTTTAAAAAAATTGATTGAATCACTGTGAGATACACAGTTGCAAAGTTGTTCTTCATTAGGTTTTAGTCATACAATGTTACAACACCCTTCCCTTCACCAGTGCCCACCACTAATTTACCCAGTCCCATCCCCCCCACGCCTCTTTGGCAGGTACTATTCTTTCTTAGTCCCCACACTAGCTTTCTCTTTTCTATTGGGCATTAGGGTTTGCAACACAGGTACTGAAAGGATATTTACATAGCCATTATGCAAAACATAATGTTTATTTCTTTTCTGCTATCTGCACTCAGGCCTTGTTCAAAGTGATCATTCCTAGCTATCACTGTCATAGTGGACTTCTCTTTCCTAACTGCCTTCTCCACTCTACCACCTGTAGCAGGCTTCCAACCATGGGCCAGTCCTCCTGACCCTTGTTTCTACTGTCTGTGGGTAATAGTCTCCTGCTATGTTTTTTTTTTATATCCCACAAGTGAGTGCAATCATTCTATGTCTGTCTCTGTCCTTCAGATTCATTTCACTCAGTAAGTTACTCTCCATGTCCATCCATTTATAAGCAAATTTCATGACTTTTTTCCCAGTGGCTGCATAGTATACTATTATGCATATGTACCATAGTTTCTTTATCCAGTCATCTGTTCTCGGGCACTCTGTTGTTTCCAGATTCTGGCGATTGTGAATAGTGCTGCAATGATTGTAAAATTGTAGATAGCTTTTCTGCAGTGTGTTTTTGGCCATCTGGGATATATTCCCAGAAGTGGTATTGCTGGGTCCTGAGGAAGCTCGATTTCTAGTTTTTTTGAGGCGATACCATTTCACACCAGTGAGAGTAAGAGTAGTGTAAAAAAATACTAGTGTTGGTGGGGATGTGATAAAAAAAAGTATCTTTTATTCACTGATTCTTAGAATGTTGTTTTAATTCAGCCTCTATGGAAAACCGTATGTAGATGTCTTAGAAAATTAATAGAGCTTCCTTGTGACCCAACAATTTTCTAAAGCACAGTGACACTAATTCAGAAAGATAAATGCATATCACTGTTCGTTGTAGCACTTATATAATAGCCAGGTTGTGGAAATAACCCAAACGTGCAGTGACAGATGAATGGGTAAAGAAGTTGTGGTTTATGTACACAATGTAATACTATGTAGCTGTAAGAGAAGAAGAAATCATACAGTTTGTTACAACTTGGATGAAACAGCTGTATCATGCTTAAGCAAGAGGGAGAACAACAAACACCAGATGATCTCATTTGTGGTATACAGAGAAACAGAAAAGGGTACAGACCATATCGGCTTACAAAAATACCAATTGACAGCAAACCCTTGAGTATAAACTGAGAACACCAAATTAAGGGGTGGGCTGAAAGTCATATATGAGTGGAGTGTCTTGAGCATTTTTATGGATGAGGTGGATCAAACTCATAAATGTGAGCACCATTGTAAATACATTATTGTAGCACTGTAGCCCCATGTTTCATCGAGTTGCTCCACTGGGCACCAGTAAGGTCTCCATTGTGAGACTTGTTGTTACTGGTTTTGGCATTTCCAGTATGCCACAGGTAGCTTGCCAGGCTCTGCCATGCAGGCGGGATACTCTCGGTAGCTTGCCGGGCTCTCCGAGAAAACACATTACCTTAACTATAATAATTTAAATAATCAGATGTGGAAAATAACAAAACAAAACATTACCATAACATTCTGTGGCTCCTGTCTAGCTTAAAGTTGGTTTGCTAGGTAATGGATGGATATTCAATCGACGGATTTGCCTCACCAATGTTGCTGTTGTCCCAAAATTCCAAATGGAATTGAACCACCATCTCTTTCATGCAAAATTCTACTTCACAGAGTGGGGAGAAAGGGCTGCATAGTTTAAGAAGAGAACTCCCAGAATGACCACCAACTGGGAGCTCTTTGGCACTATTGCAGAAACATGGGAAGATGCGTTGTTGACAACGTTGACGAGGAATACCATTGACTGGTTCAGCACCTCCATGATTGTGCAAAGGAACTCCAAGAGAGAGATAGCCACAAAAAGACAACTGTCTTCGAAAACTCTTGAGCTTATTCGCCAACGTGGTTTTGCGCATGCCTCAGGCAACCGCAAGCGAATGTCTGAGCTCGCAAAGCAGTGCACAGATGCGATCAAGCAAGACCCCAAAGAGAGAAGAGCAGAAGTACTGGGAGATGCGGCAGAAGCCAGCCTGTCCTTTGCCAGCTACAAGACCAAGATGACTGCCCTTCGTCATTTTGATGGATCTATCACATCTTCCAGAAGGGCAATGGAGAAGATTATCCATGACTTCTACTCAGATCTCTTGGATAGCCATGTCCACCTGCCCACATTCCAAATTCCGCAGGATGGATATGTCATTCCCAATGTTCTCCCTTCCGAAATCCGACACACTATTTTGTCGGTAAAGAAATGAACAGCACCCGGCCCAGACAAGGTCAGACCTGAACGCATGAAGAACCTGCTGTCAGTACTCATCAATACGCTGGCTTGGCTCTTCACAACCTACCTGTCTGAATGCAAGGTTCCATCCCAATGGAAGACCAGCAGGACTGTACTACTGTACAAGAAGGGAGACATCCACAACATTGGCAACTATTGCCCAATCTGCCTATTGTC
>JAOXYA010000008.1:27425068-27436211 GCA_028565675.1 Sorex palustris | reverse complement strand
CTGGCAAGCTCCCCGTGACGTATTCGATATGCCAAACACAGTAACAACAAAGTCTCCAATGGCGACGTTACTGGGCCTGCTCGAACAAATCGACGATCAACGGGAGGGCCTTTATCCTTTCCAAATGTGAATCTATTTCATACCCCACTTTCTCATAATCCCAAAAAAGCTGAATCCCAGGAGATTCAATGCCATGAAGAATTGAAACTCAACTTTTGTTATTTTCACTCCTGTCCTGTGATGACTGTGTAAAACTAGAGGCTGGTGAACTTCAAATAAATCATCTGGATGAAATCAAAAGGTAAATTTTATGACATACATTTGTCTCTTGTGTATTTAAGTGTGGTAGAGGGAAGCAGGGGGTGGATACCTTCAGTGGGGCTTAATTACAGGTTCAAATCATGCCAATGAGCTTCTTTGTGAGGAGGATAACCCAATTGTTATGGCTAACTTTCTTATTAATTTTTCTAGAATACCAATAAACATGTTTTTTCTCAGAGCATAAGGAATGGTTTTATTTAATTGCATATTGGCCTTTGGGCCAAGATCAAGTATAAAAATGTTTTTTATTTATTTAAGTACTAATATTTCTCTTGAAAAGTAGGGTAAGTTTTTTTAAAATAAAATAACCCTCATGACAAGTTAAGTACAATGTCACATAGTCAAAATTAAGGAAAGTTTTTGCTATATAATTATCTTAATTTAAAAAATCTCTCCTCAGTTTCTATCTTTAAATATGATTTTCAGACAAACTGTTATTTTCTTCTTATTCTCCACCACTGTCCCTCTACTTTTGCCTCTGTTTGAAGTAAAAAAACTGCACTGTGGCCCATAATCTTGCTAGGGCAGCACCTTTTCTTTAAAGGCAGAAATTATTATTATGATTTTAAACTGTAGGAGTACTTCTATTTATTCAGCCACTGGTTAAGCTGATTAATGGATTAATCTGCATTACTTTTCTGTTTTACTTCAATTTTTAAAAATTTTTCATAAACTTGTTCACAATAACTGTTTACATTCAATATTTCAACACCAATCCCATCACTATGGCATCTTCTCACCACCACTACTTTGAATCTTCCCACCACCACCCCAGCCTGCCCCTTACACAGATGCTAACTAATTTATTTTGTATTACTTTCAATACAAATAGTATGGGGTGTCACATGGCTGAGAATGTGGCCACGCAATCCTGAATTCTGAAATTGTTTAATATTTGGGGTCCAGAGGCATCTCTGTGGCTACTTTCTTCTGAGATTCATTTGTGAGTCTCTGAATCATGGCAGTGAAGTGGTTAAATGGCTCCCAGAGGCAGTTCTTGGGTGTGACTGCCAGGAAACCAGGAGGGTGGGTAGATGGGGGCAAGTCGCCCATCCAGAATCCATGGAAGACTGGAGTTTTCAGTCACTGGTCCTGCATACCTGGAAGTTTTAGCAGATTCATTCTCATGCGTGGGAAGCTCTAGAAAAACCTGTGAAGGTCAGCCGAGATCATGGTAGCAGGTGGGTTGTGGAGATTTACAGCTGCTGGGGTTCATTTGGGGCAGGCAAAGAGACAAACCTGCCCACCTCCAAGATGCCCCGGTGAAGTCAGTCTGGTGTCGGTGGGGGAAACTTCTCTGTGGCATGCTGCTATCCTCTAAGATTCATTTATGAGTCTGAATCATGGTCATTAATGTGCTTAAATGGCTAATTTTGATCTCTTTCGAGATTTATTTATGAGTCTCTGAAGCAAGGCCTATATAGAGTTTGTATAGCTGAGCCAGAGGTGGTTTTTGGGTGTGACTGACTTCCAAGTACCTAACTTTTGGTCATTTAATTTATTGGGAAACTTGGTCCCAAGTTGTTGGGGTCCCACCAGAGGCACAGCAGCAATATTGGGGTATCAGGAAGCCTGAAGGCACCATCAGACTGCTGATGCACTTGCCCCACAAGTATAGGTTAACCTACCGGGTGGCACCATACCCCCCAAAAGAAATTATTTTGATTGAAAAACTTTCTCTTGTACTTTTGAGGATTGATGGTTTTATTTTTATCAATCTTATAAAGACTTACTAATTTATAACTTATTTTTCAGTTTTTACAAGACTCTAACTCCTTCATCATGCAACTACTGTGTCTCATTACATAGAGGGGTAAGAAACTTTAAGAGTTAAATAAGAAACATCTCTTCTTCATAGTTTTGGAAGCTAAAAAGCCAAGCTGAAGGCACTGGCATGTTCATTGTCTTTTGAAGTCTGTTTCTGATTTGCAGGTGGTCTCCTCAAGTGTATTAGGTTTTAGGCTACACCTGGCTGTGCTCAGATTTTACTCCCAGCTTTGTACTTAAGAATCACTACCCGCAGGGCTCAAGGATTGTATCTAGTTCCAGAGGTTGAACTCTGATCTACTGTATGTAAGGCAAGTGCCTTGTCAGCTATACTATCTCTCTGATTCCTCTATTGTGGTCTTGATAAATCTAATTGAGTTGCCTGTGAATGAGTCTGACTATTTAATATTCATTTATCAGATAATCAAACACCAGATAAGACATCTAATGATATTTATCATGTGTGACTAACCTATTTTGTGCGAAATACATGTTGAATCTTACATTTTTAAAATTCCATTAGGCATCCCACCTTACCTTCTTTTATGGAAGGGACTCAGAAGTGATGTAACATGTCTGAATTCAGAGATTGCAAGCTCCAAAGCTTGGTTTTAAAACGAGGGAGTTTATGAATTAAGTCACATACTTTTTTTTAAGTCACATACTTTTTAAAATACTGACTCCACCTGAATGATGTCAGGTTGGGTAGTGGAGGAGCAGGGTGGCCAGCCTTGGGCGAGTTACCACCCACCCTGCTTTTGAGACTGAGGAGGGAAAGCATGAAACAGAGGGAGTAGACACTACTCTTTCTTTTAGTTATGTATTGTTATGGCTGGGTTTTGTGAATGCCTGATTTTTATTAGCTCGGTCCACAGTCTGCTCTGACTTTGCAGCTCCCAGTTGCATGGACTGGCTTCACTACTGTTATTTGCACCCACAGGACCTGCCAACTCCCCAAGTGTTAAGTCATGCAATATAAAAGAAGGCTTGGGTCTTGGGAAATGTTCCTTTGCCTGAGAAACTTGTGTGTGGGGAGGGTGTTATTGACTTCTCAGTCATTAGATTGACTGTTTTATATATATAGATATGTGTGTATATATTCCATTTTATATGCCTAATGCACACATTTTTCGAAAGGATATGTATTTGTAGCAACTATTTAAGCCCTATCTAAGAAACTAGTCCACCACCTCACGTTTTTAATAAGTAAAATTAATTAATTTCATTTCTTCGAAAAGCAAAGAAATCCTATAACTTTGGGCAGCAATACATGAGTTTTCCAGGATTTAAAAAATATGTTTCTTGGTTTCTATACTAGTGGAATAAAATTGAAGTCTAATTCTGTATATTTCTGTTGTGTCTTTTGTTTGGCCTTTTGTTTGGTCAAACAAGCGAAAAGATTTAAAGATCTTTTTGTTTTTACTGAGACCAGCATCCTGGATTTATGATGATCAAAAAAATAAAAGAATCTTATCTTTTTCATGTACAAAGCCACCTCAAATTTTTCACATAAAAAGAAAAATACTAAGAGTTCCCAAAGGTTTACTTTAAGGAGCAGAAGATAAAATGTGTGTAGTATTGAGAACATTGCAAAAGTCCAATATCTGATAGTTCTCTCCTTTGATTTACCATAGTAAACAAGTAACAGATACACAAAGCCATTAATTTTTTATAGGTCACTCTAAAGTTTATAAGCAAGACTCTGTCACTTAGAAGATTTTTTTAAACATCAAACTAGACCAAAAAAAAAAGTCTTCGATTAATTGTCCTGTAGTCTAGCAGCACTTAACAGACCTATTCAAAAACATAAATAGGCAGAAAACTCCTGCTGATAGTGTTTGTGTTTGTTTGTTTGTTTGTTTGTTTTTTAAAGGTATCCCCCCTTCTCCTATTTGGTCTCCTATTTTCTTTTTCATAAGTTTGTGAGGTTCAGCAGTGTTTCTCCTATCCTTCAGACCTACAGAGTATGCACTTTGTGAATTCTACAACCCTACCCCAACCTTTGCCATTAGGACCTTCGGTGTTCCAACTGTGAATGGAACCAGAGCCTTCAGCGAGTGATTAGAAGAAAGGATGGACTTTGCAAGCTGAAAGGAGGTGTTTCTTGCAAGTTATCAAGAATCACATATGCGATTGTAGGGACCCAATCACCATTTACTTGATTCAGTAGCTTTGTAAAAATGTCTTTTGTAAATTCTGTGACCAAAGGCTTTCAATGTCTTCTATCTTAGTCCCATCATGGGGACAATAAACTGATTGGTTTATGATATTTTCTTCCATTTTTTTTCTTTTTTCGTTTAAACCATGGGTGGGGATAACAACTCACCTCCAACAAATCTCTCCCCCGTCAGTGAAGGGGTCTGGAGGTGTACCTGATTTTTAAGTAGTTTCATTTGTTGTAACTAAATGTTTTCTTTGGGAATTGAACTTGTGATCTTCCTGATATTCACACCAGAATTTAATCACTTGAACTATCCAGCCTAGATTACCATAACACACTCCATAGTGTATGCTCTGCCAAACTCCAAGCTTCAAAGGATCAAAGCCTCCTTGCCCCTAGAATTTGTTCCCACATTCTCTCCTGTGGTCAGAGGGGTATCCTTGAGATCTTTACTGACTTCATTTGCACAGATAAAGAAGTGGATGAGGCTGTCTTGGCATGGAAGAGAGAGTGTACAAAGAGCAGGAAGTCCATACGCATGAGTATTTTTGCTTTTGATTTCAAAGAGCCTCTAGCTTCTAATGCAGCAGACCCCCAAAAACAGAGCATGCCCTCTGCTCCAGGTATTAGGCCTTTCCGATACCTGAGGGAATGCTTTTCCCCTCTTTCTGCATGAAATGGGCTATATTACACACAGCTTGTTAAATGTGTGACAGATCAACATGAGAGAGGACTTGCTGAGGCTCCAGGCCCAAAGGTTGGCTAATAAACCAGCTCCACTCACAAACAGCCTGTTCCCAGCTCCAGCCGGTAGGTTCAGATTTCAGCCTGCAGCCACTCTGCGGCAGGACTGGGGAGGGCACGTGTGTGCATTAGGATTCCAGACGCCAGCCTGCCATACATGTGGGGCCTTCGTTTTCAGTCCAGCAGGGGTGTCTGTTGACCCCTCTCACCTCATGTCTAGTGAAAGATGGACTGTTCTGTATTTTCTTATGGCAACTTGTATATCAGAAGACAGGAGATTTAAAAATTAATTCAAGATTAATTTAGGGATGACTGCACGTGGAATTATTTGACCAATTGGTGAAAAATGAAATTTTCACTACAAAGAGGAAAGATTGTCAAAGTGTCAAATTTTAATCTCAATTCCCATAAAGAATTATCATCTTCCAAGACCCTTCCTCGTACCCCAATTAATCATCCAAGCACTAGCTGCTCCCACACCTTTGGTGAGTGAATACACTTTAGCCAGGGTGCCAACTATGTTTGGGAAAAGATTTGTGTCGGTGGACAGAAAAAGCAAAATAACTGTGAACCAAAAGTCCAGTGGATGGGGGGGTGTGGGAGTGGGAGGTGATGGTGGTGCAGGGGTGGGATGAGGATACCAGAGTGGATATCTTCGGATAGAGGAAAACTTGTTACTGTTTTAAGCAAAAGAGAAATTATTTCTTTTTAAAATGGAGTAAAACCCCACATAAAAAATCCACATATTTTTTATTTGAAGCTCTATTAAATTTTAATGACTGCAAGAAGTAACACAGAGCTCAGTGTCTTTCTAAATCAAAAGGCAAGTAGAAAGTCATGAAAATATCATCTTGTAAACTGAATTCATTTTGGTAGTAGTAGAAGGATTGTAATCAAGTTAAAAAAAATAAACCATTCATGGAATCTACTAGAACTGGGCCCCAGTCTCAAATTTTATTGTATCTTGGAAAAAAAACATACATTCTTAAGAAGGGACTATTTATCCTCCTAAGGCATATGTTGTCAGATGAAAAACCATTTCATAGAATCACCTTGGAGTGAGAAATATTGAAATATTGAAAGCTGAACTTTCACTCGCATCTCCTAGTTTCAGAAAGCAGAATGCGTCGAGTGCTTTTTATGGCTTGCATGTTCTCCCCATCCAGCTTCCTATGTGGATGCACATTTGAGAGAGAATATACGTTAAACAGCAACCTTCAATAATGCATTTTGTTTAATGCCCTATTTGGTCCGATCATTTCCTGAAAACTACCCACGTGATAGTGCTATTTTCAAAGCACTGGGAAAAAAATCAAGTGAATTACAGAGGAACTTTGAAAGCAATGGAATGGAATGTAATTGAATATGCTTTCTGAGCAGTACACAGCACATTAAAAGACACCTCGATTAGGGAATAACAGCCCCCACACCTGGGCTGTGTGCAAATTTGTTGGGGCCATCATCAATGAAAAGGGAAATTCTGCCTGATCAGATGTTTTTATCCTGCAGGAAAAGAGTCCTCTTTAATTCCAAGTACTTCTGGTACTTGCAAGAGTCTGTTGATGGTTATCTTATTTTAAAAAAATGACTCCCATGCCTGATGGCATTTTTGTGTGTATGTGCTGAATCAGTAAGCTTTATTATGAATCAATTTCTATTTCTACCTTTGGAAGGGGAAAGAAAGAAAATAATATAGAACATTCCCATATTCATTGTATACTGACAGTTACTTGCACATTCCTTTAATTTTCAGAATATGTGAAGACAGAGGAAAAAGCAGGAGGACAGAGAATGTACTCATATGTGATATTTCTGAGCTTATTATAGTTCTTTATTTTATTATGGATACTATTATTTGTGCACAGTAATATTTTCATATGAGACAGGAGATGGAAAATCACATGGTCTCAATGCTTTTATTATTTTTAAAACTACAATTACTCTCATCATGAAAAAGATAAAAGAGGAAGGGATTTTGGCAATGGAACTCCATGAAAACTAGGGATTTTGTAGGAAAGAATGTTAAGCCTATCTTCCTTACTCCATGTAGAATGTTTCAGATCCACTTCTTAAAGCAATAATTATCCTATGATCAGGTAAAGATGAAGCTATTAGGCTGTGTTTTCCCTCAAGATGTGAGCCCAGGGAGATGAACAGGTTTAATGAGCGAAAGAGTCTCTGCTCTATTTGAAATTTGTGAAATGTGAAGTGCCTCTGAGATGCTGCCATTGATATGTCCCACGGAATGAAAAGGCAGAGGCCTGGAGGGGAGTAGGTAGGTGAGCCAACAACCCAAGGATAGTCACCGAGATCAACCAATTAGGAGTTCACTTGGGAACAGAAGATGAGCGAAGCGCCAGAGAGACATTACAGTGGGCAAGGCATTTGTCTTACCCTTGGCTGACCTGAGTTTGAACTCTGGAATACCTATATGGTCCCCTGAGCACATCCAGGAGTGAACTTTGGGCATAGAGCCAAGATTAAGCCCTGCTGAATGTAGCCCAAAACAAAACAAAACAAACAAAACCCAAACTTTAAAAAAGAGACGTAAATGTAGAGTTTTAGAATACAATGCTTTGGCAGAAATACAAAAACAAAGTCCAAGAAATAGTGGCCAAAAGAGAGTATGGAATCAAAAATGCGTGGTATCAAGAAAGCCACCAATGGAATATGATGAAGAACAAATCAATCTGAGAAAAAACAGGCTGCAGGTGAAGGGAGACTCTTTAAGGCTAATGAAAAGTCCTCTTATAAAATCCCTAGAACTGGTTGCTGGCCACTAAACACATTCTTCCCAAGTTCTCTTTTAATTGATTGTGCCTGATTCATTCAGAATAACTAATGAGAATGCATCCATCCATCAGACATAAGAGCAAACAGAATCTGAATAGGTTCTAAACAGAATCTAAATATATTTAAACAGAAATTTAAAAGATAATGATCTCTGATTATTATCACATGGGGAACCTCTCCAGGTGGCACCTTCTAGAATCAACCCTAAGGCAGTTTTCTGGAAAACATGAATAAGTGATTTATGACTCAAGTATAAATTTTAGGAAAATTATCAGTGACTAAATTCTCAGTGGTTGGCACAGGGCGTATTATAAGAGATGGGTTTTATATGTCTATAGTACTCAGGCTCGGGCTCGGGCTCCAGAGGGCAGAGTCAGAAATGAGAGGGGCTCAGGCTTGAGAGAGAGAGAGAGAAGCAAAAGGGGAGTGAAGATTGGAATAAACTACAATTGATACTGACCAGCCTGGCCCTCGTTTCTTCCTTTGCCTGACCATCACCATCCACCTCTCCGGGGTAGGGGAAGCGGCGGGAGACCACCGAACACAGGCAGTGAAAGAGATAGAGCGCCGCCAGCCCTTTGAAAACACACACACCACAACAGCCCTGAGTGGCAGCAATTCAGTCAAGCATTGCCACGAGTGGCCCCTGGGGCCCTGGAGCTTGGAGAACCAACACCCCCCCCCCAAACCACTGCAAATAAAAGACATTGCCTGGGTATGTTCTCTAAAAAGAATCACACGCGTGGGGCTGGAGCAATAGTACAGAAGGTACGGCGTTTGCCCTGCATGGGGCTGACCCAGGTTCGATTCCGAGCATCCAATAGGGTCCCCTGAGCACTGCCGAGAGCGACTCCTGAGTGCAGAGCTAGGAGGAACCCCTGAACATTGCCAGGTATGACCCAAAAAAGAAAAAAAAACACACACGTGTACCTGTGGAGCTGGGCTTCCTCGGTCGTTCTGTTCATCTCCTTGCATTGTATTTCTTGTTACTCATGTTTTCTTTTTCTTTCTTCTGAAGTTGAATGCGGGCCTTCTGAGAATAGAAGCAAGGCCCTATTTGTCTGTCTTCCTAATACCTCAGCAATGTGCTCTCCCTGCATTCCTGAAGGCCCAGGAAGTGGTCACTCCTTTAACAAGGGAATCCGGGAGACTTCCCCGATAAATAACCTGAAGACATACCTCGCCCATCAAGTTCCACAAAAGCCTTGTTTGGTTTTGTCTTACCACGATCTGGCTGAGAGAGTTTGGGGAGATCATTTGAACTCCTTATTGGACTTAGCTCTTCCATCAGTTGGCGTTTGCTGTGAAGCCTATCACCCCAAATGCTTTTGGTTGAGCATAACACTTGTTTTTGAGTTCGCCTGCTGGTGAGACACTTTCCTCTTGGGCATTTCTTTGATTGTGACCCCAGAACCCTGCCCACAGCCCCCCTCTCATGGTTGAGACACATGTCACATTCCTTGTCTCCTATAAAGGCTCCATCTCTGATGAAGAAAAGAAAAAAGCTGTTTTTAATTTATTTGTTTATTGTAGGGTTTGGGCTGTAGCGATAGCGCAGTGAGTAAGGCATTTGCCTTGCACGCGGGCCAACCGGGCTGACCCAGGTTCGATTCCTCCATCCCTTTCGGAAAGCCCGGCAAGCTACCGAGAGTATCTCGCCCACATGGCAAGCTACCCGTGACATATTCGATATACCAAACACATTAACAAGTGTCAGAATGGAGACGTTACTGAGCCTGCTCGAGCAAATTGATGAACAACGGGAGGACAGTGACAGTGACAGTAGTACTCAGAACTGTGAAATTCAAGTGCATTTAGTGCTTTGAGATATAATTTAGTTTTCTATTCATAACAGGACCATAATTATTTCTTTATGTCTTTGTGATGATCTAATATGAAAATATGTGGAATTCTTTTTATAAATGATGAATTTGATTGGTGCCGTCAAATCTGGAGAGATAGTACAACAGGTAAAATATCTGCTTTTCAAACAGCCCACCCAAGTTCAATCATACTCCACCCCAGTCCCCTCCCCCTCAACTACCACCACCATCCCTTTTGGTCCTTTGAGCAACACTAAAGGTAATCCCTGAGCACAGAGCCAGGAGTATGCCCTAAAAACTTCTGGGCATAGCCTAACAAATAAGAATACACAAAGGCTACATGAGGAACTTATAATTTTACTCTCCACCCCTTCACTCAGTAAATAAATCAGTGGACGGAACACAGTACAGTTGAAAAATATTGTGGTCACAATGTTGAAGATGAAAGATGCTATCTTACAAATAGAAATATTCCTGTTCTGTCTTGCACAGAAATATCCTCATTGTTACTCGCTCCTCTCTCCTATATACTGTGTCTTTATCATCCTTTTCCTGGAATCTCTTTGGTTTAGAAGAGGATCTCTAGAAAGCAATGTGGGGACAGAGGTCAAACTGCACAGATGGCCACTCCCAAGCACCCACAATCCCTTTCCATAATGAATACCCCCCGCTAGGGATTACAGTTTTCATTCTGTCTTGAAGCTGGCCCACCTCTTTAGTAACTTCCAGTGGGATGCAGCAGAAATGAGAACTGCCATCACTTCAGGATTTCTTCTTCCATTCTCGGTCCAATGCAGGTGACAGTATAGTGTTTACTGTCAAGTTTACTTATTTGTGTATTTTGGGCATGTTGGTTTGTATTAATGTTAATGATAAGGTTTCATGCATAACACATTTGAGCACTGCACTCCCCACAGAGTACCCTCTTCCCTCCACCATTGTTCCAGTGACCCCTTCCCATCCTAATCCCTCCTGATCTCTCCCCTCTCTTAAACTTCCTACTGAATCTCTCCCCTCTCTTAAACTTCCTACTGAAGACATGTTCTCAGTTTCTGTTGCCTTTGAGATTTTTTTCCTTAGTATGTTTCTTTACATTTTGCTCATAAGAGATCATTTTGTGTCTGTTCCTCTTTTTACTTTTTATTGAACCACTATAAATTACAAAATTACAAAGTTATGTGTGATTGAGTTTCAGGTTTGCAATGCTCCAACACCAATCTTCTCACCAGTGTGTTTCCCTACTAAATGTCCCCAGTTTCCCTCCCACCTTCCAACCTGCATTCATAGGTAGTATTTTAAAATGTCTTTTTCCCTTTCCCCCCTTCCTTTAGGTACTGTGGTTTACAATACTGGTACTGATAGGGTATCATGCATGACACTTTACTCCTTTCAGCACCTTGTCCTGATCAGAATAACCACTTCCCTCTATCACTGTCTTAGTGTGCCTTTCCCTGACCTTTGCCTCCCTACACACACACACACACACACACACACACACACACACACTAAATGACTTTAAGTGTCAAAAGTCCTA
>JAOXYA010000008.1:27411010-27424968 GCA_028565675.1 Sorex palustris | reverse complement strand
TATATATCACAAATGAATGCAGTCATCTTATATCTGTCCCTCTCCTTCTGACTCATTTCACTCAGCATGATACTCTCCATGTCTGTCAATTTATAGGTAAATTTCATGACTTCATTTTTCCTGACAGCTGCATAATATTCCACTGTGTAGGTGTCCCATAGGTTCTTTATCCATTCATCTGTTCTTGGGCCGCTTGGGTTGCTTCCAGATTTTGGCTATTGTGAATAGGGCTGTAATGGACATAGGAGTGTAGATGGCTTTTCTACATTGTGTCCTGGGGCCCCTAAGCAATATTTCCTGGAGTGGAATTTCTGGGTCATATGGAAGCTCAATTCTTAGTTTTTTGAGGAACGAGCATATTTTCCAAAAATGCTGGATCAGTCGACATCCCCACCAACAGTAAAGGATGATAACATTTTCCCTGTATGCACGCCAAGGGACCAAATGGTTTCTGTTAATGAGGGCCAGTTTCTGTGGTGTGGGGTGATTATTGTTGTTTTGATTTACATTTCCCTTATGATTAGTGACATAAAACATTTTCTCATATGCTTCTTTATTATTTGTATTTCTTCTTTGAGAAAGTTTATGTTCATCTTTTCTCCCCATTTTTTGATGGGGTTAGATATTTTTTCTTGTAAAGTTCTACCAGTACTTCATATATCTTGCATATTAACCAGATAAGTTGTGGACAAATAATTCTCCCATTATGAGGGCTGTATTTGTATTTTGGTTGTCATTTTCTTTATAACCCTCTCCTGACTAAATCCATTAAGTATGATACTATATTGATCCAGCAGAAAATTTCATAATTTTTATATTTTATTATAGCCCATCAGTATTCCACTATATATATGTATATATATATACATATATATCATGGTTTCTTTATTCAGTCATTTAGGTCTAGACACTTGTGTTGTTTCCATTTGTTGTTGGGCCATTGTAAATAGTATTCAATGGATATAGGACAGCAAATGTCTTTTCTGAATAGAATTTTGGTCCCTTGGAGTAGATGCCAAGATGTCAAATTGCTAAGTCATATGGAAGTTCAATTCCTAGCTTTTTAAGAAATGTTCATATTGTTTTTCCAACCAGTTTGGACCACTAACATTCTCACCAGTGGTGAAAAAGGGTCTCTTGTTTGCTACAACCACTTTAACACTGATTGTATATTATTCTTTGCGATGTGTACCAATTTAGCTGGTGTGAGAATGTATTTCTTGGTTTTAATTTGCATTTTCCTGATAAGTGAAAATGCTAAGTTTATCACATAATAAGTAATAAAGAGCATTCTTTATATACCTTTAGGCCATTTCTATGTCTTCCTTGAGGTTATTTCTGTTCATCTCTTCACCATTTTTGTAATCTTTTTTTCTGAAAGACTTTATAAATCTTTGATATTAACCATTAGCCCCTTGTCAGATGAATGGTGGTGGGCAAATATTTTTTTCAAGTCTTGTGGAGATGTCTTTTTATTCTGGCAATATTTTCCTTTACAATGCACAAGCGTTTTAGTTTGATACAATCCCATTTGTTTATCTTTGATTTCATTTGCTTGGCCAACGGCATGCATTCATTGAAGATATCTCTAGCTTCAATGACATGTAGTGTTATATACTGCTGTCTTCCCCCATATAATTTATTGACTCAGGTCTGTTATCAACAGTATGCTCTTAATATTTAGGAGCCCTGAATCCTTGAGTTCACTCCAGGATTCACACCCACTCCAAACAGGAACAGTTATACAAGAAAAGTACATGGATGAAATGTATTTTATGCTGGGATAATTTACTCTAATTTTCTTCTTTGCCCTGAACTGGAGGTCTAGAAAATCTCTGGTCTCATAAATTATCAGAACAGGTCAAAAGGAGCTTTATTACAACATCTCACTTTGGGGGTGGGGGCGGTGGAGGAATGCATCTGCTGTGTGATCCAGTTCCTAGAAAAGATCTTCCTTTACTCCTTCACTCTTTCTTCTCTGTAATGCAGGGAAGCATATGGAAGCCATTTTCTCTCTAGCCTTGACTTCATCTGACCTTTTAGCTGCAACACCCAGCCGTTAACAACTAACTTTGTTCTTTGCTTTACTTTAAGTTCCTAAGAACTGCTCTGGCAGTTTTTCTTTTCAAGTTTAGACCATGGACCTGGTCGAGTCTCTAGGTCTTGACTCCCCCACACATCTAGTCAGTTGTGATAAAAGTTAGATCAAGACATTTGGTACTTTAAAAAATGACTTTTGGGGAAGCAGGGATTATGGGTAAAGCAGATGTTCTCCAAGAAGAATGTGGGGTGATAGGGTATGATTGGCATCTTTGGCACAACAGCCAGCAGAGAAGTGCTAAATCAATGTTGGCAGTTATTTTATAAAACAAACATAAATATATGTAATGAATTTTATACCAACTATTTTTAGGCACTATATTAAGATGTTGGGAAAACAAATTATTAAAGAGGCATTATTTTCAGCAGTTAACAGTTTATTTGGGGAAAATAAAAGCATGCATATGAATAATTAATAGTTAATAATAATAAGCCAGTAAACAGACCTAACTTAATGTTAAATTGTTTTCTATTATTTTGAATAGCATATCTAATGGATATTTCTTGAGTATTTCTATGATTTATCTCATTAATTATTTTTTTCAGCAACACTTGGATGAAGACAGCATCTTGATTTTACAGAATAGAACATACTGTTCTATAATTTTAAGACTGGCTCGTGGTGCCTTAATTCATTGGTACTTTTTCTGAGTCACATTTCTATTGAGGTTCTAAATCCAGTGAACACTTCATCAGGTCATCCGATATTGCTTTCTGACAAATACCTCATACTTTAGAGTCTCTGTACTGATCACATAGAAAAATTAAAAGTAGACATTTGTTAGGACTAAGGATCTGATGATTTTCAAAAATAGATGGCAGAGCAGAATGGTCATGATGGAGTTGACCTCTTTACCTGACAAATAGGGGATGATTTGCATCATACTGAGCAAGCATGATGGACCTCTTATCTGGATTCTATTATTCCTGGAACTACCATACGGTAGTTCTTAAAATAAATTTAGACTGGTAATGGAATTGATTCAAAATAGACAACTAATCCTTGTTAGACTATGAATAAGGATGATGATAATTAGGGCATTTGACATTATTACTCTGTAGTTTCTAGCTTTTGTGGGATATTATTTTTTAATTGCTAATACTGAAAAAATATTAAGCATTCAATACTTATGTCAATTACTTGAAGTTTATATCTGGATTTGCTTAGAAGTTTAAATTTTTTAAGACTGTATTTCATTCATACATTAATTAACCAACATTGTCACCACACTAACTTATCTTAGAATTTTAGAATTCAGGATGAATAGACCAGGTTCTCATCTTAATGAGCTCACTCTGTATTAGGACAGAAAGAGCATCATCTTTCAACGTTCACTTTCCATTGGTTTGACCAAAGACAAAGTAATCATTTCTCTTCATAAAATGGGCATAGCTATTTAATTCATAAATTTGCTCTAAGAATAACATGGAATACTATTTTGAAAGCTAAAATAATTAACCAACGCCTGACTTTTGTCAGGGATCATATAAAAATCCCACTAAATCATGAGTCTCTAATGCAAGCACTAGCATATGACAGGCACAAAATAATGAATAGATCTAGAATATTGTTTTCTTTATTGTATTTTTAAAAAAAGCATTGCCTTTTTTTTAATTGATCCTTCAAAATTTCTGACACATGTAATTGGTTATCAAGATGTCTTTCTCTTGGGGTCAGCAATAGTACAAGGGTCGGATGCTTGCCTTGCATGTAGCCAACTTGGGTTTGATTCCAGGGAACTTCATATGGTTCCTCAAGTCTGCCAGGAATAATCCATAAGCACAAAGCCAAGAGTAATCCCTAAACACCTCCATGTATGGATTTCCAAAATCAGCCACATAAAAAGAGGTCCTTCTTTCTTACTGTTTTGAACACACCTAGACAGAAAATTTGCTTCCAGTATTTTGAACTATACTAGCCTCTTTTGTACTCACCTACTATATTGTGTATGCTTTTGCTAATCAATCCTGTATATTTATTGACCAATTTTCTAATTGATTATATTGGACAATTTGAAGTTATTGCTATTCCTAAGCAATTCCCTGAACAACTTTCCAGAATGACAGAATAATTCTAAAATGTGCAATTTAGTTTCATTGTTGAACCTGCATCTATTGATCACTTGAAATATGGCTTGTACTACAGAACTAAATTTTTCATTTAATTTGACTTAAGTTTAAATTTGGTCTGGAGCGATAGCACAGCGGTAGGGCGTTTGCCTTGCACACGGCCAGGCCCCGCTAAGTAGGGTTCAATTCCTCCACCCCTTTCGGAGAGCCCGGCAAGCTACTGAGAGTATCTCACCCGCACGTCAAAGCCTGGCAAGCTATTTGTGCTGTATTCTATATGCCAAACACAGTAACAACAAGTCTCACAATGGAGACATTACTGGGCCCACTTGAGAAAAAAACAATGAGAGGACAGTGCTATAGTGCTAAGTTTAAATTTAAATGCTCATGTGCATCTGGCCTATTACACAATGCAACCTTAGTTGACTGAGAACTGTACTTAATTCATTATCACCAGACCCAATCTTTTCTACTCAAATCCTCCAAATAGATCTTTAACGAAATAAATACTTGAACTATTTCCAGGGAAAATGAATCAACATACCATCTTTACTGTTAGCTCCAAAATCTGCATTTAACCTGTATCTTATCACCCCTCCAGTGGGGACTTAAACAGTTGTAGAGAGGGCCAGAGTGATAGTACAGAGGGTGAGGTGCCAACCTTGTATGTGGCCAACCCACATCTGTCCCCAGCATCCCATATGGTTCTCTAAGCACTGCCAGCTAGAATTCCTGAGGGCAGAGCTAGGACTAAGTCCTGAGCACTGCTGGATGTGGCCCCAAACAAATCCAAAACTAAACAGAGCAGTAGAGTGAAGATTTCTAGATTGAACATGCCTCCCACATTGAGTAATCAAGATACAGACGACTCTTTGATACAACAACTGGAAACTACATATAAAGATGGCTTTCAATCAGAATCTGTGTCCACATCTTGCCTCAGGGAAAGGAACAAGAAGTGAATGAAGTATATTTGGCATTTGGGATGAAGCTGAGTGGCCTGGAGAAAAAGAGGGCCTGGCAGAGGTGTTGGGAAGCCTCAACATCACTGGGTGTCTCTGACTCTGAGGGTGAAATGCTGTGATTCCAGATGGCAAAGGCACTGACTGCCATCTGGTAGCAGTTGGATGAAGAGTTCAATCTGATGCAACTGAGCTAGACAGCTGGTATCAAGTATTAGAAAATGTTAAGTCCAAACTCCAGAACAGCTTTAAACAAACCTGCCTTTGAGCCTCGGATCCTGGGAAAAAAGATTGTCTAATGTGTAGAATTGGCCACAGGGGTTATAGTTTTCTTATTTATGAGTATATTTTCAAGGAACCCACCCATTCCCATAGGGACTTTGGGGGCATGATAATTTTTAAAACTACTGCTAACTGTGGCCAAATATTGTGGTGTCACACTATCAGTCTTTTATCTATCTAATGACTTGGAAATTATTTTTTTAGAAACACATCTCACTTTACTTGTTATACATAAAACCGTTAGGCCTAATTATGAAAAAGGTTGTTAAAAAAACTGCCAAATATAGGTTGTCTCAAAAACAGAAGTCTCCCTAATGGTGCTCTTTAGAATCGTTTGCCCTAAGAGGGCAAACGATGCTAAAGATGTTTCTCTGATTCCTATCACAGAAGCATCATTTCTCTAACTCTGAAAGTTCATGGACCAAAACTGACCTGGAAATTGAATTGCACCTTGCAACATTCTGGCATCAGTTTTCAGCACTAACCCACGTAATTTTGCAAAAATGAGAAGAGGTCACTAACCTGCACACAAAATATTTCCCATTAAAAATTTCAGTTCATATATTCAGATTTCAGGAAAAGAACTGTCATTTCCCCCAGCCCCCTTCCTACCACTGCTTGGCATGAGTTATTAAGCCATGTCCTGGAAAGAAACCAACAGTGCATATCATTAAAGTGAACTTCTGAGGAGCTGTAAATTTTTCAGCGTGATATCACACACATGCAAATGAATATCTGTGTCTGCCAGGCTTCAGTGAAATAAGAACATTTTTAGGAAGGTAAGACTGTATAAAACTCTTCCTGATAAACCAGATATGTATTCAAAAAGGAACTGAGAAGTTGTGTTTCCCCGTAGAAGGTGGTTTCCGTCTGGCCCAGGTTGAAAAGACATTAGCAGAAAGATGAAGCTGCCAGAGATATCGCAGCAGGAAGTGCAACCCGGTAAATTTATGAGGTCCTGGGTCTGGTGCCTTAGAACTGCAGGCCAGGCTGAGCTCTTGTCCCTTCTCACCCAGCAGGGCCTCTTAGACCAGGCTCTGGAATGTTTCCAAACCTTTTAATTGATTTGTTTCTCTGATCAGAAGCCTCAAAACATTGTAGTCTCTAGAATCTTTTGCAGTTTTGTTTCGATTCCAAATTGGCTCTTAAATTATATCAATGATGACTTTGTTCCAAGTTCAGATCCATGAGGGATTCTAATCTTGAGAAATTTTGGAATTCTTAGTGGATTTTACTAGGTAGTTTTATTTCAGAAGCACCCAAATAACATATAATGAATTGAATAGTCTGAGGAGTATTGCTATTTTTGAAAAATGTGCTCACGTAGGGTGAATCTTTGGGGATGTAAGAAGAAGAGAAGATAAAGAAATAGGTGAAGAGATATTAAATGACTAAAGAAACTTCAAAAGGAGATAAAAATGCTCAGGTGTTCTTCATTGACTACTCATTGAATACTTTCTAGAGTGTTGTTGCTAATACTATTACATCGGTTTCCTTGTCTGTCTGCCCCAATATGTATCTTCTAGATTCTAAACCACTTTCTAGACAAGTATTCCCTTCATCCTCCTTCAAATAGCCTCTTGGTCTCTTTCCTTTGGCATTTCAGCCACATCCAGCGGTGCTCAGGGGTTACTTCTGCTTCTGTACTCAGGAATCACAACTGGTGGTGCTTAGGAGACTATGTGGTCTGGTGGGGATCAAACCCAGGTAGGCCATGTGCAAGGAAAATGCCCTACCTGCTGTACTATTGTTCCAGTCCCCCTCCTTCAAATAGATTCCATACCAAAAGGTAGTATGGGACTATGAGTAGGAGGTCATTCTTTCAGCAATGTAAATTAGAAACTTAGACATGGAGAAAGTTGCTTGGCTTAGGTAGGTTTAAGCATACTCCCAGGTCAGTGCTCAGGCATTCACTCTTGGCAGTGTGTGAAGAATCACTTGGGCACCGAACATTGTGTGAATCACACATGCAAGTAGTTTGGTCTATCTCTAGGTCTAAATTTCACACTTTTAACACATCATAAATTACAAGTACATGCTATGGCATATAGAGCTGCAAGGATGTCATCTGGGCAGGTATTTCTCTTTTATGGAGAAAGGATGATAAAATAAGAGGAAATCCAAAAAATTAGGGAAATAGAGTAGTGCTGGACTTTAAATTCCATTAAATGGAATTTTACTTGCTTTTCTGGAATTTCAGATGAGGACCTTATACTGAAGAGCCCAGATTCTTCTGAAGAGTTAGACACATCTCTACAAGGCTGACAAATTACCTGTCACAATTGTTGCCATCTCTAGCCTGAAAAATTCTAAAAACTGACCAGAGGTGAGACTATTTCATGAGAACTTGTATAAATAGAGATCACTAATTTTATCTGGTCCTTTTTCTTTAAGAGTAGTGAAGATAATCTTGGGACATCACATACTAAGATAGGGGTTGTCAGACAGAAGGTGACATTGTTACCATTCATCTTACTCAGTTTCCCCGCATTGTGTGGGAAATTTCAAAATCCAGAGACCATAAAAACCACAGATCACATAATTGAACATAAGAGATTCTTCAGGAAGACATGGTATTTCTGGACTCTGGAACAGAGGTGTCAATGGTTAAATCCAAGCTAGAGATGGTGGTATTCAGTAAGATATTCATAGGGGACAGTGAAGACAAAAAAAAATCAGAAGAGGGCCTTACTCCCAGAATTGAACAGAATGGGGATGTACATAATATCACACAGACCAAGCAGATTCAGGACAAATAAATTCTATATAAGCTGTAAGTGTTGACAGACTATTGAGAAGAAACAAAATAATTTCAGAAATTTGGTGATTGTAGAAATGTTTAATATATGTTTATCTTTTTTCCCAAGGTTGACGAAGCTAAAAATTTTTTTTCTTTTGTCTTTAGAGCACATCTGACATTGCTCAGAATTTACATCAGGCTCTGCACTCAGGAATATCTCTTGGGGGAACATAACGGATGCCAGGGATCAAACCCAGATCAGCCATTGTAATGCAAGTGCCCTACCCTCGATACTATAGCTCCAGTCCCAATATAAGGGTTTGTTTGGGTTTGTTTAATTTTTGACCACACCTGGCCATGCTCAAGGCTTACTCTTGACTCTTCACTCATGTGTTTCTCCCGAGTAAGGGTGATCCAAATGCTCAAGGGACTGTAAAAGGGATACCAGGGGTCAAATCCAGGTTGACCATGTGTGCAAGGCAAATGCCCGAACTGCTGTAACTTAAACTAAAAAATTTCTTTTCTTTTCTTTTCTTTTTATTTATTATTATTATTATTTGCTTTTTGGGTCACACCCGGCAATGCACAGGGGTTACTCCTGACTCATGCACTCAGCAATTACTCCTGGTGGTGCCCAGGGGACCATATGGGATGCTGGGAATCAAACCCAGGTCGGCCGCATGCAAGGCAAAAGCCCTACCCACTGTGCTATCGCTCCAGTCCCAAAAATTTATTTTAGATGGCAAAAGTTACTACTGTAAAACTAGGGAATAGTCTTCTGAGAGTATACCATTTGAAAATATTCACTAGAAATAATAAAGTGAAGAAGAACTGGAATATAAAGGCACAGTTCTTTCCAAGTGATTTATATTTGAAAGTAAAAGAAGGAAATTCTAAAGTAGTTTCAGTGAAGAATTCTAATGACAAGGGGATCTAGAGATGACCCTCCATATCCCTTTTTAGGTTTCCTTTCTCTATGGCATGTTATTGTCACCTTCAGAGCAAAAGGAGAAAGTTTTGAAGAAGTGTATAGTTACAACTGAACTTTCTGTTTTAGAGTGGATTTATCCCAGCATTAGAACCATGCCTAATTGAAGAAATGGAATGCTAAGAGCTGAAAGCAATGAATTATGGAGGAGAGAACATGTAATTTTTTTAAAACTAACAGCCAACAGTAACTGAACAACAGAAAACCCATGTTGTCACAGTAACTAGGACCCCTCAAAACATAATTTTGTTTGTCAAATAGGCTTGAAGCATGAATCAAAGGTACAGGTCATTTCCCAGGAAAACACGCCAAATAGATGGCTCTACCCTCTTTTCCTTCTGGGATTTTATCTGAATTAGCAAGAAGTTGAATGAGATTCCCACTTCTCTGTCCCAGAATCTAACATCCACTGCACTTTCCTGAAGTCCAAAGTTACTGAATAGAAAATGAAAATATTCTCCCTGAGCACCCTGAAACACTGGCACGGGAATAAAGCAAATGATATTCAGGTTAAACAGGCCTGAAGGGTAAAAACTTGTAAACACCCGTATTTTTTTTTTAATAAGTTGGAAGCAGAAAGGCAAGCAAACAAAAACAGAGAAGAAACCTTCTTTTGAAGGGGGAACAGAAAGGAAACGTAAAGTAACAAGCAGCATATTAACAAAATATTTTAGAAGATTTAATCTGGAAATCAATATTTAATCAACTGATTCAAATGTTTATGAAAATTATAAAGTGAAGAAGATCTGAAATAAAATATTTGGTAATAACATCCTGAAACATAAAGGGAGTTTTTATAACTAAGGAAATAAACTAAGGAGATAGGTAATATTATTACAGCATTAAGTGAATATTAAAAATACCCAAACTACGATTTCCAAGTGAACTCAATGAAGACAAACTACCAAATATGCAATGTCAGTTGTACTTATTATCCCTATCATCTTTCCCTAGAACTCTATGTAAAGGCCTACAAGAAATAAATAACCCACAAATGTGGGAAGCTGTTTTATAAAGAGATGTTAATGATATTGAAGTCATTTATATGTGAAATTCAGCCCAAGTTATTAGAATTCAGGGTTTCTAAATATTATCAGTGCAATTTTTGAGAAAATAAGACAGAAATGTGAATGTTGCCTTAGAGAGCATTAACTGATTCAGGTGAATCAGCTTGAATCTCTGACATCTTCTTTTCCCAGAGGAAAAGAGATGTTGGCAAAGAAATAAATAATGGCATTAATTTGATCCAATAAACTACTGAAGGCCGATTACAGAGTGACCATAATACTAGGGAATTTCAGTAGGGCTTTAGGAAGATTTGATCCCTTGCGATTCCCAGAGTATGAGCGTCTTCCTGCTTTGTGGCAAGTGGGTAGGAATTGTTTCTGTCCATTCTGATAATTTAGGACTACTAAAAGCAAATCTATCTTTCTATCAGTTGCTTCATTAAAGAAACCATTATTGTCTTCACCATTTTGAAGGAAAACTTCATTGTTACAATTCCTAAAAATTTATCAATTTCTGTTATGACATTTTTGGGGGAATTTTTAATAATCTGACAACACATAATCATGAAATTTGGAAGGAGATTGACTGATACGAGTAAATCCTACACAAGATACATTTCTCTCTAGATGGGGATATATGATTCTGTGGTAGAGTTTATTCTTCATATGTCAGAGACCTGGATTTCATATTTATCACATGCACAAAAAAGAGAAAGTTTTTCCAAAAAATTGTAACTATAACAAACTAGTGAAAAGACTTGAAATCTAAATGGTCAGAGTGAAATGTGAAGTATGCTAGTGTAAATATTTTAATGTAATTCTCCTTTATGGGAAAATTAATTTATCTTTGCTTAATATTTCTTTGTAATTAGTAAAATTAAAACAGATTATTTCCTAAATTACATGGGACAAGAAACACAAGACCATATATCAAATAACTATATAAAAAAATAGACAAAAGAGGGCCCAGATCAATAGTACAGCTGGTAGGGTGCTTTCCCTGTATGTGGCAAACCCAGGCTCGATCCTGAGCATCTCATTTAGGACCCAGAGTCCTGCCAGGAGTGATTCCTGAATACAGAGCTAGGAATAATCCCTGAGCATCACCAGGTGTGCCCCACTCAACAACAACAACAACAACAACAACAAACTAGACAGTAGCGAAATCCAGAAAATTAAAAAATAAAATTTAGACTTTGGAAATCTCATTAGCTGGAAGTTTATTAGGAAAATCAGGAAGGCATATTACTAATATTGACTTCTCAGGTCATAAGCTGAGTGAATTTTCCTTGTTAAAATTTCTTATATTCAAGCACTTTTTAAGAAAGAATGTGCATTATCTTTTATATTTTAAAACAAAAACATATCCAATAATAAAGATTCCCCATTTGTAAGAAATATAGGAAAGAGAAGGAATTTTGACTATTTCTTTCATCTACATTTATGGCAACAAAATATATTTGAATCTTAGTATCTGAATCATCTTCAGGAGTTTCTTTCTAGGTTTTGTTTTTGTTGAGAAATGTAATTTTTATCTTTCGAACTCCTGTTAGTTAAGATGAAAAGCTCATTAGTGATTTCAGATAAAAATGTTACATCAACAAAGTTCTGGTTAATCTCTTGGATCACACAGAACATTAAATTAATCAGTTTTCCTACCACTCAAACACAATCAAATTAATAACTGAATCGAATATTTCAAATCCCCTCTGATGCTGTACATTAGTTGGAGTAAGAAAATTTTCCCTTCTACGTTTTTCTCTTCCAATGGCTGTCTTTGCCTTTTGTCTCATCTGCTACATAAGTTTGTATTTGTACCTCTGAAAAAAGATTAGGGAAATCTTGAGTGACATGCTCATAATAATAAACCTTACAGTTAAGTCACGGTAAGTCACGGTCCTCCCGTTATTCATCGATTTGCTCGAGCGGACCCAGTAACGTCTCCATCGTGAGACTTATTGTTACTGTGTTTGGCATACCGAGTATGTCACGGGTAGCTTGCCAGGCTCTGCCGTGCAGGCGAGATACTCTCGATAGCTTGCCGGGCTCTCTGAGAGGGGCGGAGGAATCGAACTCGGGTCGGCCATGTTGGCCACTTATAAGGCAAACGCCCTACTGCTGTGCTATCGCTTACAGTTAGTAAAAGTTTTAGAAA
Organism: Sorex palustris; assembly: GCA_028565675.1. Lineage (NCBI taxonomy): Eukaryota > Metazoa > Chordata > Mammalia > Eulipotyphla > Soricidae > Sorex > Sorex palustris. The sequence goes on along the minus strand of JAOXYA010000008.1, from coordinate 27,412,664 downwards.
CTCTAATTATCAGAATATATTTGTGGCAGATTTCATACTAGTTCTTAGAAGTTTATATTGTTTGCTGTTGATTTGGCTTTTGTGTAAGCCTAAATTCGGTAGATCAAGGTTTGATTTTACTTTTGCCAGATGTGCCAGATAAAGAGTAACTTAATAAACATTTATTCTCCAGGAACTGAGAAAAGAAAGTCTCCAATTGAGAAAAAAGTAAGTGTCAAGTAGGAAATGATTTTGATTAAAGCTGGAGAGAAATTCTGTGGGAGTCAGTTTTATCAGTCATTTAGTTCATGGATCCCTTCTTTGACAAGTAGAATAGAATAAACTACGGATTTGAGATTTTATGGATACCCAAGCTTACCATGCTAATATTATACTTCATTCTCAGGCAACTCGTGTACTATTAAAAAAGTATCTCTTCGGATTAGAATTTACTATTTGTCATTTTCAGAGGGCCTAAAAAAATATTTCCATGGAATTAGGTTAGGATATTAGCAACTTTCTTGCCAAAAGTCAAAAGATAAGATAGTTGCCTGCATATTTTAATTTTAAGTACTAATTTTGATGATTTAGTATGCATATTTTAATAATTATCATATACTGATTTATCAAATTTAATCAGAGCCTTATTTGCACCATTCTTGGCTAGAAATAAGTTGAGTAAATATTTAAGACTTCATCAGCCCCGACTCCTACCACTATTGCCTTGAAGATATTGGAGAAAAATTACCTTTTATTATGAATCATCTTTAATGAGATGCTGATGGCATAAAAATAAAGATAACAAATAATAATTTCACTTTCTAGCCCTCTTCTCTTTGTGTTGCTAATATTCCAGTCTGATTCTTTACGGTAATTTAAATGTAAATAACTGGAACTTGCTTGCAAAGTCATTTATTTTTTGGAAAAAAGATGCAGATTAATAAAACTCTATGAAGCAGGGGACTCAGGGAGTCATTCTAACTGTAAAATAATAGATTTGGGAGCACCACCCCTTCTGATTAGTTAAGAATTAGTAATGAAGCTGACCTGCTAGGCAGTCAATTTTCAACTCGACTGTGTGTTTGAGCTCATCTCTAACACTCTAGACCACTCTCCTTTGAGATAGCCATCAGCTATCTCAATGGGAAATTAGAGTTGATTTTCTATGAGACTGAAAATATCAACTTCAGATCAGGATAATAGCTCAAGAAGTCTTGGTGACAGAAATTCCAGGCCCTGATTCACCAAATTCCTAGTCTCTTTCCCCCTCATAGGAATGTTAAGTCAAAAGTGATGTTGTGAACAAACAACATCAAAAAGACAACAGTAGCAAAGCGTAGACCTCATTTCTAGTGCAAATCATCTCACTAATCAGAAAACAAAGGAGTAGGCATACACATTTTAGTTGAATGTCATATAAGGGGGATAAAGCCATATAGATATTGGTAACCTAGAAAGAGGTGACGTGGAAGAAGTTCTACTAAAGTGAATTGTCATGTAACTGTCCTTAAAACACTGTCTTGTACATGGAAAATCCAAAACTGTTCCTAACTTGACTACTTTGCCTTTTACATACACTGTTAAGAGTGTGGCTGGCGAATACACATCTGACAAGAGGTTGATATCAAGGATATACAAAATACTGGTTGAACTCCACAAGAAGAAAACATCCAAC
>JAOXYA010000008.1:27337059-27348812 GCA_028565675.1 Sorex palustris | reverse complement strand
ATCAGGATGGAAGACAATATTTGTTCTAGCTACCAGAAAGTGAAATTGACATTAGAAAAACACATAATCTAGAGAATGCTTAGCGATGTGTGACAAGACTGAAAAATCACTGGCTAATAAAAATTTCTGAGGAGGGATTTTAGTGGTGTGAATTGGTAATAGATATCAAAGCAGAATCCTGGAGGAGAAGTTTCTTGAACAGGAATTGTGTAATGATTTCACCAGTGACTCATGATCTGGGTTAGGCATCCAGTAAGTGAAAAATATGATAAATGATGAAAAGGACTTTAGTTCTGAGGTTTTATTACATACAGTGTAGAAGTCCTGGGATAATTTCTGGAAAATAATATATAAATTTAAGAATTCTGGATTCTTAGGGAATTAGTTAAAGACACCTTATCTGTGTGCTACAAACTGAGATGAAAATATTGAGAACTCCTGTGCTGGTAGTGAATTCAGAAGATAAAATTGTGTTGATCTATGGTGAGTAAACTGAGAGCCTGACCATGAATCTGCAATGGAATAGTACCACAGGGTAGAATACAACTTTCAGAAACAGATATGTGTAAGTGTATATAATAAAACATATAATGCATTCATAGATTACTAAATTTGCTATAAGATGGACCAAACTGAAACTTTATCTAACCCTGACTGCTATAAGTCTCTACTTTGAACAACAGGGCATAGTTATGTTTTGGGTCCCTTGGAATCAGCATCAGTTCAGATTTAATTTCTCTAGGAGTGGTTGGAAGATAAATATCACAAATTTTTGGCAGGGTGTGAGGGTTCTCTTTCAAGGCATTCAACCTGTTCTTTATCCAGTGGGCACTGGATCCATATTGTTTAAGGTAAATAGGGTGGTATTCTCTGTACTGTTTGTAAGCAAAAAAAGTAAATATTTACAACAAGAAAAGAAGCTTCTTAACTCTAAATAAGAATAAAGGTAGGTTAAAAATTAAACTAAAATAATATAATTAATAATACAAAATAAGCTGTTGTAAATGCTGGTATGTAGAAGAATTTTCTCATTATGATACAAAACCAAAATCTCTTATAAAAATTTGAGAGTACTAATGCAAAATTTTCAAAAATTAAGTCAATATTATATATGAGCAATTGTGATTATAGACTTTAATGGTTTCTCATTATGTATAGTAAAATGCAATTTTTAAAATATGACATTAAAAATAAATGTGATTTGGACTCCAATTTACATTTTTAATTTTATGTACTACTAAACACCAGTCACTCTTCTGTCTTCTGCTATGTAGTCTAAATTTCCTGAGTTAAACACCATTTTTAAGCAAATAAAACTTCTATCTCTTGTTATCCTTTTTCATATTGATGCCACTTTTTCCCCATGTAGAAAAGATATATTAATTTTTAAATTAATCTAAAATGTCCTTTCTGTATATTAAATTGCTACCTTTAACACCCTTGATTGAATTATTTACTTTGCTTTTTAACTCCACAAGTGGTGACAATTAGTGGGCAAGGAACAATCACTCAGATAGTGCCAGCAGACAAGTACTCACTATTACTTACTACTACTCTTGAATGCCCTGCAGAAAGTAGATACACCTTCAGGTCCAGTCCAGGAAGACTATAACCTGTAGACAAATTTCCCAAATAAATGTTTCTTATTTTAAGTCATTTGTCCTATGTTTGGTCTGTTGATCAGAGTCCTTTTTGAGGTACATTAGATAATTTGATCTGTCTGTAAGGCAGATAACAGTATTAGAACATTCTAGTAAGAATTTAGGATAGGTAGTCAGAGTAAAAGTTAAGGAGACTTAGCTAAGGAGACTCAGTTGTTCACATATGTCTAGTGAAGCACCCTTTTCTGAGAACTTCATAACTCCTGCTATATATATATTTTTTTTTCTAAAAACCTTTCCTGTGAGGGGTATCCTGTATATTCAGAAGTAGCTGTAAGGACAGTTAAAAATATACTATTCTGCAATTTTGAAAAATAAGTTTTTTGATAAAAACCCAGACCTAGGAAAGATGGAAGAAGAATTAGTAAAGAATAAAATATCCACCTACCTACCCTCGCAGTAAGGGAACACAGCCTAGAGTACCATGGTCAAGAGTGGCATCAGTTAGGGCTTGCATAGGAGACTCAAGTTAAATTCTTTCTGTAGCGGATGTTTTGAGAACCTAAAGATCCTTCTGAATTGCCTAGGTAATACTACTAATAATGATGTCAGTGAAAATAAATGAGAAATTACAAAATATTGCCATGTATTGGAGAAAAGGAGATTATTATGTTATATATTACACAGATACTATATAGTATAGTGAACATTTAAGTGAAGATTTGGAGAAAAAGGAAATAATTTCTGAATTATTCTCTCTTAATATACCTTTACACTTTCTGAACATCATGCCCCTATCTTCTGTCTGCCTTTGTCATTTTTACTATGATGCATTTTATCAATGGATACATTTTTTTCTTCACTGGGTTTTCAGGTCTTCCCAATATTCCTTACCCCTTTATTATGTGAACTATCCATGATTTCTTTCAAAACTGCTCACCTGGTATCCTCTTTGTGGTTGTCATTGTCATTGATGACGTGCAACCTCCATTGCTGGTTTGCTCTTTCATTTCCTCAATTAAATTATCAGCTCAGCAATAGAAAAACCCCAGCTTCTCAGTTCAGTTCTATTTGCTCAATAATTAAAAAAGGCATTTATTGACATTATAAGTTTAGCTACACAATAAGAACAAAAATCAGCAGGATATACAGAGCAACTCAGAAATTTTCCAGTGATCCTAATCTAAGATTATTATTTCAAGAGACTTTCAACACAATCCATTTGCCTGATATGTAGAAACATTGAGATTTATACAATGCCTAAGACACAAATAACCATGATGGAATTTAAATAAGCTAAGTTCTCTAGCCAATGGTTTTACTTTGATGGTATATTTTATTCCCAGGTTAATATAAACAATAGCATACAATTGCCTAAAAAGATCATTCATGGACTAAGAATTGTATGTGTAGAGGAAAAATACATAAGCATTTCTTAAAGATTGTGTTAAAAATGGTCTATTTTGTGTGAGCAAATTAGAATTTCAGTGCTAAAATCACCAGCCTGCAGGTTTGCCATGGTGCGTTAAACCTAATTGTAAGTAGCTGACTGTATGGGGTATTTTGGGGAGCATGAATAGACTAGCGAGCTAAAAATATTTTCCCCATTATGTCTTCTCCAACAAATTCTCTCAGAGCCTGTGACTCCTATCTTTGGAGTTTCTTTTTCCTGCTAAAATATATACATGTTACACAGTGAAATTAGGTAGTCAGTTCCCCATAAGCATAGATTTTATTTTCAGGGTTGTGTCATGCAACTAGATCAGTGAGACAAATTAAATTTTGATAAATGGAACTCTAGAGTTTCATATCTCAGGAATCATAGATTTAACATTAAACTATATAAGAGGAGATGAAAATTCTGGGCTTAGTTTACAGAAATCAAAAGAATTTCCAATATGGAACAAATATTGAATTATGGACACCAGAATGCTAAATATCTAGGGTAATCCTCTATAGATACCTGAAGATCATTAGCCTCTTCTGCCAAAGCTATTAGCTGAAGACACAGAGAATTTAATTTATTTACTGCTTTCTGACTGTCTAATAATGAGTGTTTTCACACTTACTTTCTTTCATCAAGTATATATTGATTGAATGAATTGTTGAAATATTTAATAGATGAAAAGTATTATTTACTCATAACCTTTTATCAAAGTTAAATTCTTCCTGTGACTATGGAGGGAATACTCTTGGAAAGGGTATTATGATTACAAAAGTACTTGAAAACACGTTATTCTGTCACTGTCACTGTCCTCCTGTTTTTCATTGATTTTCTTGAGCGGGCCCAGTAACGTCTCTTTTGTGAGATGTTGTTGTTACTGTTTTTGGCAGATCGAATATGTCATGGCTAGCCTGCCAGGCTTTGCCGTGCAGGCGAGATACTCTCAGAGGAATCAAACCTGGGTTATTATAAAAACAAAATAAGTTTATATCTAGTAAAATATTGCTTTGTAAAATGCAAGCCTATTTACAGGCTATAACATTTGTCTATTGTTACTATTGTTATTTTATGGGACCTCCCTATGTGTACTCAGAAAGCCTAATGGCTACTTCCAGAGATGTTAGAAGTATGTTGGTTTTCAGTGCTGGGAATTGAACTCTGCCTGCTTTCTATCCCTTTAGGAAATCTCCCCAAAATCCCATTTGTTCATTTTTTTAAAACTCCTTTACACCATCCAAAGTGTTTTATATAAATAAGTCCAAGGAGCTAGAAAGGTTTAAGCATTCCATAGTTAACTGGTATTTAGAGACTCAGTAGATGTTTTTTGTGTGTGTTCTCTTGAGTATTGAGTTCATGCTTCCATCTTAAGTGAAGTCCTTTTGCGTTGCGTATAAATCATGCCCACCATTGTATCTCTGGACCTTTGGTTGTAGAGTTGGCAGTGCCTAAAGATTGCCACCCTTTGAAGGTCTTTTATTTTGTTATTTTTTATATATGTGGCATCACTGTGTGGTGTGCCTTATTTCTGGTGTTCCCAGTTGGAGCTTTTATGGACTTCAGTAGAAATTTCTCTTGGTGACTTAAACAATGTTAGAGAATTGGGGTAAGAAGAAAAATCCATACCTACATCATGGGTTAAAATTGAACTGTTCACATGGGCTTCTCTGAAGTCCAAGTCAGTTCAGCCTGCCTATAACCCAGAGACACCACCGTACCCCTTTGATGGGAGTGAATTACAGAGCTATGATCTGGGAAAGTAGAGTGCAAAGAGCTTAGTAGCTCAAATTAGATGGTAAGCTCTTTCACTTATTGTCTGCATAATCGTAGGACAATCCTGATGGAAATTTCCTCATCTGTAAAATGGGGACGGTAATTAAGCATGCATAGGGTTATTGGGAGAATTAATTAGAATTGATCAACATTACATCAGCATTGATTGTTTAGTTTGGTAGGGTTAATGGATTTTTAATCTCCTTGCAGGAATTACAGGGTTTTTTTAGTTTAATTTGTGTAGCACACACCTATTTTCAGTGCAGAGCACTTTACACTTTTCAGAGATGGTGATACCGTCAGGGTGAACCACAGCATAATTTGGACAGGGCATTAGAGGTATGTTCCTCGGTGGCACAATTAGTACAGCTCTTTCTGTCATTGCCCTGGGGAAATGTCTAGCCAGAGTATGGCCACAATGTGTATTGAATTTAGTGACTGTAAGCTGTTTACGATCTGCAATATTGCTTAATTTCTGGCCAGATATCTATCCAGACTTTTAATAACATTTATTAGTTTTTCTTTACTTTAAGATTAAATAAAACTGCAACAGTGCAAAGAACTTTGAAATCACTCATAATTCCACTACCCACAGATAACCAGGATCAACATTTTATGTATTATTTCTTAGTCTTTTTCTTAGAATAGATTTAACATCATATTTCCTCCAGTGCTAAGATTTCCCTTATTATAAGGTACATCATCATCATAATGTGTGCTTCATTTCAGAAAAAGACAAAAGCAAATGAAATGATATAAGCACAACCTTTTCCAGTGTTCCCATGATTTGTGAGATAGTTCTCATTTTACAATAATTAGTAGTACATACGAAAATCAAAGAAGTGAAATGCAGATTTCCTTGATCCAAATATTTAGTTTCAGGACTATAATTCTTTTTAATGCTTATAAAGCAATAAATAAATAAATTTACAGTTGATGACTGTCTGATCCTGGTTTGTCTTAATATTCTAGGTTTCCTGGAAATCTGTCTCCATAAACCTTCAGTATCTTTCTGTTCCCTTAATTTGCCCTGCCTCAGCAGACTTGTGGCTGCAAATCATGATATTTTCTTGGAGGTAATCTTCTGCTCGCTAATTCACACAGAAACTAAGCAAAAAATTATGTGTAAGGGACCAGAGATACCACAAAAGGCTAGAGCACATATTTTGTTTGCTGAGGCTAAATTTGATCCCTGGCACCCGATGGTCCCCTGAACACCTTTGAGAGCAACCTTCAAGCACAGAGTTCAGGAGTAGTTCTGGAATCCTGGGCTGGCAGAGGGGGAGAAATCAAAAATAATAAATTAAAATTTTGTTCAGTGTGTGTTCAATATCATTCTCTATAACCGACAGAAATAACATTCTAACATAAAGAACATATGAAAAGAATGTCCAGGGGCCACAGTGATGGTACAGAGGGTCATGTATTTGTTTGTACCTCTCAAACTCCAGTTCAAATCCTTGATTCCACAAAGAATCCCCTGAGCATTTACAGTAGTCACTCTTGAGTACAGAGGCAGGAACCTGTCTGAAGGACAAGCAGATTTAATTCAAAAGTAAGCCCACACAAAAAGAATGTTCAATTAAGATTTTGTTTTTACCAAAAGTGATAGATTTTATATGGTGTATCTATTTCTTGCAGGATAGATAGTACTGATGACTTGAAGGGCTGATTCTATTCTTTTAACACTCGGCCCCGTTTTTCTAGCTCTATAGTGTCACAACCACACTCTAATTGTATGACTTCTTCGGGATACTTTTTCCACCTCACACTGGTATGTTGTATCTTTATTTCCTACTCCACTATGACAATCAAGTAGTATGTTTTATAATAACTGGGGAACAAAACAGTTCACCTTTTGAATTGTTTTTAAATTAAATTTGATATGCTTGCCACATACCTGATTTGGTTGAAAGTCAAATCCCTGTTCAGGGTTTTTCCACCTGTTCCCTTGAGATAATACGAAAATCCTAGGCTTATGCAATCTAATACCTCTGGCAATGTGCTTCCGGAAACCTTCTGAAACTCAAAGAAACAGTTGATTCCCCTGTGCAAGGAAGGCTAGAAGCACAGAAATAGGGCAATATTTACAGGAGACTGGGGGAGGGTGAACTGTTCCTTTCTCTTCCTCTTCTTAAAGAATAGTCAGAACATGGAAGGAATTGTGTGTGTGCCAGAGATTGCTCATTGCTCATCAACCCTGGACCGAGAGTGAGATTAGAATTCCTGTTTCCTTAGTAAGCATGAGCATGTGAGGTGCCCATAAAATGTGAGTGGAAGTAAGAAGGGTTCCTCTTGGCCTAGCCCACGTGCAGGTTGCAGTGTGCATCTTCCCATTGGCTGCAAGCCAGGATTCTGAGATCCTACAGGATGACACAGCCCCAGGAGGGAGAAGCCTCAATCTTAATCAACAGGAAGAGGAAGACTTCTCCCCACCAGAAACACCTGCTATCCTAGAGGATCATAGGAAAGATGAAGACTGCTATATGTTTAGTCACTGAAATGATAGGCTGTATTTGTAGTCAGCACTCCCGCCATTAACCATTACATCTATGATTTACATATAAAACATATGTGCACATACATATCTTATTAATTAATAAACAATTTTAGATATTTGTTTGTGACATTTACTCAATGGAAATGATAATAGAATAAATATTCTTGAAGAAACAGCATTGTGTATGTGGACACGCAGTTACAGAATATATTTTTCTAAGTGGAAATTTGCTGTCAACCTGTAATGAGGATTTTGATTGTCAGCTCAATTATATGGGATTGGCAAATTAACTTTAAAAATTGACATCAAATTAGACTTCTCCAGATAATGTATGATACCATATTGTCTTTTCTATTTTTTAACAAATTTTTAATGTAGGTATACTGCTGTTTATTCAGCCACTGATCAAGCTGATTGAAGTGGGCATGAACTCCACTGATAATACTTTTCATCACTTTTCTAATCGTGTATATTTGTCATCTTTTTAATGTTTGTCTTTATGGGAGGAAAAAACCAAATTTTTTAAAATTTTCGAAGCTTGTTTTTCCTTTCTAATGGTAATAGTTGTATTCTAATGTATACCTCCATTTTATGTATTTCTTATGTGTATTACTTTTTAAAATATTTTATGTGTCTTTTAAAAGATGAATTGTTTTCTTATTGGTTTGCTGAAACTTCATGTATTGGGAATATCTTGATGTCAATTATTTATCTTGAAAATATTTTCTCTTTATTACGCTCTGCTATCTATACATTTATACATAATTTTATTAATAAAGCCTTTTACATAAGAAAATATTATTTACATTTTCCTAATTTTTACATATAAAATACTTATCTATTTCCTTTTGAAAACTTGCTACTACCACTAACTTTGTAAGGCTGTTATTATGCTCACAATATTACAAAATGCTTGCCCTCAGTTAAATAACATATGCCTCTTTCTATTCATGTGTAGTGTTATACTCAAAATTTTCTTCAAGATAACTACATTATATACATACACATGAAGACTTATGCAATAGTTTTACTTACTGTTATAAGGATATATAAACCTATATATGAGTAAACATGTATATGTAATTGAATGCAGTATAAATATGTTTATACATATATGCACTATATGTGTGTTTGTGTATATATTATGTGTAAGTAATTTATCAGAAAAAATACAGCTTTAGATAAATTAGTCCATTTATATGGAAAATTAAATTATCACTGTTAAACTTCCATTCTGATAGCACATCTAATATTTATCATGTACTGAATTTCATTATTTCACTACTTATCTACATCACTGATATTTTTGTTAATCTACTTGTCTCATGAATAAACACTATTCTTGCTTACATGCTATTTCATCATGTGGATATAAAAAGTTTAGCTTTTTTTCTGCTGTTGAAAATTGTTTGACTTACAATATTTCTATATGAATGTCTTCATGCCCAAAACAATGACCTGTAACTTTTTTTTATTATTTCTTCAAGCTTTATTCCTTGAATTAGTGCGTTATGAATAATATTTTTAAGCTCTTGAAATAAAATTTCAACATAACTAAAACAAAAAACAAAGCTATCAACAATTTATGCTTTTACCAGGAGTGGGCAAGATCGCATTTTTAATCATATTCTCATCATGATTTATGCTTTTAAAATGTCACCTGTACAGGGGTTAAGGCCCTCATCTTTTTATGTGGTCGACTCAGATTTGATTCCATGTGTTATCAAGACTGACCCCAAGCAAAGAGCCAGGGGCTATCCCAGAGCAATGCCAGGTATGGCCTCAAGCCAAACCAAAAACCACATATCTGTAATCACACCTTTATTTTGGTTCTGGAGAGATAATAGAGGTAATAAGGCCTTGAACACAACTGCCCGGGGGTTTGATAATCGACAATGTTTATGGACCCCAATAACTACCAGGAAAGATCCCTGAGCACAGAGTCACAAGGATCACTAGTTGTAGCCTTAACACTCCAGTATAAAAACATTAATGACACCTAACTGGAAATATTAAAAGAACATCATGATTTAATACCAAGATTTAATTATGAATATCTAATTGAAACTATTGTTATCATAACTTAATGCCTTCATTAAAAGTTAGCTCAGAAAGAAGGATGCAGTCAGGTAAGAGTTAATCTAAGAACCTAGAAAACTCAAATTAGCTTACATGAATGGTCTGGAGAAGAAGAAAAACAAATCAATTCTATTTCCTAAATTTAAGAAAATTAAGATCTTGATCTTTGTAGTCTGAATCCTCAAGTAACCTTATAGTTTTGTTGTTGTTGTTGTCATTGTTGTTGTTTAATTTGTGCTGTTCTGTGGCTCAGACAAAGCTGCTTTCTGGAGATGATTTAAGTTGTCAAAGGCCTCATGAGGATGCCTTTCTCTGCTCAGTAATCACTGCATCAGAATGTTGGGACCGTTGCCCTGTGGTATCAGTCCCTGCCCACACAGTCCTAGAAATAGTGGCTGGACCCACTTGCCCTCAGTTCAATAATATCTGTTTCTTTTTATGATTGTGTAGTGTTATACTCAAAGACTCTGTCTCAAGAATTGTATTGCTGGGCCAGTGGTGAAATCCACCTTTTACCATTTCACCTACTGAAAGAAACCTCCTGAGAAGTTTGAGACTTTATTGGGAATCTGGCTTTTCTGGTTCACATACTTGAGCTTTCCATACATGTATTGATGGGAAACTGAATCTTCAGAAGCTGCTTCATAGCAAATGTAGGCGGTGTCTGCTGCTGGAATTGAACTGTAGGCTGTTAGCCACCTGCTAGTATGGTCTGACTAATGTCGTGAAGGGGACAAGGTCAGAAGACCTCCAGGGACTGTCCTTCCTCCTCTTAGCTGTCACACAGGACGCTCTCTGAAGAGTGTGTGATGGTTTTGTACAATGGAGTGACCCTCAGAGGTTGACGGATGCTTCTCTACTTCACAGCCATCAGCCGGGGGTCTGTTCCCTAAGGACAGGATGTAGCTAATAATTGCCAGGTCTGAGGAAAGACAGGAAAAGAAAATCATTGTGACTACAAGTATGACTAGGAGTAGGAGAACTTGCCACTGAGAGGAGATAAAGTCAGAGACAAAAAGCAGCTTGACTTGCACATGTAGCAGCTGATTAACTGCGATCAGTATGAGGAGCATGCTTGCAGCTTGTCTCTGGAGGAGCGTTGCACAGCTGTCAGAGGGAGAAATAAGTGCCCAGGTCTGGCAAACTAAAGGACAAACGTCACAGAGCTTCTCAGCCTGGTATTCAGAGCCATGTGAAGATACCACCTAACTATAGAAAGAGCAAAGGTGGGTCTGCCTGTCCCCCAAACTAACTTAAGCTGCTGTGCTGTGGGTGCATCTCTGTATGCATTGTACCTTCCTGCCCTGTTTGGTCAAACAGAGCAGAAGAGTTTTTAGATGCTATTAACAAAGCACTCTATTGATTCAAATGGTCTATTAGTTTTGTAGATAGGAAAAGTTTGTATGTAGATGACTTAATTAAATGATAGCAGGGACAAACGGATGGCTTAGAGGTATTTGTCTGTTTTTACAAAAGTATATATTCAAAAACCAGAGTAAAGAAAATATTGAAAAGGAAAAGAATATATGTTGTTCCACGTCAAATGCAACTTTCTCAAAATAGCTTTAATAGGAGGCTAGAGAGATAGTACAGTGGATATGTCTCTTGCCTTGCACCCTACTAACCCAGGTTGTATTCTCAGCATCTCACATGATTCCCTCCACTCCCCCGCCACCTACTCTAACTTGCCAGGAGTAATTCCTGGGTGCAGAGCCAGAAGGAAGGCTTGAAAACAGCTGGGTGGGGCCCAAGAAACAAACAAACAAAAAAAATTAGCTTTGAAGGTGTTCCTTACAATCTGTAGTTGAATTGGAGAAGAAAGGAAAGGGTAGAGCTTTTGCAGAAGGCTTAATTATGGTGAGGTCAATGTCTCTTGAACACCTTAATTGCAGTTGTTTATAATTGAATTAACGTGAAATAGAATGAAAGCATCCTACTTTGAACATACCTGATTTAAAGTCAGCTCTATTTTCTTTTATCTGAAATTTCAGTAGCATCAGAAATGTTAGAAAAAGTATAAAGAACCCGTAAATTTTGTTTGATCTGTTTGGTCCTAACCGTTAGTTTTACATATTTGTCAGCTTTTTATACTGAAATATCAGAAGGTTGTTCTATCCTTTACTTCCCACTATCGTGGTTCAGATGTTCCTACACATAATTTTTGTTCTGTATGGGGGAGTAAGGAAAAGAAAAATAGAAGCCACCTGAAGCTTCTTCAAACGAGTAAAAGGTAAAAGGTAAAGGCCGTCCCGTTGTTCGTCGATTTGCTCGAGCGGGCCCAATAACGTCTCCATTGGAGACTTTGTTGTTACTGTGTTTGGCAGATCGAATATGTCACGGGGAGCTTGCCAGGCTCTGC
>JAOXYA010000008.1:27317569-27327602 GCA_028565675.1 Sorex palustris | reverse complement strand
ATTCCTGAGTGCATGAGCCAGGAGTAACCCCTGAGCATCGCCAGGTGTGACCCAAAAAGCAAAAAAAAAAAAAAAAAAGAATACCAAGGTCACCATAAGAACCCCTTTCCTCTTCTACCATAATCACATATATATGTATATATATGCATATATATATGTGTGTGTGTGTGTGTGTGTGTGTGATATTATTTATTTGTAAAACTCTGCAGCGTTCAGGGGTTACTTCTGGCTCTGCACTCAGGAATCACTTCTGGCAGACTCAGGGGACTATGTGGGGTGGCAGGAATGGAATTCAGGCCAGCAACATGAAAGGCAAGCACTTTAACTGCTGTACTATCTCTATGATCCCCTTTCCTCCATTTTTTTAAACTTCATATCTAATATGAGTGGAACCCATTGTCCACTCTACTGGGCTAGTTAGACTTATACGAATATGGTGAGTAATATTATCTTATTTGCCCTTCATACCTTCCTCTTTTCCTCCTCTAAATCAACTGTGATCTCCATTACATAATTGCTTGAAAAGAGGGTAATATTGTCTCTTTTCCTTTTTTGTCCTTAAGGCTGTACAAGTTCCAAAGACAGGCATTAGAGGAAATAGAAAACTACACAGAGAACTGGAAAACCCAATATCAATATGACTTTATATTTTCTTTAATAGAACATATAACTTATCAAAATTTTGTGTTATGGGGTGTATTCACAAAGATACTTACATCACTTCTGCCCCCTTTTTCATTTTAGGACCATGCTTCACATTATATTTGAAGAAAATGTGATTAATATCACAGTTACTACAATAAATGTCATTTAGCAACTACTTTTCAAAGTTACAAGCTGGGTATATGCAAAGTTACATTACTGAGTATCACAATATTTAGTATCACCTGGAAGCACAAAGGTTTATTTTCTCACTGATCATATCACCACATAAATATTGATTTCACTACTAGTCCAGCAGCAATAACTGGATAATAAAAAATGGACAAGGGTGAGTGAGCTTTACTTCTGTAATAAATAAACGAGAAATCTTAGTGAATACATGTAGTAATGGTTTATTTCATATCATCTAGTACCTCTTATTTATAGGTCATCCTGAGGACCTCTCTTGGAACTGTGCTGAATGGAAAATGTGGAATCCAATATCAGCACAACAGATGGACAGACGGTGGAACAATATCAAAGGTTTTTTTTTAGCAGTGAACAGTATAATTTCCATCTGCATCCCTTTATCCAGAAGCTATCACATGGTTCAGTGAAAACGTTCTATGAAATTCTGCATTTTCAGGAAGATGAAAATAAATCAGACATAGTGAAATCCATTTGAAATCATGAATCATTGAGAAAGATATAATATGAAGGTGTGAAGGGTCTTTCCTTATACACAACCAACAACTGGATTAATTTTCAGCACCACATGGTCCTTGAGCACAAATACAGAATAAGTCCTGAGTACTGCCGAGAGTCTCTTCCCATCCCCCTCAAAATCCTGAAATTATAAAACCAATTTTCTTCATTTAGAACACACATAAAGTGCACATATAACTACTCCTCCGTCCCTCTTGAAGAGCCCAGCAAGCTACCAAGAGTATCCTGCCCGCAATGCAGAGCCTGGAAAGCTCCTCGTGGCATATTCATTATGCCAAAAACAATAACAATAAGTCTCACAATGGAGTCATTACTGATTCCCGCTTGAGCAAAACGATGAACAACGGGAGGACAGTGCTACAGTGCTACACCACCAGGCTTGGGAATTTGTGAGCTAGGAATCTCCCTGAGTGCTCCTGGACCCCTATTCCAGCACAGAGGTGGATCATATAAAATAATTTAAAATTCAGAAATGAAAATACCATAGGATCAATGATAACATTCCTAGTCAAACAATGTGAAAAAATAAAAAATATATATTTGCCTCTATGTTTACATTATTAACAAAGCCAAAACAGAGAATCAATCTAAATGTTCATCAACAGACAATGAAGAAGCTATGGTGCATATATTTAATGGAATATTACCCACTCATTAAAAGAAAAAAATATCATTTCAAACAAAATGGATGCATTGCACTAGGGAAAGAAAGACAGAGAAAGACAACTAACAAATGGTTTTGTTCACATATGCAATAAATAAGTATGCAATAAGTCTGCAATAAATAAGTCTGAAATAAACAGCGGACTGAAGAGACAGTAGTGTTTACCTTGCATCCACGTTCAATCTCAACACCTCTGGTGTCCCCAGAGAACTTCCAGGACTGATCCCTGAGCACAAAGCCAGGAGAAAACCCTGAGCATTGCCAGCAAAAATAAATAAATGAGTAAAGTTACAAAAAAGGGCAAAAAATAGCAAAAGTAATTTAAACACCCTGAAAACTATGGGTGCTGCTAAGGAAAGGAAAGTAGGCTACGTGGGGTATGTGAGAAGTATGAGTAGAATCGTTATTTTTGCTGTTGACTGAATGTGCTGAAAGTTTGGTAGTAGGTGCTGTGAATTCTCTACACACATCGAGATTTTGAATTATAGCCCTGACATTCTAGATTATTTTAAGCAAGTAGTATCTCTATAAATGGGAAAAAAGAAAAAGAGTTTCACTCAGTGTAGTATCAAACAAATTGTGAAATATTTTTTAATTCCCCTGGCTATTCTTATTCTTAGAATTTACTAATCCTAAATGTTTGACTACAATTATTGGTGCATTGACCTAAAAATTGGCAAGCCATTTCTTAGATTTATAATCATTTTATTTTAGACTCTGGCATTAAATAACTGAGGACAGATCATAATGTTATTTATGGCATCTAATCCATCTCATCTTGAAGTGATCCATTGCTCTTTTAACACTTATTTTTGAGCCTTTTGGTGCAACATGAGTTCCTAGTCTATACTTGGAATATTTTTGGGATACTTTGTGAACAATAATAATTGGTCCAACTTGATTGCACAGTTTGAGTCTCACTCAAACTGTGAGAGGTTCTTTAGGAGGTTTCCGTTAGTTTTTGATAGATTGCTCAATGGACTGGAGCTCATGTTTTGCAAGCAAGAAGTCTGGATTTGATTCCCAGTACCCCATGAACGCCCAAACACTGCCAGCAACAACACTTAAGCACAGAATTGGGAGTAGAACTCAGCACTACTGGGTGTGACCCTCTCCAAACCAAACAATCGAAAACAAATAAAGCAAACAATCAGAAAAGTTCCTTGAGGTTCTCAGCAGCTATTCTTGATTGCTTAAGTAATGCCCTGGGGGCTGTGATCTGGATCTATGGCAGTTGAATTCAGACTTTTCTTTTTATGCTTCTATAGCAAAAGCTGTAAATTTTTATGCTAAAGTCTTTTATGCAATTCCATAAAGTCTTGATTCCTGGACGTGCTCTGCAACCTCTACAACCACAGTTTAAGTATCAGTATTTACTATTCATGTGTTTCCAGCTTTCAGAAAGATTTTGAAAGGTAAGACTCATATTTATATTCTAGAGTGCGTTGAACTGATCAATCCCTTTTCTTCCCTGTATCTTGGCTATGTCTCATTATACCTTCTTAAATTATGACCTAGTAAAATCATTCCTTAAATCATCATAAATCTACTGAAAAATGTCTTGCCTTTCCTATGTTTTGATAATTTACACTTTATGTTTTCTTCTCCAACTTAATGTCCATCCTTGTACTCTATTGGCCAAATGGCTCCAAATTCTTTATGTCATAATTTTAAGATATGAATAGCATCAAAGATGTGAAAAACATTTTTAGTTATATACTAATTTTGGACCGTCAAGAAAAGGGCATGTGTTGGAGCTGAAATTAAAAAATAGGTTAGATTTCAAGTTGCAAAGATAGAAGGAGGTAAAAAGACACTTGAAAGTGAGGTTTTAGCTTAAAGAAATACTTACTATGCATCTGTTATATGTAAGAAACTGTATGGAAAATGTTATCAAAGATTAAATCATAATATAAGACTTTTAAAGTGTTTAATATATTGGTGAAATAATTCTTCCTTATAAATAACTCTAATTCCTAGTGATTAATTATTTCAACAGATAATTATAACAGCATGCTTTATACATTTAGAAAAAACAAACATAATTCCCAGCTATGTTGGCCAGGGAAGACATGCTGAAGGTTACAGGCATTAAATGCATCTGGAAATATAAGAAGAATTGCTAATCACAATTCTTAATATAAGCACGTCTCCCACTGGGCTTGGAGTAACCATGCTGTATGATCAGAAGATAATTTGAATGACATAAACTCTTGAAAGAGTTTTGGTAGAATAACTAGAAAATGGTTTTACAATTTTTTAAAATTTTTGTGTCACACTTGGTGATGCACAGGGGTTACTCTTGGTTCTGCACTCAGGAATTACTCCTGATGGTGCTCAGGGGACCACATGGGATGCTGGGAATCAAACCCAGGTTGGCCGTGTGCAAGACTACCCGATGTACTATGGCTCCAGCCCCCTATAACTAGAAAATGTCGACTAAATATAGATTCATAGTATTAATCTGAAAAATTTGTAATAGACAGTACAGACAAAGCCTAAATGCTGATGGTTTAAAACAAAATGGTTCTTCCTATTGAGACTACTATGACCTAGCATGTTAAACTCAAATTGGCTACCTCATCTACTGGACTTGCTTGTGGATTTTTGCAAATATTTCTGTTTCATACAACTAATTATGTCATTGTAGCTGATTAAGTTGCCTTGTATTTCTAATGTAACCTTGTCTTTCTGTTTGTAGGTTTTTCCTTTAAACCGAAACTTACAAAATTTCCTTTCATTTGGAACAGTAACAGGTATGAAAGAAAATTTAGTCATTAAATTTTAAAAAGGAAACAATTGTCTTTTTTAAGACCTATAATATATCAGTCTGAAGACTTTGAAACTGGATATTATTTTGAATAGGTTGAAGATAATCTGTAGTAGTGAAGGGTCTAGGGAAAGATATTTGACAAACCATTCACCTTGGCCCAAATATTTTTAAACAGCAACATTTCTATTTCAAACTCATTTATTTTCAGTTCCTACAACATTTCTATTGGCGTAAATTCCTTTAGAAATTTCTGTAAATTGTTTTATCTTACCTGAACGATAAATTGTTTTATCTTACCTTATCTTTGAAACTCTCCTTTTGATTAATGTCCTCATCTGCTGACAAATGTATCATTGAATCATTTTGATTTTACAAATTATAGTTACTTGTCTAATCTTCCATGGAACTGAAAATAAATGAGTTTGAAATTTGAGGGTATCAGTTGAAAGTGAAACTGGAAAGTGAAGTAGATTACCATTAAAAATCATTAAGTATATAGAGAAATCTCATCCTAAAATGAAGATGTGTTTAAATACTTAGTTTCATAGTCCTTTGCAAGGAATTCTAAAAACAAGAGTGCTGAGATCTGAACATGTGTGTTATGGTCATTTCTATACATTTAAATGGATTTCTAATTGGATGCAGTATCCATCTGGAGAGCAAGAGGAGGAAATGGGAAATGTGTCCCTGGATATTTTCTTTATAGGGATTATAGAGAAACAAGCTACATGCTAAAACAGGAAAGAAGTGGAAATTGGTATCCCCAAAACAGAAGAATACAAGCAACCAAACCTCTTTCAGAAGATATGTTTGAAAAATGAACTATCTCAATGTAGTAGGAAGAGCTGACAATTTTGACCTTCTGCGTCTGATCATTAATATAATTATTCATTCCAAGGCAGACTAGGTTTTTTATTTGTATTAACAAAATATATTATGAATAGAAATCAAGCTGGCCATGGCAATAAATGGAATATGGAGATTCCATTTACTTCTCTGGCAGAAACCCAATATCTTTTCATTTTTTCTTTTCTCCCTCCACAATGAGCACAGCTGGGAACCTGCATATATAAGCAAGAAGAGCTAGGCAGTTGTTTTTTCTTCCTCTTACATTTGACAGCTTTAATGATTATAACTTTCACTAATTCCAAAGTGATTCCAGCATATTTCCCCATGTTGCTAAAGCATAAATTGTAATTTATTCCAATATGATGCATAGAAATGTTATATCTCTTCCTACTTGTTTTTATAGGTATCTATGCAAATTTGATAATAAAATCGAGCTTGCAGTATTAAATGATCACCATGGTTGAATAAATTCTATGTAGTCATTAAACAAAAATTTAATTATTAAAGCTCTTACTAAGCCTGTAATAATTAACAGAAGCTGTTCTTTGCAACCACCCAAATGCTGTGTTCTTTAGAGACTGCTATGAAAGAATAAGCAATTTCAAAGATACTCTTTTTGTTTTCTCAAATATTCTTTGTAAAATTTAATTCAATCATCTCTATTCTTTTCCACCACTTAGTATAATTAGGTGATTTAAATTGTTTGGCTAGAATGTCTTTGATTCTACTATTTTTTTGCATTACTTTAGCAACTATTTGTACCCAAGTCTAGACATCCACTTTGTCTTTTATATTAGGCTTTCTCTTGGAATAAACTTTGAAATGCACCTCTTTATTCCTCTATCCCTCACTACTAACCAACCTTGACCTAATCCTTTCACATCATTCTCTTATTGAAATACATACTGTATCCCAGTCTAGAATCTCCTTCAAATTAATGTCTATTCCCTCCATCACACTTTTACATCACACACACACAGAGAATTACAGCCACACATGGAGATGCCACAAGTATAGTCTCTTACAGACAAAAATGCACAGATATGCATTTCTCTACATATATACATGCAAATATGCAAATATGGAATTTTCAAAGTAAGAAGTTATTGTATTCCACTCCAGTCTTTCTTTGATTAGGTGTATGCAATTATTTACTTTGACATATGTTATTTTGCATTTGTTGCTAAGGGACTGTGATTACATAAATTACTCTGCTAAGTGAATGTTTCTCTTAAAGTCATCTATAACCACTTCCGGCGTCTTTTTGATTCTTAAACCTTATACCTTCAAGAAATTTTGTTGTCATACAATGGAAAACCAATAAAGGTTTTTAATTATCTATTCTCTCCAGGAGCTGTACTTTTTTTTGGTATTTTAATTGCCTGGCTACAGAACTACAATGGTCTTTACACCCTGAGGTCACTCCTAATGCCCTGCTAGGCCTATTCAGGCTATAATTGTTGCCAGGTTCCTTTTTCACCCTTCAAGACACTGGTCTCTGCATTTATATCAGTGAGTTTGCTGTCTCTGCTTGGGTGGATTCTGGGTTCATGCATGACTGTGCCATGGTCTTTTAGTAAACAACAGAGAATCTTAGGCATTCTAATCATGCAGAGCATGTTCACAGCACATTCTCAGGAGTATCTTGCTCCTACATTGTCGTGGAACTTTTCCTGATTGAGAATAACATGTTATATCGAATATAATATAAACACAGAAATGTGTCCATGTAAAAATATATGTACACACTATAATAAAATATATGACCCTCATCTTTATAATGCTATAACCACACTCATCTCAGGGAGAGAAATGCTGCCAGTGAGTGACCAACTTAATCTTCTCACTTCCTTAGACATCATATCCCTATCTTTTTTTGTAGTTTGATCTTCCAAGTGTGATTCATTGCATACTATGATTTAGCTTGACAATTTATATTTTTATTATCTCTAATAATTATTAAAACTGGAGACCAATGGCATTCTAAGTACCAATTCTACATAGATACTTCAGTAAGGTCTCTTCTCTTTAGGTGTTAATATACCTGTGCCTGTGTTTTATTATTTCTTCTAAATGCTAAGCTATATGTATCCATACCTCTATTTTTATGTTCTATCTCTATCCCTATTTTTACTCTATTCATTATCTCTTATTTATTATCTCATGCATCATCTCTCTCACTCAACATTTTTGTTGATTTTTAAGAGTAGTTTGATTTTTGTTCACTAAGCGTAGCAAATTATTTTATAGTTTTTAAATTGTTTAATAAATTAATAACTGAAATGAAGAAGAATTCGATACAAAATATATGCAGGTAGGATGATACTTTCAGACATAATAGAATATAGGGAAAATCCTCTTTTATAAAAGGATTCCCACAACATTTATTAAGATTATTTTCAGAGAGGTTATTTTTAATGTCAGAAAGTTCATTTAAAAATAATGTTAAGTACAATTCAAGAGGAAGTTTCCTGGGTGGGGGGGCTCCAATGATTTGCAACCATTATCTTCTTATTCTTAGTATAGTGTTTTAGTGTGTTGAATAGGGGATAGGTCGTAATAGTCATGTTTTGAATCTAACAACAACAAAAGGCATAAAGGAAAGAGCAATGACAGGCCAGGATATTAAATGAGTGTAATCTGACACATAATCCTGAAATTCCTGTGCAAGTTCAGTTTCTAGTACAGAAGTCTACTTGCCCAACCTAAGGCAAGATTCTTACAAACTTGAAAAAACATTTTTCTAAATTTGAAATCAAAATAAGGCAAAAATGATGAATAGCCACGAAACTCACTGTGGATTTTTTATTTGGAGTTGTGATTAGAAGTGGGTTTGCCCTGCCCAAATTTAGTTAGGGTTAAGAGACTTTGCGCATGTAACAAAATATGAGCACAAGGTCAAAGAACTGAGATTTTCCAGTGAGGTTTCATTTGTAACTTGAAGTTTGGAATCTAGTGCAGATGAAGTCAATATAAAACAGACCATTATGGTTTGTTTGAAAAAGCCTAGTGTTTGCCCTATGATAGCCCTCACTTATATTTATCTACTTCTGCATTCAAATGAAGTCCTTGAATGATTCCAAATTTAAAGCAGGATATTTACATTTCAGGTGAATGGGCATTGTAATGTGAAGTGTGAATCTGAAGACTAATCTCTCTGCCTCTGGTTGTAAGCATGTGCTATTATTTATAAAACACCTCAAATTACTAAAAGGTCAGTAATTTGTATTGTTGAAACAGAGTGAGTATGATACTCTAACAGGATTCTAATATTACGTCCTTAAGTGTCATTTCCCTCTTAGGAACAAAGAGTATTACCTCTTCTTTTGCATAAAAAAGGTGCTGGCACAAAACACTCTGAAGTGCCTCTTTAGAATTGTTGACCATAAGGTGGGTTTCAGTGCCTTCTAAATAAGTTTAAAGTACCAATAAGATCTATCCAGGTTCCAGTGCACAAATACAAAAATGAATTCAATAAAATCTACATCTATCCCTGTTGCTCATAATGGGACTATTGCTAATAAAGCAAGAATAGTGGTGTTTTATAGGTGAGTAAATATGAATTTATTCCACAGTGCACAGTACATTTAAAAACTCTTGAAGAATTTTCTACTTATAATAAAGGTTTTCTTTTCCACTTGAATTAAAATAAAAAAAAGTTCTGACAGTTAAGCTTACTTAGCATTCACTTGATAATTTGTTTAGTTATTGGCTTCTTGATGGTTCTCACTTACATTTTAAGTGCTATTTAATCCATTTAGGTCACCTCAAAGCAATGAAAAAGTAATTGTTTTAGGACTTGAACTCACAGAGATATCTATGTTGCAGTTTCTTAATGTAATAGCATGGTGGGTTATTTTTGAAAATGGAGAGGTAAAAAGTTCATGAGAATCTTGTATGCATGTTTGTGGACAGAGTGAAAACAGAAAAATTTAGTAATCTTTCATGGTTCTAGAGATTTATTTAAAATTATTTTATTACTATTTAATTTAATGCCAAGAATATGGCTAAATCACAATTATACTGTGATTTAATTTTAGAAGCATGTTTTTATGTTTCGATGTAAATTTACTTTTAAAAGAAGTTTGGGAGCTACTTTTTTAATGACTGATACATTAAATTTTTGACCAACACTCATGTGGTGATCTTTTCAGATATTTGACTTTGAATAAAAGATGGATTCTCTCATCGTAGTTTTTCTCTCCTTGCTTTGTTTTTGTGTTGAGATGAATTGAACTGGGTGGAATTTAGCAAGAGTGAGGTGTTTCTATAGTAAAGTAAAGGCCCTCCCGTTGTTCATCTATTTGCTCGAGCGGGCCCAGTAACGTCTCCATTGGAGATTTTGTTGTTACTGTGTTTGGCATATCGAATACATCACG
>JAOXYA010000008.1:27187759-27200762 GCA_028565675.1 Sorex palustris | reverse complement strand
TACTTCTTAATATTAGTTATTTTGTATGGACACAGTAAGAGATACAGTAAGCTTATAGAGTGGTTATCCTGGGGACATCTAGTTATAGATCTCAGACTACAGTGCTCAGTTGAGATTAATTTTTCCTAATCCTAGCAGGGTACTGATCCAGTTATTACTTTTTAGATCATGACAGAGTTTGTCCATGACCATGCTCTTAACTTATAATTAAGTATTATGGCACTTTGGCCTGGCCCATTTTGATGCCAGGGTAGCTCACAGCTTGCCCTGGATCCATACAGTCCCTCTTTGGAACCTTGCTTTGGGGGTGCTAGGAAGAAAGAGCAACTGAGGCTTAAGTCCAGAAAACAGATGTCCAGGAGTGAATATTATTCAGAGTTAATTAATTCCCAAGTTACACAAGTATAGCATTAGCTGCCTTCCTGTGTCTGTACAAAAAGGACATTGCTCTGAATTAACAATGCAAAGGACTTAAGGACAAGAGAAAAGCAATATTTACAAGTGAACAGAGTCTGATTGGGAGATAAAGGTGATTGACTGGGGAAGCAGAGCACACAGAAAGAGGTGACAAGTAAACACAGAGGAATGTGAGTGCCTCAGGAGCACTGTGAATGGTTCCAACCCAATAAACCTAAGCTTCCTGTGGCAAGGCAGAAAGGACAAACCAATATTATCCTACACCAAGTCACACATTAAATTGCAGTATTGTTATTCCATTGTTAATTTATCCTAATCTCACTCTTCATTTATATGTATATGTATTTATAATTTTTGTCACACATTTCTCATTTTTTAAATGAATATTTAGTCATGGAACTTATTTTGCATTTGAAATGAATTAAGTTTTGAAGATTGAGGTTCTGCAGTGCAATTTTACTATTTAAAAATAGTGTCAGGGGTTAGCTCCATAGTTAAGGTTAGTCTTTGACAAGTCTTTTGAAGCATGTTGACTGAGGCCAACTTCATTGCACCTCTTACTGCACATCTAATCATTATTGAAGTCAACAGTATTTTATCTTTCTCATCTTTAAAACAGCTATGGGTAATCAAAACTTAACTTTAGAAAATGTTATGATATTATATTGGAAATAATAAAAATTCTGGTCTGTTCCTTCACATTATGTTACTTAGTGTATACATATATATACATATATATATACAAACACATACATATATTATTATATATTATTCTCTTTGGTTAATAATCTTGACACTAGGAACTAATTGATACTTCTGCTGTAATGGTTTTCTACTGGATTTGCTGTTGTATCTGAGACCACAGCAGGTATGCTGGGTTGTCAAATGGGGAATAAGATGCTACTAGCATATAGTGAGAATATGACAAGGACACATCAAATATATAATAGTGCTCAAGAGAGCCTCTCACACCATCCACCTGTTCATACACAAAAGAATGATTTGTCCTATAAATTTGTGATACTTGAGAAATACTACTTCAAAATAATTGTTGTGGCACTAGGCATTATTCCTTTATTGTGTCTGCTTTATCTTTAATTTGTATTGCTTTTCACAAGAAATATGTTTTTAAAGAAATAAATTTTATTACTTAATCACTTCTTCATTTAAAACATGCATTGTTAAATTTAGCATTGTGTCACGTGTTAAAAGTTCAGAGATAAATTAAACCATCTTCACCTTTAATAAAGTCATAGAATATCAGGAAATACAGGGAATCAAATAAGTACCAGGCACCAGATCCAGATTCTCATAAGACATGATGACATTTTCTATTGATGGAGGTTGATAGGGGGAGTGGTACTTGAAGATGGAGCTGGAAAGACAGGACTAAACCACATTATACATGATTTTTCTTCTGTGAAAAACTCTATGTGCCTCATTTCCTAGACCAGGGAGAGAGACTTAAAAGGTTTTTAGCAGGTAGTATCTATAAAATATGTATACAGCAGTATTACATGCAAAAGAAGGGCCCCCACCCTGTGGCAAACTGCCTGTTTTGCAAGGCTGAAAGTCCAATCCTTGGAACTCTTCACATGTTCCACACTGTATCCATATCCTGGATGCAATGCTATTTGGAATCCCTGGCACTACAAGAGTGCCCCAGTCCTCCACCTCAAGGACCATTGCAAAAATAAATAAATAGAAAAGTGAAGAGGGTAATACAAAAAAGTAGTAGTAGAAATCAAAGAGAATGCATTTTTTTTCAAAGTGAAGCATAGAGTGAATCTCTATCTTTGACCAGTCATAGAGATAGAAAAAGAATATGTTTCATTGATAACTGATTCATAAATAACAAGGGAACAGAAAGAGGAATCAGACTATTTCCACATTGCTGGGTGGAAATAAAGAGGCACTCATATTAAGAATGGAGAATGAAGAGAAAGGATAGTGAGATTAGTCACACTAGCATAGGTGTGTCGCCTGGCGTTTACGGAATTGGAGAGAAGCCATTTGAAGAAGAAATAATAGAAAAATTACCGATGCACAAATTTAGTTACTGGAACTGGTCAGCCATAACACAATAAAACATGAAGTCTCATTAGGTTACAGTCTAGTCTTTCTGGGATTTGATCCTATTAGAAATATGGATGTCCTTTAGGTCTTGATATATGGATCTAGAAACCACATACAGAAGTCTGGGTGGGCTATCTGAATGGGGCACATATTGGCACTGAGGATAAAGTGGCTACTAAAGAAATAGACAGAAAGATATTTTTCTGTTTGACTTTTGATAATATGAGAACTTATCCAAATGTCTCCAAGTAAAAATATGTAATTTGAGATAAGAGGAAAAAGTAAAGATCTCTGTAAAGATTTGCTATAAATAGCTCTATAATATTAAATATCCTTATGTTATGAGACCTAAAGTTACTGTCACAATTTTATTTTCATCTAGGTTTATCGAAAATGGTATTACATTTATTTTTATTATTAAAATTAGTTTATTAAATCAGCCAAATTATTAATTTTACAGTAGAGAATCACTTTTTTAATTCATATTTGATCAACTCTTTAGGGTTAAGTTACAAGCATATGCATATTTGTGTATCTATATACACATGTATGTATATGTATGGGCACCCATATTCATATGCATACTAAACTTATTCATTAACACGCCATGCTTGCAATATACTCACATCCTTAGAGTAATGTTAAATTCAAAAGAACATGTAATTAGTTGAAACTATGAAGGAAAGCATGAACAGATTTGTACCTGTGTGTATCTCACAGTGATTCAATTTTTAAAAAAGAGCTTTTAGAAGAATATTCTAATGTCTGGGTTTTTAAACTGTGCAGATTACAGCCCTGTATAGGGTCATATAACTGCAAACAGGGTCACAAAAATTTTGGCAACAGTAAAAACTTTCTGAATATATAACAACCAAAAATAATTTCAATATAAATTGCATAATCAATTAAGAAGTGTTTCTGGGAGTAGTTGACCATATTCTATTGCTGGGGTAAAAAGCTGGTATGAATGAAAAACTTTAAGAAGCCCTATCCTGAAGTATCTAATTTATGAGATAATCAGTGATGCATTTCACATCAAGGCATACAGAACACTGCAAAATGCATGTTTCCATGTAATACAATAATAATTGTGTTTATTCCTTATTTGACTGGAAACTTTAAATTTTTGTTTGCATTGGGTTTTTGTTTTTTCATTTGTTTTGGCATTTGAGCCACATTGGCAGTGCTCAGAATTTACTGCTGGCTCTGTGCTCATGAACGACTCCTTACAGCACACAGCTGTGGTAGCACATGCGATGCTGAGGATTGAACTAGTGTCAAATTAATGCAAAGCAAGTCTTTGAACGGCTGTACTTTTTCTCCAGCCTGATCAGGAACTCTTAAAGACAAAACTAATAGAGTGTTTATACATGGGGTAACTGTTCCTTCTGAATTGATGACTATAAGGGGGATAAGGAGGCACTTTTAATCTCAGCATTTCTCACCCAAAAAACTCACCAATATACTGAGTCAGAGTTTCTTGAGCTGAGATTTCATCATCTTAAACAGCAGGACATTGGATTTTCTCAATTTCTGAAATTTACTTCAAAGCTTGAGGCTTATCGTCTTTTTCTCAAAAGAACTTATTGGGGCTTGATGCATCGTAGAGCAATGCCTACTTTCTTACCTTCCTTTCATATTAGACATGGGGTTTGAGTGATAAGCTGAGGTATCTGGGTCCTAGAGAGAGACTCCTGTCTTGTTCCTCTCCACAGGGCACTCCTAGCAACCCCCTGTAATTAGGTACTCACACGCTTGCTTAACAAATAATCATTGTGATTCAAAGGTGTGAAATCCGCATAATGATATTAATAATAACCTTGCTTCAAGTCTGAGATTTCTCTTGCAGCTAGTTCATCCTGATGATGAGTCCTAAGTGGATAGCCTGATATTATTATATGAGTCATCAAAGAATTTCTGCCTGCCTGATGCCCATGAAGAGGAAAATACGGAAGAAGTGAAATCAGACAAGTGAAAAATCAAGTATATAATTATTTTCCATTGAGAATTTAGAAAATGGTCTCATTTAGGATCTTTCTTTTTCAAAGGGTGGGAAGCTGGGGTATACTTTAGGCAGTGCTCAGGGCCTATTCCTGGCTCTGGGCTCAAGAGTGACCCCTGGTGGTTCTCAGGGAGCCTGCCGTGTGAGTGAGACCCCCTAACTGCTAAAGTTTCAGCTCGTTATGAAACCCCTTCATATTTCAGTTTCCAGGGATGTATTTTGGAAATCAGTGTGACTTCTTTGACAGGACTGAGTGAGCATCATCCATGTGACATATGTTATGATTGGCATAGAAGATGTTTTCAATAAGTGCTAGTTTGCAGATAACTGATTAGCAAGTATGCTGAAACTGAAAATGAAGTTTGCAGATCTCCTTATAGACAATTTGAATCTTTGTGGATAACTCATGGAAATACTTAGGCACTTAAAATTTCTGGCAGTATCCTATCCCTAAAGCTCCCCACTGCAATCCATGCCTTTTCCCACCCCTATTCAGTTCTTGGTGAAATAGTTGTTTATGAGTTCCTGGATTCCCAGGGAAAGATCAATTAAAAAAGGAGTTTGACTTCTCAAAAACTCATATACTTTGCTTGAAATCAGAGGCAATGATTTGAATCCCTCATTACCTCACCATGGTTTTAGATCAAGTTGCAAAGTCTACAAAGTGAACTTCATTATTTTTACGACCTACCCAATAAAGACTGAGTTGGTTGCATTTTCTTTACCTTTATCATTTTTGATAGTTTTATTTTCTCAAGCAGCAAAATATAAACCAAATAAGTTGTGTTCATAAATTCAAAATAAACCTGAGATTTGAGAATTTAAGACAAATCATTTTGGTCTCCATTTTTAATAAAAAATAAAGATAATGTTGATGCAAGACTCTTTTCCAATCTTACACTTGGTCTTTTTTTTTTTTTTTTTTTGCTTTTTGAGACAGACCTGGTAATCAGGGGTTACTCCTGGCTCTGCCCTCAGGAATCATTCCTGGCAGTGCTCAGGGGACCATATGGGATGCTGGGAATTGAACCCGGGTTCAGCTAACTGCAAGGCAAATGCCCTACCCGCTGTGTTATCACTCCAGCCCCACTCTTGGTCTTTGATATACTAACAGGTGCATTTTGCTCCATGAATTATTTATCAGTGTTAATAAATAGCAATTGAGTTCCAAGAGGGCTCCTTTCAAGGCAGTGTTAAAGGTCACCTCAGAATGGTACATAGGATGACTTCCTTCTAGCTAAAGTCATGGATATCACAGACTTGGATTTCAAGTTATGAAATCTGATCCATAGATACACATGGATCTGCTTATATGATCTTAGTAGAGCTGATTGTATGTGTGTGTGTCTGTGTGTGTCTGTGCTTGTATGTGTGTATGTAGTAAGAGTTGTATCTGTGTATACACATCATCCTCATATAAAGAAAGTGACTGAATTATAGAATGTTTCCTGTTATGCTTAAGATTTAATTAAACACGCTTGTAAAATTAATTTAGATATTTTAAATTTTGATTTCATTATTCTCACATTTAGAATGCAATTATTTAGTTTAATTTTGAAATTTTTTGATGCGACCGCATTATACATTTTTATTGTAAGATTTATAATAAATATTTTTTGAACCTAAGCTTAATATGTGTTTGTCTATGTATGTTTTGTGTATGTTCTCCATATGTTTATAAGTATGTGCACAGATAAACATTTACCTGTAACTGCTTGTGCTTTTTATTTATGTATAATTATTTATATATTAAGGAAAATTTATATGCATATGAGAATTTTAAGTGCACATCACTTGTAAGATTAATGTAATTACATTTGAAGGTAATGATATATTCATATATTTTTATATACCTCATAATACCATAAACAAAAGAACACATTTAAAAACTCTATTATATCACTTACACTTCAATTTTGTTTTGTTTTGGATTCCCTTGATGTTGGAGTTATACCAACTGGTGTTTATTGTTCCCTATGTGTTCAGGGTGTCATGGACTAAACCAAGTCAAAGACAAACTTCAGCTTATCAAAAGCTTTAGAGAATGTTGTTATCATATCACTGAAGTTTTCATATCAATGATAATAAATGTCTTAAGTATTGCTAAAGAAATCCTGAATCTCATCTCCTATGAGGGAAAGAATTCATTGGAAGGTAATATGGAGCAAAATAGCAGTGGCAATAAATAAGAATGTTATTATATGAGCACCTACCCTGTGTAACTTCATATAAAATTTTTAAAACTGATAAACAAGTATGAATGGTATAGAATTTTCATGATAGAATATTGTTAA
This sequence comes from Sorex palustris, assembly GCA_028565675.1. Classification (NCBI taxonomy): domain Eukaryota; kingdom Metazoa; phylum Chordata; class Mammalia; order Eulipotyphla; family Soricidae; genus Sorex; species Sorex palustris. The sequence continues at coordinate 27,193,973 of JAOXYA010000008.1, read as the reverse complement.
TTATAGTACATTATTTATAGTCACTCATTATCGAACAAAAGAATATTTGGGAAAATTGAGAAACAAAATTCCAAATTGGCTTGAAGAAGGAAAATTTGTATTTAAAGTTGTACTCTTCTCACTGAAATGTGTAATGACTTCCCGAACAAGGCCCTGAAGCACATTCTCCAACTAGTACCCTTAGGTTCCCTTTTGATGGATAAGCACCACTGAGAAACCTTCCACTTTGTATGAAAATTATTTTAAATCATTCCTAGATCTTCTATTATTTTTGTTCAATGTGCTTTGTGTTTTTACATCAGAAAAGTGAGTTTGATAAAATATGCAAGATGAATGTTAGTCAGAAGTATGTTCCTTTTTTCTAATTTAAAAATGTTTTGTGACAGGTTCTGATTCTCTAGCAATAAAGCTGCTAAGAAGACCGACTTTAAAGTTTAAATAGTTATGCTAAATACTTACTTACATATTTTTTTACTGAACAGACGAATTTAGAAGGAAATACAAATCAAAAATGACAGCCAAACCTCAATAAAACATAATATTTAGAAATAATATATCCTCTAGGTCACTTTAAGCTCTTCCAAAATATGTTCCATCAAGGGATACTTTCCAAACAGTTTAGAGCTTCAAGCAAAGAAAATAGTAAAAATAACAGTCTTTCTCCTTTGATATCTCATTTTTAAGGTATTTGTACAGACTGCTACATATATTAAGGGTTTTTTTAATCTACCTCTTTCTATAACTGGTTTGGCCTTTTCTAAATTGTATGAAAGATATTCAAATCCCTTGTTTCTTTGTAGAATATAATTCTAACAAGATAGCCAAAGAAAAGAGGAGACTTTTCGAATGGAAAGTCATCCATTAAAGCTTGAGGATTTAGTAGATTACAAAAGGAAACTAGCAAGTTCAAAAGGTTATTGAAAAAATCTAAGAGAATTTGCTAGCACAACTTCTGTGTTGCTATTCACACAGACTTCAATGGCAGTATGAAATATAATAAAATTCAATTTCAAAGTTCACTGATAAAAGGAACACAGACTATCACAAAACTCGTGTTAATTAGATGCAAAATTTTGGTAGATATTGAAGAGCTTGAAGACTTGGAGGGGTTTTTAGATTCAGTGAGATAACAATAAAATTGTGCTTTTCTTTTTAGAAAAACTTTATCTTTTGAATATAAGCAATAGAGTCCTGAATAAAGTGTTAAAATAGCGAAGATAACTAATTGTACCATGTCAATCTATGTATTGGTATAAAATTCATTTTCACTATCAAAATTTATTCTAGTTGAAGAAATATAGTTCTACAAATAGTTTAATAAATGTTTTACCCAATTGCAAGTAATTTATCCCTCATAAATTTATTTTCCTTGCCACTTCTGAAAGTGTAGCACTGATAGTTTTTTCAAATCATACCAAGATCAATAAAAATCAGAGCAATACACAGAAAAATAGTAGTGAAATTGTATTTATCTTTATTTTCCTTTACTTTGTTCTTTATGTCTACAAAGCTCATTTAACTTTCTCCAGTACTTAACTGTTGTCTAGCTTTCAGGGGCTGGGGGCTCCGCATAGTAGCTATTATCCTTCTCTCCATGTTGCAGTTGTGAGGACATTTCTGGTTAAGCATATTCTAGTTATTCAGCCTTAAGAAGAAATGTGTTTTTTCTGACCCAGTTGGTCTGAAATGACAACTAAACCCATTAGAAATATGCTGCCTAGAATTTCCAATTTTTCCCAAAATGTGAAAAAAGTTTCTTTTCAAAGGTTAGAGAAAGTAAACTTTTTAAAAAATTTTTAAATTTTTTTAAAATTTTTATTTAGTGAGACATCATGAGGTAGAGTTGTAGACTTATAAATTTTTGTGCTTGGGTTTCAATTATACAATGATCAAATACCCATCCCTCCACTAGTGCCCATTTCCCCACCACCACAGATCCCAGTATCCCTTCCACCCCCTATCCCTCCCATCCCACCCTGTCTCTGTGGCAGGGCATACCCTTTTAGAACAAGGTCATCTTTAAATTGTTTTGTTTTGTTTTGTTTGTTCTGGGGTCCCACCCAGTGGTGCTCAGGGCTTACCTCTAGCTTTGCACTCAGGAATTACTCCAGGTTGTGCTAAGAAAAAATATATATATATATTTATGTACTATTACTTCAACCCTCGGAGAAAGATTGTCTTTACTGACAGATATCTGGAGCCTCAGAAATTTCTGACCATGTCCTTGATAAGTTCTCTGGTTCATGTTTCTCTTCTCTCAGCATCTTGAGTTTGTGAATTTATTTGGGTTCAGAAAGAGGTTTCCAGCAAAACTTCTGCAAGTGTAGAACACAGAAGATGCTTATCACAATATATCTTTCTACAAATGGTGGCTTTAGATTTGCACTAAAATCAGACTTCCAATTCAGATGTATCAGTGCACTGTTTGGTTTATTCTTTGGCAAACAAAAACTTCCTGTTTTTCAGAAAATAGATTTAAAGAGGCTTAGACAAGGGATTCAAGAGCTTTCTTGTACACCAATCAGTTCTCACAAAATTGCATTTTAATTATTTAAGTGCAAGTGAATCAGAAACATCTGAGTTAGATTTTCTTGGAAAAAATATAATTGACTTTTTAAACCAAAGGGAGAAAGTGCTTGGTTGGCTAAAAACAATTTAGGTTTTGTGGTAACCCCGATGTGTTAGAAAAACAATTTACATATTTGATGAGCTCAAATATCTCTGAATAAGGCCTTGTTCCCAGGACAAAACTCAATAAATATGATCATTTTAGACATTACATTTCATGGGGTCTCAAATTTGGTCATCTAAAGTTGAATCGTCTTGTCTTTTTAAAATTTTTTTCACTTTTTGGTGGTCATTATGTTTTACATGGTACATTTTCAAAATCATCTATCCTGTAAAATTATTCAAATAGTAAAAACATCTTAGAAATGAGAACTTTCATGGTGTCAATGTAGTTTAACTTGTCAAACAATATATTAACAATTTTGTAGTTACTTTCACAGAGTTTATCTTGCACAAGGGGAAATTATGTCAGAGTTCTAATGTGATTTAAATTCTCGGAGAGAATTTTGGGGCTAAAACACATTTTCCTGTAAAATGCGTCATTAAGTTAATTTTTATAATTTACGTTTGGTTATATTTGTGGGAGATTAATACAAAATTTGTTTTTTTCATGCTTATTAATCAGTTTATGCTGCCCTGGAATTTAACAGTCAGCCTCACGCTTATTCTCCTGTGCTTGAGCAACTTTAGCAATAGGCCATATTACATAAATTGTGTTTCATGAAAATCAATGAGGTCACTGCCAGCAGCAAGAAAAATAAAAGATGCTATTTCTTTCTCATCTTAATTTTAAAAAGAAATATCTTCTTTCTAATACTTGCAGTCATTTTGATGCTTCTTTCTCCCTTATTTTTGCTCTTTTTTTTTGAGCGGTAGCACTGTAGCACTGTAGTACTGTCCTCCTGTTGTTCATCAATTTGCTCAAGCGGGCACTAGTAACGTCTCACAACAAATTGTGAGACTTGTTGTTACTGTTTTCAGCATATTGAATACGTCATGGGGAGCTTGCCAAGCTTTGTCATGAGAGTGAGCAGCTTGCCAGGCTCTCCGAGAGGGGCGAAGGAATTAAACCCGGGTCGGCCATGTTGCCCACGTGCAAGGCAAATGCCTTACTGGGTTTTTATGCTCTTTCGCAGATTGACATCAATCCCATCCTATAGGATTTACTTACATGAAGAGTAAAAGTATAATTTACTGCTCATCTCATACTTAACTCTTTTTATAAGAAAATAGTGAGGAGTGGGTAATTTTATTTCAGTTTTGCATTCTATTCAATGGTTGATCCTTTTAAAGTTTTATTCAAGTAGTATAGATACAATCCAGACAGCAGAATAAGTTGAGTTTCTGACAGACCAGTGGTATAATTTAAGGAGAGACAAAACCAAAAAGTGTCTATGAATGACTTTGATTGATCATTCAGAACCCATTGGTTAAAATTTTCTGTGGACTGGCCAATATATTCAGTAGTTTAATAATGAGTAATTTAAATGTGTTTAAAGCTAGAATTATTTGGTTTTTTTTTTTTCTAACCAAGTCACTGGGAGACAAAGCATTTAGTTCCTTTCTCCTGGTTCGTGGATATCTTATCTGATACTAGTAAACAGAAGCAAGATCTTGGCATTGGATAGTCAGATGTTTATAAGATAAAGTTCTTTCTAGAAAGGGACCTAAGAGGTAGTACAGTGTGCAGGGCACTTGCCTTGCACATGGCTGGCCTGGGTTTGATCTCTGGTATCCCATATGGTTCTTTATGCATGCCAGGAGTGATCCTTGAGAAAAGGGCTAGGAGTAAGCCCTGAGTACAGATGGGTGTGACTCCCAAACAAAAAACAAACAAAAAACCCACAACATTATTCCTAAGATTTTCATACTAATTTGGATTCTCTTTTCACTCTGGCTTGATGAAGTTTTTACTATACCTATGAAATATTGATAAAGAATATCACTTGTAATCACTTGTCATCCTGTTGTTCATTGATTTGCTCGAGTGGGTGCCAGTAACATCTTCATTCATCCCTGTTGTGTGCTAGTATAGCCCAGTGATGTCTGCTTGCTCCAGGAACACGAGGAGCATCAAACCGTTCATTAAGGATCTTAATGAAGAAGTCCGACTATCTTGTAGGTGGGTGGGCGATCAAGTTTTCCTTTGATGTTCCGTGGAATTCAGTTGGTAAAGGCTCTAGTTCAGTGGTTGTCTCCAAATTGCATTACGTGTCCGGCCCATCTGATTTTCAACACCTTGGCAAACTAGACAGTGTCCCTTATCCTCGATTATTGATAGAGATCAGAACTCCAGATTCCTTCTCTCACTTGAGTGAAGTGTGATACTCCAAGCATAGCTCTTTCGATTCCTCTTTGGATGACATGAATAGCATTCTCGTTCTGTTTTCTTTGGGCCCAGGTCTCTGAGGCATATATTAGTGCAGGAAGAATGGTGGAGTCAAAAAGATGTGCCCGGAGCAGAAGGTTCTTTGTCCTCCTAACTTATTTGATGGTCTTGAAGGTGTTTCGTGCTGCTCTTTTCCTCCTACGCAGCTCAGGTGCCAGGTCATTTGTCATGTTGAGTTCTCGACCTAGGTATACATAACTGCTGCATTCGGAGATTTTCGCTCTGTTGAGAGCAAATGAGACATCAGGGACTAGTCAGTTTCTAATGAACATTGTCTTCATAAGATTCACCTGCAGTCCAACCTTTCCATACTCACAGTCGAAGTCAGCCAGCATAAAGAATATACAGAGCAAAAGTCTAAGATTCAGGATATATTGGGGACTTTTATAGAGTCATATAGGACTTCAGAGCAGAGAGATCTCATTGTAGACAGAGAGAGAAAAGTCAAATTAGGTAAAAATCCTTACATGGACCCCAAAGAAGGCAAGACAGATTATCAGGAGGATCTTGTCAAGAAGGGCATGATAATCTAGATTAAGGAAACCAGTTTGTATGATTGTAATGAGAATGGGAGAGGGGTGCATTTTGGGGAGGTAAATGCCACATTCCAGCACAAGTTATTTGCAGAAGATCCAAAGAAAGTCTATGGCCATCTCACCCTGAATGTGCCTGGTCTTGTCTGAGCTGGGAAGCTAAGCAGGGTCTGGCTTGTTTAGTACTTGGATAGGAGAAGGTTTCCAAAGAAAAAGTCCAGGAATTCCCAGATGCTACCTCCCTTTTGATTCTTTTACCTTCCAAGATGATTGTATTCAGTATTAAAAAAAATTTTTTTTGTCACACCTGGCATTGCACAGGGGTTATTCCTGGCTTATGCACTCAGTAATCACTCCTGGAGGTGCTCAGGGGACCATATGGGATGATGGAAATTGAACCCGGGTTGGCCGCATGCAAGGCAAACACCCTACCCACTGTGATATTGCTCCAGCCCCAGTATTGGAAGATTTAAAAAAAATTGTAGGATAGCCATAAATATTTTCTTATGGCCTTATATATTGAAATATATGGCATTTTACACAAAATTAGTGCAGTGGTGATTAAATTGTGTGCAGAACATAATGTGACCTTATGCCAGACATTGATGACAAGAGCCTAGGAGAAATTAAAAATGAATGAGATCATTCTTGTTCCTATAGTGTTTCCTTTATAAGGCAAAGATTGCAACAAATATCTGCACACACACACTAAATAAAGTAAACG
>JAOXYA010000008.1:27080628-27090946 GCA_028565675.1 Sorex palustris | reverse complement strand
CTTCATGACTGGTGTTATTTCTGACCACTTATCTAAATATGTTCACTCAGGACCCAAATAAGATGAGGAATATAGGAATGTTTTGCTAAAAAAAATCGTAAACAATGAGGAGGAACATTTTCAATGTTTATATATATATTTGTACTTTTTCCCAACTTCCAATGCTATACAATTTGTTCTAATAGCACCTCTTTTATGTTTTATAACCTTAGAACATCATTAAAATTAGGTGTACTTCTTTGTAAAATTAATAAGGTTGTATGGGTATGCAAAATTATGCAAAATCATGCAAATTGAAACTACATGCATCATGTTGAAGTCTCCATAGAATATAGAAAAACAGACATGGCTCCTCATACAGGAGTAAACATAAGCTTGGACATACAAATTTTATGGCATAATTAATCATGTGCAACATTATAGCAATGGTAAGCCAAATTTCCAGAAAATAAAAATAAATTATGAGGCATGCACACTTTTAATTCAATAAGCTGTCTTCGGGTTTGTGATGCATATGATTAATCTGCAATTACCAGGGTGTTGGGTGTTATTCTCCTATTTCCTCTAAGGAAGTGTTCGGATTAGAAAACAATGGGGTAGAACAAATTACAGAAATAAAGACTAAAACGTTTTCTATGTAAAGTATGAAGTCTTTAAGGTTAAATCTTAAATTGATTTTTTATATATTTATATTTAACATAATTTTGCCCAAGTACAATGTCTGGATTATAATAGATCTTCTATTAGTGCTTGTTGATATTTAGCATTCTGTAATAAATCCCATATACATGTAATTCAGTAGAAGTTTAATGATTTCTTAATATACGCAAATTTGAATGCTTGCAAAGTCAAAAGGAAGATCTTTGCTCTGCTGAAGTACTAGGATAGTAAGGGATATAAGACAAGAACAAATTTCATTAGAATTCATGGAAGCAGACCAGAAATACAAAAAAAGCTTCTGGAAGATGATAGTAGGGATAATAAAAGATAAATACAATTTAAAACCTATTTAAGTTCTATTTAAAAAGAATGTATTTGCATATTAATCTAATAGCAAGGGGCATTTATAAAAATGCTAGACTTGACTTTCACTTTCTAAAAGTACATTTTTAATGCAATATGTTCCATTTGTTGTGTTGGTGTAGACTCTAAGTAATCCATGTATAAGGCAAATAATTTTATTGCCTTTTCCTAGCTATAGCAATAGCACAGTGGTAGGGCGTTTGCCTTGCACTTGGCCGACTTGGCTGACCCAGGTTGGATTCCTCTGACCCTCTCGGCGAGCCCAGCAATCTGCCAAGAGTATCTCGCCCACGTGGCAAAGCCTGGCAAGCTACCTGTGAGGTATTTGATATGCCAAACACAGTAACAACAAGTCTCACAATGGAGATGTTATTGGCCTGTTTGAGATAATCTACTGTGTTACCGTGCCTTTTCCTAGCCTTAATTTTGCTGCTGTTGTGATGATTGGGAGGCAAATACAACTGGCTGAGATGCTCACACAATAGGTGCAATGCTCTATAGGAGTCAGGCACCTGGTCGTGATGCAGGTATAGTGGGATGTGGATCTGTATACATACCCATTGGCAATTACACTGTTAAATTGTGGTGCTTATGCATATTTTCATTGTATTGTATGCATCTACTTGGTTAAGGTATGCTCGAGATCACTCATGTTATTATGGTATCAAGGATTCCAAATGGCAGTATCATTTGAGATCATGTTTAGTGCACATGGTATTGTGAGTAGGATAAAACTCTTCTCTACATGATGATAAGGCAGGGATTTTTCCACTGAGTTATCCTCAGCCTTTCCTGAACAAAGATATTTTTGAATACCTATTATGTGTCGAGCACCAAATGTCAAGGAGTATAAATATAAAAGTAAACAAGGCAGGTTCATGATGGTCTTTGTGGAGCATCTAGATCAGTGAGTAAGATAGATATTAAATAACTGAATATATCGAAATTAGAGAGATAGTAAAGTGACCGGAGTGCTTGCCTTGTATGCAGGGCAGGTGAATTACATCCCCAACCCGAGATATGGTCCTCTGCGCACTACCAGATGTGATCCCTGAGTGCAGAGCCAAGAGTAATCCCTGAAAATTTTTAGGGTGGTATATTTCCCCACACTGCAGGGCTGGAGCAGCACCACATCTCTAGACCCTAGCAGTATGCTACTAGTTCAGTCGGCCAAAAATTGCCAGGAGTAGCTCCTTACCCTGAGCTTCATTTGAGAGACCTCAAAAAACAATCAAACAAACAAACGAAAGAGTACCCTCATTAATAGAGGAGTAGAACAGGCCTAATGTATTTTAAGATGTTAAACATTGTGTTGTGATTACTCCAAGTTAATATATTATGGATAAATAGAGATACATATCAGGAGTAAAGTTCTGGAAATAAATCTTATAGTTACATATTAATGATAATAACTTAATAGTGATCTTGTGAAAGGCAATAAAAAAGAAGGAATATATTTTGCAATAGTGAATGTTGAGAAGTGAGCATAGGGTGAATTTCAATAAACACTGATGAAGTAGAAAACACGATATCCATAAAACTGGGATCAAAGGAGTATAATCAAGAGACTGTAGAATTACTGTGAGAAACCCTGAAATGAATGAAACCAACTAAGACGGGATAGGCTCACTGAATAAAAGCATGGTGAATAGAGTAGAATGTTCTAAAAATAGTCAATAACTTAGCCTTCTAATGCAATATTCTCATATATTTTTGCTCATCCAAAAGGAATGAAATAAGGTAGAAAGGAACCAATTATCAAATATAAGCAATTATCATCTCTCTAATTTGTAAAATAGTTGTCTTTGGGCAAATGCTCTACCCACTCCTATCCTCAGGCTCACCATTATCTAATAACGATACACATGAATTCCCATAGAATGTGCATTTCACTAAATGAACAGTTTACTAATGTACAGTCTATGGCAACAATAAATATGCAAAAATGTTCCCTTCCATGAACTCTAAACTACGCGTTCTGGCCCAGTTTTTCTCAGAACAAATACAGAAAGACATAGCCTCTCGTTTCTTTTTTCTCCATCTCAAGAAACTGTTCAAGATCAATCGGAAAATACATGATAGTAATTTTTCTGGCATATGTACATGAATACACTCAGATGTAGATTTACAAATGTCTTGAACTGCAAAATGAAAATATTTTGCTTAATTTACAGGAAGAGATTTGTAGTTTAATGCTATAGAATTATAAACTAAAATCTGCAGTATGAAAAATAAGAAATAAGAAAAATAAAATAGCCCTTGAATTTACAAATGCTTTTTAAGATCACTAGGATCAAAGTATTGACGAAGAACATTTATAAAATAGTACTATGCAAAAATAAACTCAATATTACATTTCAAAATATTACATTTCACTGTACCTAAACAAACGGATGCTAAAATTTCAACAAAATCATCATCCTGAAAGTGTAACAACACAAAAATTTAAAGAAACCAGAATATATATGGTCCTTTTTCCTGCTGGCCACCAAATCGCTTCACTTTTCTCTCAGGTGATGATGTGCTTGGCAACCTGTAGAAGTCAGTCGGCCATTAACTCTCTTGAGCTGGCTGGTATGTGTCACTGCACATTTGCAGCTCCGAAGACTGGTGTCATCACTTCTCCCATCCTTTTCTTGTTTTGTAGAAACCACAAGCTGTCTCCTGGAGTCAGAAAAACTCAAACATGTTCCCTCCCCATTAATCTGAACTAGATGAAACAATAGCAGAATTGAATTTGATTCTTTGCCCCCCTGAGATTTTTCTACCTCTTTACCCCAGAACACCTATTAGGATGAAAGTATTCAGTGAAATAAATTCAGATAAAGAAAAGTCCTTCAAATAGCAGGGATACATGAAGAACTTTCACTAAAAGTTATGCAATAGCAGACACAATTCTGAATTATTAAAACAAAAAAAGCAATGAAAGAACAGACAAAGATCAAAATAATACTTTAGCCATTGGTGAGAAAATATAGAGGTGGGAGAGATGTAGATCGAATGATGGAATGCATGTGCTTCCTATGCAAGGTTGCAAATTCAATCCAGAAAAGTCCCGTGCCCCTAATCCCAGCACTACATCTGATATGGTTCTGGTGGTCTCCAGGATTGCTGGCTGGAGCACTGACCATCTGTGTAGCCAGGTAAAGTATGGCCTGGCCCAGAAAGGTCCTCAGAGCACTGCTTAGAAGGAATCTCTCCCTTTTGGATAAAAAAAGATCAGAATCATCCTGTTGTTCATCAATTTCCTCGAGCAGGCATTAGTAACGGCTCCTTCATCCTAGCCCTTGAGATTTTAGAAAGTGCCATATTCAAGGCTCTTTCAGGGTCAGGAGAATAAGACCTATCATTGTTACTGGTATTTGGCATATTTAGTACGCCACGGGGAGTTTGCCATACTCTGCCATGCAGGAAGGATGCTTTTGGTAGCCTGCCGGGTTCTTCAGAGTAAGAGCTGGAAAATAAGATGTCACGTGGCCACAAATGCAGCCACGTGCTTCTGGGAGCTGGGTTTTAAGTCTCTGGGTCTTGGCCATTGGTGGGTGATGTCTAACTACTGGAAGATGAGGGATCTGGGTGGAGGAAGCCCATTTCCGATCCAAGCAGGCTTGGAGATCTCAGCCCTGGGACCCGCATGCCTGGGTTCTTCTGCCAGAGTCTCCTACCCCTGCACCTGGCTGTCCTCACCGGGGCCCCTTGAAGAGTGGGCAGGTTGAGTTTTTCTCCCCGCCCCAAGCAGAGCCCCGGCAGCTGAAGACCTCTTGAACCAGCCACAGCCATGCTGAGACCACTCTCCACACACATGAAGGAACCAGCAGAGGAACAGAGGTATGTAGGTCCCAGCACAGAGATCTCCAAGCCTGCTTGGATCGGGAATGGGCCAAAAAAAAAGAGGAAAAAAATAGAATTTCATAATTCTAGACAAAATAATGTGCGGGCAAAAAAACGCATGAATATCATATGTTGCATAAAATTATATTAATACATATTAAAATTATTAAACATTTTTCTAGAAAAATGTAAATAGCAAAAAGTAATTTCTTTAAGTAGCATCAAAAAAGCATGAATATATGTGCAAATTACATCAAGATTATAAAATACTCTAAAATTATAAAAATGTTATAAAATACTCTAAAATTACAAAAATACTGATGCACATTTTGTAACTAATCTCTGTAATTTAATAGATTGAAATAAAGAAATTCATCCACTGTTTTAATGAAAATAAAATTAATTTTTTGTATTGGGGGGACACAAATCTGTTCTTAGGGCTCTCCTTGTTTGCTCTGGGATCGTGCCTGGTGATACTCTGGGGGCCATATGAGACCTATATCAGACCTAGCTGAGCTATGTGCAAGAAAAGCACTTAATTTACTGGACAATATCTGCAGCCCCTGTAAAATTGTTATCAAAAAGTAAATATTTTACTATTTAAAAATGACACCAGTAATAAAAAGTCTCCCCAAGCACAAAAGTCCTGGCCTGGATGGATTCACTAGTGAATTCTTCCAAATCTTTAAAGAGGACTTACTCCCAATCCTCTTTAAGCTTTTCCACGAAATTGAAATATCATAAACACTTCTGAACAGTTTCTACGAAGCAAATATCACAATGATACCAAAAGCAGACAGAGATACTACAAAGAAAGAAAATTACAGGCCGATATCCCTGATGAACACAGATGCAAAGATCCTCAACAAAATACTAGCAAATAGAATCTAACTACTCATCAAAAAGATCATACAACATGACCAAGTAGGATTTATCCCAGGGATGCAAGGATGGTTTAACGTTCGGAAATCAATCAACATAATCCCTCATCCCTCCCTCATCCCTCACTCTTAACCTGCCATCCCTCATCCATGCGTCCCTCATCCCTCACCCCTCATCCCTCACTCTTAACCTGCCATCCCTCATCCATGCGTCCCTCATCCCTCATCCATAATCCCTCATCCCTCACCCATCACCCATCATCCCTCACTCTTAACCTGCCATCCCTCACCCATCATTCATCACCTGTCATCCATCATCCATAATCCCTCACCCATCACCCATCATCCCTCATCTTTCACCCATCGTTCATTATCCCTTACCCATCACCCATCATCCACCATCACTCACCCTTCACCCATCACCCGTCATTCCTCACTTTTCGCCTATCATCTCTTACCCATCATCCCCCATTCCTCATCCCTCACCCCTGATCCTTCACCCCTCAGTCATCATCCCTTGCCCACTGTTCCGTATCCACCGTCACTCCGGCATCACCCTCAGCAGCCCCTTTCTGACTTCATCTAACTCAGTGTCAACAACCAGCCATCTGCTCCTGCCCCCCACCCCTGCCACAGCTGCGGCGACGGAGCACTGGACACGGGATGGGGAGGAGAGAATGCATGCCTGCCCTGGGATGTGCCAGGCGTGGGTCAGGGTGGAGAGTACACGCCTGCCCCAGGGACTTGTTGGGTGTGGGGAGCGCAGGCCTGTCCTGAGGAGGTGCTGGGCATGCGATGGGGTGCAGGGGTTGTTGCATTGCCTACCCGGGGATGTGCTCCAGAGCTGGAAAGGCACAAGCTTGGGAAACCGCTACAAGAACTCCAGAGTGTGATGAAGAATTAATGAGGGCAGAGAGAGGGCGGAGAGAAGGCACTTGTCTTGCATGTGGTTAACCCACCTTCAGCCCCTGAGCATTGCTGGATGCGGCCCAAGCCCCCTCCTCTTCCTCCTGTCACCTGCATCCCTTTCGGATGCCCCAGAGCTCCACAGTTCTGGCGATGCTCAGCCCATAGCACTGCACCTGGCCTGCCCGAGCTGCCAAGCCCATATCCTGTCTCCCAGAGGTCAGAGATGGAAGCCCCCCCCTCCACTCTGGGGTTCCCCGCACCCTACAGCACACTTCGGTCCAGCACACACAGCACTTCTCGTGGTTCTCAATACCAATGCACTTTGTGGGCACCTACCCATTCCACAGAACCCGATGGGGAGAGGGGGGTGTGTCCCGTGTTTGGAAACTTCCCTGACAGCTCCTGCCACTCTCTGGACCAGGACACCAGGATAGTAAACAATGACAAGCACGTCCTGCACATCTGATGAGGCCCCAGCGTCCTTCTGAACACACCCTCGTGATTTCTCATGGAAGCCTCCGACGCCTTCTGGGTTGGGTCCCCCCCCCCATTGTCCAGGCGTGGCTCCCCCAGATCAGGGGACTTGCCCAAGGTCACTCCGCTCAGCAGCCGCAGAGCCGGGTGTTGTGAGTCACCTGATGCCCACCCAGGCCGGCCCTGGCAGCCCCATGCCCCCGGCTCCCTCAAGAGCTCTCTGTTTCCTCCCGGGAACCCTGTTTCTCCCGTGACCTCAGCCTGCGGCGCGGGCCAGGCCCGGAGCAAAAGCCAACTAGTGGGATCACATGGTACTGGCCCCAGGAGGTTCTAGAAAAATCTGCTGAGCAAAGAACACCAAGGTCTCTTCCCCACCCAGCCCCGCCTGCTCCCTGAAGGCGGCGGAGGGCCCGGCCCGGGCTTTCCCCGGCGGCTCCTGACCGCGTGCGGGTGGTCCGGGGTGGGTCCCGCGAGGCACATCTGTTCAGGCAACCCGGGGCTGCTTCTCCGGAGCCCCAAGAGATGCTGAGTCAGCTTTCCCGAAAGAACACAGCCAGAGACACCCCCACCCTTCTGACTGCGCCCCACACAGGGCTGGGGGTGGGGGGGACAAGGTCCCAGTGTGGGGGGAGCACCGCCCTTCCTAGCCCCTCCAGCAGGGCAAGTCAAGAAAAATCTGTCCCAGGCTGGAGCAATAGCACAGCAGCGAGGGCATTTGCCTTGCACACACACAGCTGACCCGGGTTCAATTCCCAGCGGCCCATATGGGTACCCTGAGTACCACCAGGAGTGATTCCTGAGTGCAGAGCCAGGAGTAACCCCTGTGCATTGCTGGGTGTGGCCCAAAAAAAGAAAAAAAGAAAAATCCATCCCATGGTCAGAACCGGCACCATGCCAACAGATCATCTGGACTGGGTGGGGGCGGGTGCCTGTGGAGGGCAGGTGGGCGCTTCGGCACTAGGTGCCCCCTCCCATGGCTGAGACACCCCCACCTACCCCATCCCATGACACGGGGACCCTGGGATGTGGTAGATTCCGATCTTCCACTTCGGAGCGACTTGGGCTCAGAAAGCCCACATGACTACCATCTGGATTAGGGTGACACAAGCAGCGACTTCGAGGGGGCCCCAGGAAGGACAGGGCAGGGGGACACCTCATGTGGGCACCCCAGACTCCTTCCCGGCTGGGCGCTCACAGACATGGTACACGCTGTCATGTGGCTATTAACCCTCTTGGCTCAGGGAAGACTTCAGAACCCCCCCCTCGCCTGTGCCCCCCAAATGGAGTCACGAGAAGAACAGTGGCCTGGAAGACCCCAAGAGGGACTCTGCTTTGCTCACACGTGTGGCCGAGACTGGGTGCCGCCCTCAATCCTCAGAGACTGGCTGTCCTCACTACCTCCCCTCATCCCACTGACTTAGGAGTCCCTGGGGTGCTGGCCTGGGAAGACAGTAACCCCCGCCCACAGAGTGGTGCTGGGGTGCCCCAAGGAGGCAGAGTCAGTCACACAAGGGGACCGAGCAGGATCCCTGATCCGTCCACCAGTCCCACCGACAGATTGTTGCAAATACAACTTTGATATTTCTCTGTAACTGCCCACAGTGGCAGCCAGGGGCCCCCTGAACAGACCAAGAGACTTGCTTCTTTACCAACACCCCCAAGTCCCAGTCCGAGCGCCCCCCGACAGACCGGCAGCCCTGCCCCCAGCCTGCCACCCGTGCCAAGTTCCGTCTCAGCAGGCCCTGCCCTGAGACATCTCTGACTTGACCGATGGCAGACACTGGCCTGGGGGCAGCCTTTCCACCAACCTGGCCCTGACCCGTGACTCTGGGGGTTCAGGGGAGTCCCCCTACTCTGGGCCTCTGTGTTGGGAGCAGGCAGGAGTCTCTGTGTCATTCCTGAGCCCTCCTGAGGGGGGTGGGGGGAGTCGGGCAGGACCCCCAATCTGGGTCGTGGTCACTGGCCAGTGGTGCCTCCCCTGTTGGGAAGCTGAGAATGTTCTGGCTCAGCGGTGGTCCCAGAGCACCGAGTCTGACTGCGATCTGCAGCCAACTCTCCTTTCCAAGTCCCTGAGCCCCAGGCGGGCAGCCACTTCCTCCTGGCCACCTGGTCTTGGAGAGTCCCGGGGATGCCGGGCACTGTCCCTTGGTCACTCGCTAGCTAGAGGAGTGGGCACACACACACGAGGAAACTGAGACCCTGAGCAGCTGACTGGACCCCACACCCCTGCCATGGCAGCCCCATGCCCTCAGTCACAGGACAGGGGTCACCCAGCACGTGCCATGTGCCACAGACAAGGGGCAAGGCTAGCAGCTTCCGGGGGCCACAGCAAGACACAGCACCTGCTGGACAGTGGCGGTGGGTGTGCTGCCTGTTGCCAGGACACTGGGCAGTCAGGGGTCAGGGTGGGCAAGGCGCGGACACAAGGGGCTCACAGCACCGGGGCTGCTGGGTGGGTGGGTGGGGCGGGGTGCCTGGCGCATTCTAGATTTTTCAAGTAGGTGGAAGGAGGTGGCACACCCCACCCCCATTACTGCCAGTTCCTAGACTCTATCCTGGGCCTGGCCCGTTTCCACACTTCAAATCTCATCCTCACGTGACCAGGGTGGATCATGCCTGTATTGACCTCATGTACATGTGACACTTCAGGCCCAAGTCACACCTCAGGCCCGCGTCTACCTCAGGCTCAAGTCACACCTCAGGCCCAAGTCACACCTCAGGCCTGCGTCTACCTCAGGCCCATGTTAGATTTCAGGCCTATGTCTACGTCAGGTCCATATCTACCTCAGATCCATGTCTATCTCAGGCCCATGTTATACCTCAGGCCCCTCTCAGGCTCAATCTACCTCAGGCCCACGTTACACCTCATTCCCATGTTATACCTCAGGTCCATGTCTACCTCAAGCCTCAGTCCGATATCTACTCTTGACCCACACTTTCCTCAGGGTCTGCCACCAGCTGTCTTTAGTCTTTTGCCCTCAACCAGTCTTCTTCTCTCTCATCTCATAGGTTCTGCTCAAGTCTCTCTCTCTCTCTCCCTCTCCCTCTCCCCTTCTCTCTCTCACTCTTTCTCTCTCTCTCTCTCTGCATCTCTTGCTATTTTTTTCTTCTAGGGCTGGAGCGATAATGAGATTTAAAGACGACCGCTGGACTAGAGCTGTTACCGACTGGATTCCACGGGATGTCAAAAGACCGCGTGG
>JAOXYA010000008.1:27008941-27019086 GCA_028565675.1 Sorex palustris | reverse complement strand
CTTCGCATCTGTGTTCATCAGGGATATCGGCCTGTAGTTTTCTTTTCTTGTGGTGTCTTTGTTTCCTTTTGGTATTATAGAGATATGGGCTTTATAGAAACTGGTAGACTTTTTTTTTTTAATTTTCTAAAAACCTTGAGAAGAACTGGCAGTAGGTCCTCTTTAAATGTTTGGAAAAATTCGCTAGTGAATCCATCTGGACCAGGGCTTTTGTTTTTGGAAAGACTTTTGATTAAAATTCCAATTTCCTTGAAGTTAATAGGTCTATTCAAGTACTCCAGACCTTCTTGATTCAGCCTTGCGAGATGATAGGAATCCAGGGATTTATCCATTTCTTCTAGCTTCTCTTGTTTTGTGGCATCCAGTCTTTCAAAATAGTCTCTGATCATCTTTTGAATTTCTTGGTTTCTGTTGTGATATCCCCCATCCCATTTCTGATTCATTTTTTTAGGGTTCTCTCTCTCTTTCTTTGTGAGTCTTGCTAGTGTTTTAACTATCTTGTTTATTTTCTCAAAGAACCAGCTCTTGATTTCATTGATCTTTTGTATTATTATTTGGTTTCTGTATCATTGATTTCTGCTCTAAGTTTTGATCTCTTTCCTTCTACCAGTTTGGGCTCCTTTTATTGGTCCTTTCCTAAGATATTGAGCTTTGAAGTCAAGTTGCTTCTTGGTCCCTTTCTTCCTTCCTGAGAAATGCTTGTAGAGCTATAAATATTCCTCTTAATATGGCTTTGGCTGCATCCCATAGGTTCTGGTTGCTCATGTCTTCATTATCATTTGTTTCCAGGTATCTTTTGATTTTGTCCTTGACTTCCTTCCTGACCCACTTGTTGTTCAACATTGAGATGTTTAATTTCCAAATGTTTGATTTTCATTTTCCAGATCTGTGTGTGATTACTTCTGTCTTCAGTACATTGTGGTCTGATAAAGATTGTTGATAATATTTCTATCTTCCTGATTCTATTGAGGTATGTTTTGTGGCCTAGGATGTGGTCTATTTTGGAAATTGTTCGTGTGCACTGGAGAAGAATGTGTATTCTTTCTTTTTGGGGTGTAAAGCCCTTATAGGTCTTTAAGCCCTCTGTCTTCTATTTCTTTCTTCAAAGCCATTTTTTCCTTGCTGAGTTTTGTTCTTGTTGATCTATGCAGAGGTGATGAAGGTGATGTTGAAGTCTATGGTACTATTGCGTTGCTAGCCATGTCCTCCTTAAAATCTGTTAGCTGTTGTTTTAAATATTTAGCTGTTCCCTCATTAGGTGTGTATGCATTTAAGAGTATGATTTCTTCCTGTTGTACGTATTTCTTCATGAATAGAAAATGGCCTTCGCTGTCCCTTCTAATCTTCTTCAACCTAAAATTAATGTTGTCGAATACTAGTATAGCCACCCCAGCTTTTTTGAGGGAGCTGTTTGCTTGCGGGATTGTTTTCCATCCTTTAACTTTGAGTCTGTGTTTGCTCTGAGTGTTGAGATGAGTTTCTTGTAGGCAGCAGAATGTTGGGTTCTGTCTCTGAATCCATTTTGCCACTCTATGTCACTTAATTGGTGAATTTAGACTGTTGATGTTGAGAGAGATTATTGTTATGGGGTTTTGTGTCATTTTTCTGTAAGGGTCTGTTGTGCTTGTCTTATAGTAGCCCCTTTCGTCCTTCTTTTAGGTTTGGTTTTGAGTCTCTGAAGTTCCTGAGCTGCTGTTTATCTAGACAATAGTGTAACATTCCTTTGATTTTGAGTGAGAGTTTAGCAGGATAGAGTATTTTTGGTGAAGCATTCATTTCAGTGAGTTTTTTCACTATATCTCACCATTGTCTTTGGGCTTGGAGAGTTTCCTCTGACAGGTCTGCTGTGAATCTAAGGGGTGCTCCTTTGTATGTGATTTCCTTCTTTTACCTTGCTGTTTGCAGTATTGTATCTCTAGCAGCAGCATCGATCATTCTAACTATAACATGTTTGGAGTGTTTTTGTTAGGGTCTCTTTTAGCTGGCACCCTTTGGGCTCCTTGAACCTGAATGGCTGCATTGTAAAGATCTGAGAATTTTTCAGCAATGATTTGTTTAACCGTGGTTTTTTCATTGGGATTGGTTCCCTGAGCTTCTGGTACTCCAATAATTCTAATGTTGTTCCTTTGGAATCATCTCCTAGGACTCTGATTCTCTCTAGCACTATTTTGAGGTCCCTTGCCACTGTTTGTTGTTGCCTGTTGGCTTGGTGTAGCTGCTCTTCCAGCTCACTGATTCTCTCTTCAGCTTCAGTCATTCTACTGTTGAGGGCACAGACTGAGTTTTTTATTTCATCTATGAAATCTTTTATTCGTGAAATTTCTGCTCTCATTTCTTCCCGTAATTTGTCTATAGTTTCTGTCACATTACTGGATATCTGTCTGACCATTTCATTGAGTTCACTGAACATCTTCATGACTTCATATCTGAATTCTTTGTCAGAGAGGCCCCTTAGTGAGCAGCACCTACAGAGGCTTCTGGATTCTTTTCGTCATCCTCCCCATGTGGTGGGGATTTGCGTTGTTTCTTTATTTTGGTGTGTAGGTATGGGGACTATGTTTCTTGTTATGGCTAAACTATTTGCGGCCATGTTAGTGTTCGCCCATTGAAAAGTAGGCCTCGCCCACTTCTACAGAATCCACGCCCACTTCTGAAAAGGCCACGTCCCCGGGGACCTGGTGTGTGTGTGGGGGAGAAGACCAGCAAAGCTTGGGGGACAAAGAGGAAGAGGCAGAGGCTCAGGGCTGCTTTTCTCCAACATCCGAGAGGACGCCTGGGGGGTTTGCAGGGAGAAATCCAAGTCCTGGGTTCAAACACCGGCAGATAAACTGACCTGGGTTTGGGAGAAGACCAGCACAGCTTGGGGGATGAAGAGGAAGAGGCAGAGGCTCAGGGCTGCTTTTCTCCCAACATCCGAGAGGATGCCTGGGGGGCTTGTAGGAAGAAATCCAAATCCTGGATTCGAATGCCAGTGGATAAACTGACCTGGGTTTGGGAGAAGATCAGCACAGCTTGGGGGATGAAGAGGAAGAGTCAGAGGCTCAGGGCTGCTTTTCTCCCAATGTCCGAGAGGACGCCTTGGGGGCTTGCAGGGAGAAATCCAAGTCCCGGGTACAAATACCGGCAGATAAACTGACCTGGGTTTGGGAGAACACCAGCACAGCTTGGGGGACAAAGAGGAAGAGTGGAAGTTGGTATTCTAGAAGGGAAAAAGGTGACCACCATCAACGAAGCTCATCCAGAATCCTCTCTCGCAGCAAGATGGGGACACTCATAGTGAACTGGAGGGACCCACCTCCATACTACCACAGCAACATGGGGAAACAGCGCAGATCCCCCCCATGAGGAGTGGATTAAAAAAAAGAGCCCAGAAGCCTCAACAGGGAATATCCACAAATACAATCTCTACGATAAAAAATTTGTAGATGAAATGTTGAGAATGTTCAATGATCTTAAAGAAACAGTGGAAAGGACATCCAGTAAATTAAAGGAGGACGTAAAGAAAAAAGAGTGGAACAGACAGCTAATAAAATACAAAAAAATGAGATCAGAAATAAAAAAGCTACAAATAGAGGTCTCACTAATAAAGTACTTGGTAGATGAAATTACAAACCCAGTGGGTGCCCTAAACAGTACAATGACAACAGCCAAAGACAGAATCAGTGAGCTTGAAGATGAGCTGCAGAAAATGAACACGCAAAACAGACAATAGAAAAAGACCTCAAAATAGCTCTAGGGCAAGTATGAGACCTAGGGAGTGAATTCAAAAGGAACAGCAAAAGAATCATCAGAGTAGGAGAAGGACAGGAAGGCAACCTCATGAAGTAGTAACAGTTAAAGATACCACTGCTGTAAAGTTCCCAGAGCTGGAGAATGCGAACTTCGAGATTCAAGAACCCTGATGGGTGCCAGTTAAAAGAGACCCTAATAAAACGACTCCAAGACATATCATAATCAGACCAGTAAATATCACAAAAAGAGACACAATAGCATAAGCAAAGGAAATCACATACAATAGAGCATCCCTTATGAGAAAAAAGGGACACTCTTTTACTGTTGGTGGGAATGCCCACGAGTCCAGACTTTCTGGAAAACAATATGGAGAGTCCTTCAAAAACTAGAAATTGAGCTCCATATGACCCTACAATACCACGTCTGGGAATATATCCCGAGGATGCAAAAAAGCACAGTAGAAATGACATCTGTACCTATATGTTCATTGCAGCACTGTTCACAATAGCCAAAATCTGGAAACAATCCAAGTGCCCTAGGACAGATGATTGGTTAAAGAAACTTTGGTACATCTATACAATGGAATACTATGCAGCTGTCAAGAGAGATGAAGTCATGAACTTTGCTTATAAATAGATAGACATGGAGAGTATCATGCTAAGTGAGATGAGTCAGAAAGAGAGGGACAGACATAGAAGGGCTGCACTTATTTGTGGAGTATAAAACAACATAACATGAGGCTGATACCTAAGAACAGTAGATACATGGGACAGAAAGATTTCTCCATAGCTGTAAGCCTGCCTCGTGAACAAATGGGAGAAGGCGCTGGAATAGAGAAGGAATCACTAAGAAAATGATGGCTGGAAGAATCAGTTGGGATGGGAGATGTGTGCAGAAAGTATATAAAGGACCAAACATGATAACCTCTCAGGGTTTGTATTGCATACCATAATGTCCAAAAGTATAGAGAGATTATGGGGAATCATGTCTGCCATGGAGGCAGAGGGAGGGTGGGAAAGGGGGGGTATAGTGGGCATATTGGTGATGGGAAATGTGCACTGGTGGAAGGATGGGTCTTTGTTTCTTGTGTGATTTTAACCCAAACATGAAAGCTCCTAACTATCTCACAGTGATTCAATAAAATTAAAAAAAAAATTAAAGAACATAAAAAAAAAGATGAAGGAAGCCAGGACTATAGTGATTAAGAATCCTAACCTTGGGCACTCAGGTTGTTTCCTGATTCTGGCTATTGTAAATAGTACTGCAATGAACACAAAAGTATAGATGGTGTTTCTGCTGTGTGTTTTTGGGCCCTCGAGGTATTATCCCAGAAGTGGCATTGCTGGGTAAAATGGGATCTCAATTTCTAGTTTTTTGAGGAATGTCGATATCGCTTTTGAAAAAGACTGGACCGGTTGGCATTCCTACCAACAATGAAGGAGAGTTTCTTTCTCCCCACATCCAAGCCAGCACTGGTAGCTCTTGCTCTTTGGGACCTGTGCCAGTCTCGGTGGTGTGAGATGTTATCTCATTGTTGTTTTGATCTGCATCTCCCTTATGGTTAGTGATGAAGAGTGTTTTTTTCATGTGCCTTTTGGCCATTCAAATTTATTTTTTGAAAAAGTTTTTGTTCATTTTGTCGCTCTATTTTATGATGGGGCTGGAGGCTTTTTTTTTTTTTGTAGAATTCAACCAGTTCCTTGCATATCTTTGATTTTAACCTCTTCTCAGAAAAGTATTCGGTGAATGACCCTTCCCATTCTGTAGACCAAATATCTTGGTCACTGTTGTTTCTTTTGAGATGCAAAAGCTTCTTAGTTTGAACATAGGAATGACTAAAGAAACTATGGCACGTCTACACAGTGGGATACTGTGCAGCTGTTAGGAAAAATGAAGTCATGAAACTTGCCTATAAATGGATGGACATGGAGAGTATCATGCTGAGTGAAATAAGTGAGAAGGAGAGGGACAAATATAGAATGATCACATTCATTTGTGGTATATATATATGTATAGATGAATACATATATATATGTACATGTACACATATACATGTATTAGAAGATCAATACCCATAACCAGGGGATATGAGGTCCAGGACTGGTCAATGGTTGGAATCAACCACAAGTGTGTTGTGGGGGGAAGGTAGGTAAGATAGAGAAGGGAACAATATGACAATAGTTGGAAATGATCACGCTGGACAAGAACTTAGTGCTGAAATGTAAGTAAAGGGACATTCCTGATAATCTTTTAGTATTTGTCTTGCAAACCACAATGCCCAAAAGGAACAGAAAGAGAAAGAGGAGAGAGGAGAGAGAGAGAGAGACAGAGAGAGAGAGAGAGAGAGAGAGAGAGAGAGAGAGAAGAAAACTTATGACTGAACCTAATCATGAACAGCTTTGTAAGGGTCTATTTCACAGTGATTCTAAAAGAAAAAAAAAAGAATCCTAAGCTCCTGAAAAAAAAAGAAAGAAAAAAGACAGAAAACAGAGAAATAAAACAGAATAAAGTAAAAAAGCGTGCCTGTGTGTATGAGAATGATGGGGTCAAAGAAATAGTACAGTGGGTAGGCCACTGCTGTCTTGCACACGCCAGACCTGGTTTCTATCTGCAGCATCCCATATGGTCCAACCAGTACTGCCAAGAGTTATCCCTGAGTACAGAACCAGGAGTAACCCCTGAGCATTGCTGGGTGTGGCCCAAAAACCAAAAAGAAAAAGTGATAAGAGAGAATGATGGACCCTGGTCATGCCTAGCTAACATGAGGTAAAAGAGTTTGATCCCTATCACTATCCCACATAGACTGAGCATGTAAGGCTTGGTACACTACCAAATCACAATGTGTGGCTCTCCAGCAAGCACAACAAATGAAGTCCACAAGCAATGCAATCAAGTGTGTGACCCCAGCAAGCACTGTGAACAAAATGTGGATAAGTGTGACAACTAAGGATTGTAAACACTACAACCAATTTGCAGGATCTCTGCCAATTGCAACAATAACAATGGAAGAAAAAATAAACTCAATAAAAGTTAATGATGGATACAGTTTATTATTGCCATTATACTGACTCTGAATTTAATCACAAAAGCAAACATGAAAGGGCTGAGAATGTAGTTTAGGCAGAGTGCTTATATTGCATGTCTGAGGCTAGGGTTCTATTCCTGACACCATACAGAAAAAAATATAGAAATTAATATGAAAACTGGTTGACATAGAAATTTTCAGTTTAGATATATCAAAGTGGTATTTATTTTGGATATTTTAATAATAAATATCTTTAGTTGCATAACAAAGCAAAACATTCCCCCCCCAAAAAAAAGACCCACAAAAAATTGCAGTGGAATACTAGTACAATCTAAAGGAGGGGGTGAAAGTGATGAAGAAGAGGAAGAGAAAGAGGGAGGAGCAAAAGAAGACAAAAAGCAGAGAGAAGTTGTAGTAGAAAAATCAGAAGAATCTTCCTGTATTAATTGGAATGTAAAACAGTGGTGTTTTAAAATTATTTAAAACTAGTATTTAAAGTCATTTTAAAAAATATTAAATGTAAATTTACCAATGACCCAGCAATTCTATTTCTGATTATCTAAGCAAGAGATATAAAATAACATGTCTATTCAACAACTGGTATGTAATTGTACAGAATAAAATCACCCAACTAACAAGCCCTGTTGTCTTTGTAAAAGAGATACCAATAAGCAAACAAGCAAATAATGTAGTACAAATGAGTATACTTCCTTGAGGAAAGGACTGATTGTAATCCTTATAACACTACATTAAAGAGCATAATTAGCTGTCTTTACTGCAGGCTTATTTAAGAGCTGGTTACAAGTGGTGTGTATGCAAATTAAGCAGACTACTTTCTTCTCCTTATTATCAGTCAGACAATAATACTTATTGTCCCCAGATAAACTAAGAGGCACTGGCAATCAAGGGTAGGGATAAAATTCTTGACAGATTTTTTTTCTAAAATTTCTAGAGATTAGTACTCACCTTTATTGTACTCCCATTGTCTGTGGTGAGTCTTACACTTATTCGTTATTTTTTTCCCCAGCATCAAGTGCATATTTTGCACAAAACCCCTGGGAAGTCAGAATCCTGCTTTCACTTTCCTAGGATTCTGACTTCCTGGGGTAAGATAAATAATGTTGTCATTATTTTTTTTAGAAAAAATTCTCATTGACTTTATTCTTGCAAAATCACTCCTAGAATTAACTATCTAAGATAGAGTTAGGCTAAAAATTATGCCATCGGGGGCAGGAGCAATAGAAGATGAGGTAGGATATTTTCCTTGCACATATTGACCAGGGTTTGATCCCTGGCCCCCCAGACTCCCAGGATCTGTCATTAGTTTTCCCTGAACACAGAGCCAGAAGAAGTCCTACCTAAGCACTTCCATATATGACCCAAAAGCAAACAAAAATTATACCATAAGGGCCCTAGTATAAGCGTAGTTATTGAGCACATGACTTGAACAGAGTTGATCTCAGCTCCAGCAGAATTGCTGGATCATATGGCTATTAAATTATAATAATTATTACAATATATTTAATTTTGTTGAAAAAATTTGCATTATTTTCTATAACGGCTGTAGTAATTTGCTACCCACTAACAGTAAATTAATGTATTTTTTAACCCTTTAACCTCACAAGCATTTGTTATTCAAGATTTTATTTTTAAATATAGGCCATCATCAAATATATCATCTCTGGTGTGAGATGATATATCCTTGTCATTTTTAACTTTTATTTCCCTGATAATCAGTGATGATGAATACCTTTCTATATGCTCATTATACATTTGTATGTCTTCTTTGGAGAGTATCTCTTCAGCTCTTCTCATCTCCCATCTGTTATTTCCTTAATCGTTGTTGAATTGCTTCAGTAAATTATTTCCTTATTTGTTGTTGAATTGTATCAGTAAATTATATATTTCAAACATTGATCCTTTGTCAGGTGTATGATGGGCAAATATTTATTATAACTCATGGTGTCTTTTTATTTTGGACTTAGCTTGTTTTATATTGCAGAAATGTTTTAGTTTGATATAACCCTATATGCTATATTTTTATTACAGTGGTATCAAATCATTAACAACATATCTAAAGTCAATGTCAGGGTGTGCGTGTGTGGTGTGTGTATTTATATCTGACATCATAAACTTTAATCCAATTTGAAAAAGCAGCCCCAAAGCCTTGGTATCTGGTGTGAGGTGTGGGCTGTTGAGCTTCAATGTTTTTGCATGTGGCAATTCATTTTCCGAGTGCAGTTTGTTGAAGAGGCATCCCTTCTTCTACTTTCTGCTCTTGGTTGCTTTGCAATAAGATAATTATCTTTATGTCTGAAGATGACTTTCTACATTCTCAACTCAACTATGAACTTTGAAGTAGTAGAAAATGAAATGAAGGAAATTTTCCCTGTTCATCAATTGAAGGGTTGGAGCAATAGCACAGCAGAAAGGCGTTTGCCTTGCACACAGCCAACATGGCCTACTCGAGTTCGATTCCTCCACCCCTCTTGGAGAGCCCGGCAAGCTACCAAGAGTATCTCTCCCACACGGCAGAGCCTGGCAAGCTCCCCATGACGTACTCGATATGCCAAAAAACAGTAACAACATGTCTCATGATGGAGACGTTACTGGGCCTGCTCGAGCAAATAGATGAACAACGGGAAGACCGTGACCATGATCAATTGAAAGAATTAATTTTGTTAAAATGACATTCCTACTTAAATCATCATACAGAATCATTGTAATCCATAGTAAAATTCCAATAATATTTTTGAAGACTAGAACAAATAATACTAAAATATGCATAGAACATAAACATCCTAAATAGCCAAAGGAATTTTTAGGGGAAAAAATGAAATAAGATAATATAGGATTGCAGACATTTTCTAAACTATAAAGCTATTGCAGTGAAAACAGTGTGGTCCTAAAATAAGTTTGGTATTTGAAAATATTTTTATAAGCAGATTTTCTGTGACAATGGTCTTTGTTCCATCATAGCATTTCCTATGGAAATGTTTTTCTGTTGTTGTTGTAGGTTTTTTTTTTCTTTAAATGGACAGTTCCTCAAGGAAATGTGGAATGTTGCACATTCTTGTAACTGGTGATAAACTGAGAAAATGTGTCTTTTAGTTTATTTGTTTTAAATTTCTGAGTTCCCTTTGGAATCTTATGCCTTCTGTCTTCAAAGCAGATTCACAAGGTGAATCTAACTAGGTGGCATCTATCCTAATCTGAATATGTTCAAAGAACTTGGAAAAAGCATAAAATCTTAAATGTACTTATGAAACCAACCTATCTCATTCTGGAAATATATGCTATTAAAGAGACAAAGAAATCTTTTCTTTTTATTATCAGAATACAGATAACAGAGGGTGAAGTAAAATTCTATTTTTCAATGTCCTTTGTT
>JAOXYA010000008.1:26913481-26924394 GCA_028565675.1 Sorex palustris | reverse complement strand
CTTGCCGGGCTCTCCGAGAGGGGCGGAGGAATCGAACTCGGGTCGGCCATGTTGGCTGCGTGCAAGGCAAACGCCCTTCCGCTGTGCTATCGCAGCCGGCCAACAATATAGGTAGGTCTCAAAAAAATAAATGAAGCTCCTATTTAACCAAGTTATACATTTCTTGGTATCTGTGCCTAACCCCCACACAAAAAAAGTCTAATTAGAAAAAAATGTTTCTACACCTATGTTGACTGCAGCTCTAAATACAATAGCCAGACTATGATAGCAACCTAAATATGAGACAACAGATTAATGAAATAAAACGTGTGGTCCATATACACAGTGGAGTACTGTCCGGCCATGAGAAATAAAAGCAGGATTGCTCTTCAAGCCTGCGTTCTTTCTTGTGCACATATCTGACTTGTCTCTGTTTCTCTGCTTGCCTACTTCCACTCTGGAGAAGCTTGTGTTCTCTCTTGAACACCTACTGCTCTATTTGTCTTCCCTCACATCTTTGTAAATAAGTTTCCATAAAAACTATCATGAGTTGGGTAGATGCTAATCAAGTTGATTGACAGACTGAAGATTTGACCCTAGTCAGAACTATTTCTGCTTCAGAAAAATAGCCTAACTTTAATTGAAAATAAAATGTGAGGCTCTGCATAATAATTATATATTTCCAATAGTTTAATAACTTTCATTCTATCTCTAGAGTACCACTTTCTCTTCAGCCTGTGGACTGATTCTAATATTATAAGCCTTGGATGATATTTGGTACATTATGAACAACAACAAAATCAAACGTAGATACTTAGACCGTGCTGTATTCCATTGATGATGAACATATTTTTTATGGAAGGCAATTTAACTGTCACATATGCTAACTCTCTGGCTGTTGGCTCATGTTCCTTCTCTGCCAGAGATACCCTTCCCAGCTCACCACAACCACTGCACCCAATTAAATTTAAATTACAGGAACTGTGGCTTGTTGTCACTTGTCTTCCCTCAGAGATGTGCACAACTTTCCTTTAGCATCAACTATGCCATTTATCAGTTCACTGTGACTATCACATTAAGTCTCACTCATGTTTCTATCTCTTGTGCCTAAGAAAATAATTGGCTTGTCTCTCAATAAGCATCTGAAAAAACACATTTTCCAATTTCCATCCAGAGTAAGATTTACTATTTGAATATTTTACAATAGTATAAATAAAATACCTTAAGATGCCATTTGATGCCAATTGCCAAATGTCAGCATTCCCATCAGGAGTATAAGTATTGGAATTGTTATAAAGTGTATTCACCTTTTCATGAACTTGTAGGTATCTATACAAAAATAATTTAAAATAATGATACCAATTGAAGATAATTATGGTATTTTAGATATTTAAACATTTGCTCTTTAAAGATTATTTTTAATGTCTAGTGCTTCTTTGAGTATTTGTTTTTCTATATGGTAAAGCAAGAGAGAATTCAGTGATAATCTGTTGACTATGGAAAACTAAAATGAAGATACAGTGAGAATATTCACTGGTTATGCTTATTGCCAAGATTATTATACTAATCTTCAGAGGAGGAGAATGATTTTTACCAGCAAGCACTCAGGTGCTAAAATGTTATTTGCAGTATGTTTAAATCAGCTTAACATAGCTTTGCTTACATTAGAAAAGTGTCTATAAGAAGAATCATTTCTTTAGAGTGGATTATAAGCTTTAAACAAAAATGCTATCACAAAAGTGGTTTAGGCTTAAATTCAGGAAAAGTATTTCCTCCTTTAAATCATACAGGAAATTATTTAAGAAAGGAACTGATCCATTCATTAAAGAGGGGAAAGTAAAGTCATTCCAGTTTAATTATGTCTGCAATTAACCATCCTTTTTTGCAAAATTGGAATTCTTTTTTCTCTTAATAAATTACTTTTCTTGTCATACCAATTATAAAAGAAGTATTTCTACACAACTAAGTTAATTATAAAAACTGGCCTCTAAATTTTAAAGTTATCTTAATCTTTAGTTATCTGTAATAATTTTCAAATTTGTATGTTGCAGTTATTTTTAATTTTATCCTATCTAATATTACCTGACTTTTAATTACACTCAAAGTTTCATTTTTTTTTGGTTTAGCAATGGATTCAAATTTTTAATTTTAATGACCAACTTATGTTGCTCACTTCATGAGTCATACTATGCTCTTGAAGAATAATGTCATTGTCACTGGTAATTTTATGCTAAGAACTGAGCTTGAGATTACAAAGGGAAAACAAAATCTCTTTCCGTAAAGAAAAGTTTTATGTAGTGATGTGAGATAACATAAATTTTTACAACAAAGATATGTTTTGTACTGATAACTTAGAAGAACACAAAGTTTTAAATGTCAAGAAAAAACAGTAAATATTTATGAGGAAAATTCTAAAAAGTAGAATCTAATCTTTCTACAAGATTCCAATCTATAATTAAGTTGAAAAATGAGAAATGTTTATGTAATGTTTTGTTTCAATTAATTTACCAATATACTGCATTTTTTATTTGGTAATTTAAAATAGCAGTTCCTTCTATCTTGGGGTAATGCACAACAGTTCTCAGGCTAATCCCTGGCTCTGTGTTCAGAGATCACTTCTGGTAGTGCTCAGAAGACCATACTGCTTAGAAGACCAGTGGTATCAAACCCAAGTCAGCATTGTGTAAGACAGGTGCTTTGTCCATTGTACTATCTTTCTGGTACCTGAAAAGCATTTTATATATACTCTACAGATTTTATTTTTGCTTTGATAATTTAACCACTTTTTCCGTGACTAGGTTACTCATCATTTAGTAACCTATCAACTAACCTAGCAATTTGTTCACTCTTCCCTTAAGATTCTAATAGCCTTACAAATAAGTATTAGTTTAGTTTTATTTAACATTCCTTTTTGCCAAATGCCACACCTTAAAAATAACAATAATTTTGGTACCAGAGAGATAAGGAAGGAACTGAGACATTTCCCTTGCATGTGACTGACCCTGGTTCAATCCCCGGAATCATGTATGTCTCCTCAGTACTACTGGAAGTAATCCCTGAGAAGAGAGGCAGGAATAAGTCCTGAGCACAGCTGTATGTGGCTCCAAAACCAATTTAAATAAAGATATGGTTTTGTTTAATTATCTTATTTTTATAAAAGATTTATACTTTTGCTCAGACTGATTATGCATTTATTCTAAAACTGTTATGTATATGTAAAATAAAATGTGCTTTGTTTGAATCTAATATATATTTAGAAAAATAAAGCTAACATTTAGTGTATAGCTTATGACTATTACTATAATAAGCTACATCACATAATTTTATTAGCAATTTGTATGGATATTACCTCATCTCTACATATAGTAAACTAAGAATCAAAATGTTAAGTTCACTTCCCAAAGCTGCATATTTTTGGGTGATCCAAAACTGAAGTAGATCCTATATAGTCTGACTATAAACCTCTTGGAGAAGATAATCAAGGAAACAGAACCACTAGTTTTACTTGAGATTGAACCCAGGAAACTAGAGATATCTCATCTCATGTCCCCTGACCAAGTCTGAAAAAAATGTGGAATGTGCAAGGTGTTGTCGGTATTATCTGAACTGCATTTGTGACTGAATACAGTAAAAATAATTATGTAAACTTCTGAAGTACTGAAGTTGACTTGGGATACTGAAAACCCAGTGACAACCCAGGTAAGATTTATTTAAATTTTCTTGGCCATTAAAATTGCCACCTACCAATCTGCACTAGATTGACTTTTCTTTCCTTCTACCACTCTTTAATTTGCAGATGTGGGGATGATGTTATACCAATACTCCAATCATCATTATCTAGAAAGTGATGTTATTTCAGTAGAAATTTTCTTTGTGACAAGTAATATATCCAAAAGAAATTAAGAGAGAAAGTTTACAATTTTATAAACTTAATTGAGTGAGTATATATCTATTATACTATTGGAAAATAAATAAGATGTATGAACTCTCTTTCAATTTGATTTCTAAGAACAAAGGCATCTATTTGGAATTTTTAATCAGATAATCCTTTCATATAAAGATACTGAAATTAACTCTGATAAAGTTAATCAACATAGCACTGTTTCTACCTATTAATAGTTCCCCCCAAATTCTGTATTCTCTTCCATTCTTTCCCTCTATTTTCTCTTTTATTCCTTTATTTCTTTTTATATTTCCTTATTTTAAGAATTACCACCATAATATGCTATGTTGCATGTTTTAATAATAGAGCTGAAGAGAAGACACAGCTCTGTGGGCACTGCCTCATGTGTGGCAGGACATGGTTTTATTTCTGGCATCATGTGCTTCCCCAGGAATTACTGTATCCTCCCCAAAATTGCCAGGTGTAGCTCAGAGGCCCTTGAGCACCACCGGAGTAACCAGAAATTCCTGCTACAGCACAAACACCTCATCCTCATGTCCTGGCGTTGAACTGCTTCCTGATTGGTTAAGAATCTCAGAGAGGCCTCGTGAAGACCATTTGAGAAAACCAAAACATAAGCAAAACTTCCACAAGAATTTCTCAAGGGAGACTTTAGTTTGCTCTACACTCTATGCAATAAATAATTTACTATTTGAAGGATTTAAAAAAATTATTAATTTCTTTTAGTATTAAGTTCTTTCATTGGTGAACCACAAGTTAGAAACTGGTAACTACTATGGTTATGACAACGTTTCCTAGTTTATAGAAGAGAGATTGGATACAAATCCTCTGGTACAAGGATTGACACCAATAACAACCCTGTAAACGTATTAGAGGAAATAGAAAAGAAGGAATATCCTTAAAATTATTGCATAAATGTTTGGCAAGAATGTTTTGTGTTTCATTGGTTGTCTTTCTTTTTAATTTGTTTTCTGTGGTGTGGTGGTGTTGGGCCACACTCAGCAGTGCTCAGAGATTATCCCTGGCTTTGCACTCATAAATTGGTCCTAGTAGTACTAGGGCCAAGTAGGATGCAGGGACTACCACACTGGGCCATAATTGGTTGTCTTTCTTCATAGTATCAAATAATATTTGGAAGAAACTTCACAGAAATTCTATATTTTAATCTATCAAAAAATTGAACTATGAGTTCCACATGGCTATAGTGAAATCTCCATAAAGTCACATTTTTTAAAAAACTTAGTTTTAGGGAGGAAAGACTAATAACATGAAGAGTATTATCAGAATGGTAGGAGTTGGGATAGGTGATGATGCTATTCCTATGACAAACATAAATTCATGCAGAAACTAGACCGAAGATATCTAGTGGTACTCAATCAGTCTTCATCAGAAGTGATCTTTACACACATTATAGATTAACAAGCAGCAGAGTAGTTTCATACAGCTTTATGCCTTTGAAGCTCATTTCATATTTAATTGCAATACAGAATGCAATATACATATTCCTTTTATTATAATACCAATCAACTGTTTTGCTATTATCTAGCAGCAATAAGCTGAAAATGGTCCGATAATCAGAGTCCTGTAGCTATAAGAATCCCACTTGTAATAATTACTGGCTTTGTTCTTAAATTGCCAACTAAAGGGGAAAAATGGTTTATCTCTGAAAGGGTCATTTGGAAGTATCAGCTCATTTTCCTTCTGTAAAACCAAAAAAGGCAAAAACAGTGTTTTTCACTTGTTCTGTTTTTGCCTTTTTTTTTTTTTGCTTTTTATCTATGGTACAGACCTTCTAAAAACTGGTATGCAGAGGAATTTGAATTTTAACACACTCAAATATATTCATAAATAAACATTTATCTGCAACTGTCACAAAAAGCTCTTGGTAATAGAGAGCTATCCTGCTAGATCTAGAAAGTACAATTGACTCGCCTATTTTCTGGAACCATTTATTGAGTTTTATTTCTTATTGCAGTACTTGGCTCTCTCTTACCTATGTTTTCCATATCACTTTTTGGTTTTGTTAGTTTCACTTTGGTTTGGTTTTTTGATATATGCTCATTTTTCTTGATTGGATAATTAACCCCAACTAAAGAAAAGAAAAAGAGGAATACTGCAGGCATATTTTATAATACTAAAATCTAAATATGGGAGAGTGTAAAAACTATCTCCTAAAATTTTCAGGTTTAATCAAAAGATATTTAAATACTATCTGAGACATATAGGACTTTAAGAACTCCATGTATTCATAAAATTTGAAAAAAATAATATAAAATAACTCCATGTGTCTAAGTTTAAAAAGCTCTTAATTTGACATACAGATACAATAGAAACATTTATTGCTCGATTTTATTTTTTATAAAAAGGCCAGAATCCCTCTACTATTGTATCTCAAGGGCTTCTATCACCATACACCCTAATATCACCATTCTATTGATCTCATCTCAGAGATATTTCCATTAGTAATTATATAACCCCTTGATTTATTACTTTATACTTCACAAATTAGCATGATCATCTGGAATAAGTTTCTTTCTTCCTGACACACTTAAGGGAGAATTCCTTTCTTCAGTTCCACTCAAGTTGGAGTGAACAGCAAGATTTATCTTTTGTTCTAGATGAGTATTGTATGTAGATACCACAATTTCTTGATCCAGCCAAAATAATTTTCCAGAACTGTCTGTAAACAAAATATAACCTCAAACCATCCCTCCCCCCCAAAAAAAGAAAAAAACAAAAGAGTTAACACCATTACTCTTTGACAGAGAAAGAATAGATGTTGGATAAATGTTCTGAGACATTAGATAAATCTCCTCAAAACACACACCTAAAAATGACTTGATATACTGACATATTTTACTTTATGCTAATATTGGTTTTGAACTGAAATTTGAAATATTTAAAATATGGTTTAAATTTTGTTTTTTTGTTATTCCAGTATGGTTACTGCAATGACATTACTAAACTTTAAAAAATTATTTTTGTGTGTGTGTTGTGAATAATTGAGGTCTAGTTCCTTTTCAACTTTGAAATTTATAATAATACACTATTTTTCACCAATATAACAATTCTGCATCTGTCCTCCCATTGTTCATCTATTTACTCTAGCGGGCCCAGTAATGTCTCCATTGTGACACTTGTTACTGTGTTTGGCATATGAATACATCACGGGTAGCTTGCCAGGCTTTGCCGTGTGGGTGAGATACTCTCGGTAGCTTGCTAGGCTCTCTGAGAGAGGTGGAGGAATCGAACCTGGGTTGGCTGGCTGGGTCGGCCAAGTCAGCTGTGTGCAAGGCAAACGCCCTACCCACTGTGCTATCGCTCCAACCCCAATAATTCTGCATAAAAATGGTATATCATAAACTATAAAATGGAATTATATGGTATCATTAGATATAACAGTTTAGCCACATGTTAAATTTCTAGAATTTATTAACTAATTGTAAGCTACGCATCTCTGATTCCTACATTATGTATGTATTTTTAAATAATACCATAATGTTAAGAACCTCAATGACTATGGTAAAAGAGGTAGAGTTCCCTTCTCAGAAGTATCTAACAATATTCTAACAATAAACAGAAACCAGAGACAGGACAATGAGAAGAAGAAAACGTTTACGATTTTAAAAGTCCATTTTGAGAAAGACTGCTCCAGAGTAATTGTAGGCTCTACAAGCAAAAGCTACCTGGTATTCAGCACAGAGAAGTGTCAGAATTATATGATGCTCAAATAATTCCTAGGAGAAGCACCTAAAACAAAGCGAAGTCAAATTCAAGATTCTAGCTAGTATCAGTCAAGAATGTGATCAGGGATGTAGCAGGAAGTGGAGGCAAAAAGTAGAATATCTTGCAGGTACAATTATGTCATTTAAAAATTATGCACTGGAAGATGAAAGCTCCGCATTTAATGGAAAGAAAGAAAGTAGTCCAGACAGGGTAAAGTCAGAGACTCTCACTAACTCCTGGGTGGTTTCCAGGAGACACTTAACATTACCAAAGAAGATGCAAAGAATGACTTGGCAGTGTGAGAGTTTTTTTTTTTAAGGCAGGCATTGATGTAGTTCCTCCTTTCCTTGAGGTTGAAGAATATGTCCTTGAAAGTGGAGCATTACTAGGGAAGTTATTAGAAATACAAAAATCTCAGATGCAAGTTGACACTGAGAAACACATGTGTGTAATACTTTGTTCTTGAAATATTTTAGGAACCTACCAAATAAGGGGTGGAGCATTAGCACAGCAGCAGGTAGGGCATTTGCCTTGCACATGGCCGACCCGGGTTTGATTCCTCCGATCCTCTTGAAGAGCCTGGCAAGCTACCCAGAGTATCCCGCCCACATGGCAGAGCCTGGCAAGCTCCCCATGGCATATTCAATATTCCAAAAACAGTAACAACTCTCACAATGGAGATGTTACTGTTGCCCATTAGAGCAAATAGAGGAACAACTGGAGAAAACAGTGCTACAGTGCAGTGCTACCAAATAGAGAATCTACACTTCCCCCCATGGCACATGAATGAGATTTGTATAGCAGGGTCCTGGGGTATGCTCTACCCTCATCTTTTACACTCTGCTTCACATTGCACTTTAATGGCCTCCTATTATTGCAACTCTTCATATGAAGAGTTTTACACAAACTTGTTTTTGCTCTAGCCATTTGCTCAGACTTCATCATCCTTTTCTTATCACTCATTTTTTGCTTAGTTAAATCTTACTCATTCTTAAAAAGTTCCAGGCAAGTATAATCTTTGTCTTTTTATTTCCTACACTATGGTTGGAGTGACCATCTCTGTTCCTTGATCCATAATGCTTAGTTTGTATAAACAACATAGAAAACATACGTCCCATAGCATCATTGAATGCTTCATGACAGTCTCTTTTTTTTTGTTTATCACTGTGGTCTCTCCAAAAGTTCTTGTTATTGGTACTTTTAATGACTCCACTCATTTCAGGCACGATGAAAGTTTCCAAAAGTTTAGAAAAGTTGCTTGTCTGAAAAGTAACGGAGACACCAGTTATGACTCTGAGGCTTAGAGATGAGATAACTTTTGCATAACGAAATAGAAAGATGACAAGAATAGATTCCAATACCACTTGAACAATAATGAATTCTTCATAACTGCAAAGTATCTTCCAGTAGGTTATTTCATTTAGCTGCTATTTTTCTAAGGACTGACCCTCTAAATAAAGAACCACAAAGCAACATTCACAAATGTGCATGAATATAACTGCTATAAAAACTAAACTAGAGGCTATAACACTATTATTATCCTGCCAAACTTTTCACTGCTGATTCATATTTATTGATAGTCCTTACTGGAAGCCAAAAACTATGTTTAAGCATTCTATGTTCATTGTTTTATTTTTATAACATAAGTATGTATGTTAATTATCTCCAGATCAGTGAACTTTGGGAAACAATAGTTAAGAGTGAAACACCGCATTATCTCATCCCCAGTCTATGTTCTTCACTTAGTCTTCTATAAATGGGGTTGATTTGGAAATCAGAAATATTTAAATTCCAAGATTATATATATGTAATTAAAATATAGTGAAAAACAGTATCAAAAATCATGGCACTTTTCTTGGAAAAATGACATTTTCTAGATGCATATTAAAATGATATTTTTAGTATTTCATTTCAATACAAATAGAACTGCCCAGAGGAGCAAAGAAACTTCCAATATGCTACACCATGTCAACAATTTAACTATATTTTAATAGTTAATAAAATTAACTATTAAATATTAACTATTGGGGGCTGGAGAGATAGCACGACAGGTAAGGCATTTGCCTTGCACGTGGCAGACCACAGTTCAATTCCCAGCATCCCATATGGTCCCCTGAGCACCGCTAGGAGAGACTCCTGAGTGCACAACCAGGAGTAATCCCTGTGCATCTCTGGGTGTGACCCAAAACGCAAAAAAAAAATTAACTATTAAATATTTAATAAATATTAACTATTTATTGAAGTTTTTATTAAAAAGTCCAGTACCCTGAAAAGATATTGTGTTGAATCTCTTTTAAGAAATATCTCCTAAGTGATACCATCGGCATAGTGTGAATCATGTTCTTACAAGAATAAATAAGATATATATATGCATATATATGCATATACATATAGCTATGTATATGTATGTATTTATGTATGTATGTATGCAGAAAAGAAAGAGCATTATCTTCAATCCCTGGATTTGTTCCTCTTGAATTGAAATCCTGAATTCTTCACTTTTCTTGTTGACATGGCTATATTTTCAGTTAAAATGGGAAATACCTTTCTACTTCAAATTTGATAAAAGTAAGTTGGCAATCAAATATTATTATATGTCCATAATTTCAGCAATGGAAAAATTGGTTTCAGAATAACCATTTCAGAAAAAAGAAAAACTCTCTTAGGAAATACCGTAGTGAGCAAATTCTCCAAATTTCAACATAAAATATGTAGGCAGTAGCTTAGGATGCAATGATCACTGTACCACTGTATCACTGTAATCCCATTGGTCATTGAACTACTTGAGCGGGCGCCAGTAACTTCTCTATTCATCCCAGCCCTAAGACTTTAGCACCCTCTTCTTACTCATCTTTTTCCAATGATTGAAGGCTCTTTCAGGGTCAGGGGAAGGAGACCTATTGTCGTTATTGTATTTGGCATGTCAAATTCGCTACAGGGAGCTTGCCAGGTCCTGCGCCTGTGGGCAGGATACTCTTGGTAGCTTGCCAGGCTCTCTGAGAGGCATAAATGGGTAGGAAGTGTCTTATAATGTGTCACGCAGCTCAGGTCTGGAAAGCAGCCTTGAGCATGGCCACAATTGGGCAGTGGAAGTCAGCTGCCAGGGCTGGGTCCCTTGGGGTGGGTAGGTCTCTCACCTGCCCCAAAGCCTGGTGCAGATGTAATGATAAAAGATCATTCTTGAGACAACAAAAGAAAATTTAGAAAATAAATAGATGTCTTCTGTTATTGGGCTGGAGCGATAGCACAGCGGTAGGGCGTTTGCCTTGCACGCAGCCAACATGGCCAACCCGAGTTCGATTCC
>JAOXYA010000008.1:26886630-26898158 GCA_028565675.1 Sorex palustris | reverse complement strand
ATACCTCTATTGCAAACCACAACACCATAAAGGAAAGTGAGAGCAAAAGGGAATGCTCTGCCACAGAGGCGGGGAGGGGGAGGGGGAGGAGGTGGGAAGGCTACTGGGATCATTGGTGGTAGAGAATGGGCACTAATGGAGGGATGGGTACTCGATCATTGTATAACTGAAACCCAAGCACGAAAGTTTTTAAGTCTACAACTGTAACTTATGGTGTTTCACCAAAAAAAAGAAAAAAAAATGCTGTCTGAAGAGCCATGGCATATCCTGCCTTCCCTGTTCTTACCTTCATGGCATGGATTTCTTCATGTAATCTCTGAGCCCGTCTTTGGTTTTTTAATAGGGCATCTTCAGAACCCCTGCAAAACAAAAATCAAAACCCCAATATGCCGTTAGGAAAAGTAAGAATTTTATTCAACAAAACACCATTTTTTTAAAAAATTTTCTTATTTTTGTGCCACATACCTAGTGATGCTTAGGGCTTAACAGGCACCCCCCCCCCCCCCGCCCACGGTGTAAAACTTTTTCTTAATCTCTACACAAGGAAAAGGCCCAGGGATGCAGCTCAGTGGTAAAGAACTTTATATGAGACCCTGTGCTCCATCTCTGTCACAGTGAAAAAGCAAAATCAAACAGAAAAAGAAACACCACAGAATCCGTAACCCATGGCATCTCCCACTGTTTTTCTGAGCTAGGGATGTGGCTCAGCTGTAACAATACATGCTCATAATTAAACAAAGTCCTGGGTTCAACCTGTAGCAATAGAAAAAATTAAAAAATAAAAGACCAAAAAAAAGTGTTAAAAAAAGACTAGCAGGCAAATTCATCATGTATCTTAAATAAATATGGTCCAGGTTCTATAAGGATATGCTGACACAACTTTAATTTTATATTACCCAACTCCTTTCTCCAAATGAATCAAAGCTCTGTATGAGTAATAAGATATTTAGTTGTTCCCACCCTCAAATTTCGTAAATGTTGAATGAAAACAACTTTGTGCTATAAGTAATGAATAACCTGCCCACATGGCACAGCCTGGCAAGCTACCCATGGCGTGTTCGATATGCCCAAAACAGTAACAAGTCTCACAATGGAGATGTTACTGGTGCTTGCTCAGAGAAAATCGATGAACAACTGGAGGACAGTGCTACAGTGTTACTAGTGATAGGACTATTACTTTAAATTACTAACTTTTTTGACTTCAGTCTGGCAACACTCCTAACAAGTTTTCGGATAACCAACACTCGGATTCTCTTCACTTCTTTTCTCATCTTCACGACCTTTGAGGAAAAAAAGCCAAAAACAACATCTTTAATCAAGAAGAAATATACTTCGAATCTTATTATTACAGATAACAATGGTATACTAGTGTACCACTTTAACCAAACTTTGGGATTAACTATATTTATAAGTTAATAAACTCAAACCTTTTCCGTAAACAGTGTAAAGAATAAATCAGTTATTTTAAAACTCTGAGAAGTTATAAGAAACAATTTTTGATCTTTTTAAGAATTAAGCATTTCCAGTGATTAGTATTTTAATACACTAAATCTTATGGGATTTGGAACATAATGAACTGTGAATGCTCTAAAATCAAATATCATTATATTCATAGTCATATGCTTTAGTTTTAGAAAAGAGTCTCACCCATAATGGAAAGAATTTAATCTACTATGAAGTGTTTGTATTTTAACAAAACAAATGAACGAACATGATCATATATCACTTACTCAAAGCACTCTATTTACTTTTAGTAGTAGACTGACTCAAGTATAAACTTTTTTATTTCAAGTATAAACTTAAAAGTAAACTCAACAAACACATGGGGACATTAGATAAATGAACACACAAAGACTAAACTTTCCCATTAAAGAATAATGATGAACTCTGAGAACAATATTAAAAGGACTAAAAAAATAAAAATACTATTAAGAAGAGCTACATGTTTACTAGTACTTAATAGGATGTTATCATTTTGAGTTTGTTTATCAAACACAGGGCAGGAGTCAAACATTTTACAATCCTGAATTGTTCTCCCCATTCTTTACATTAGGAACTAAATAAAATTTACTGATTTAGTCTTTTCTATAATACCTACAATGACTGTGTCAGAGATAAATACTCCCATGTTTGGGGTCTCCATTATAGGGTAATATTAATTATAGTAGGTAGTATTAATCTCCTTTCCTCTTCATCAGCAATTACACAACTGTTCATGTAACCGTTGCTTTAAACTGAGTTTCTAGAGGACAGAAGCCTTGCAATTTTCATATCATTTTTTCTGTGCCTTGCAAGACTGTTTGGCATACACAATCCCTTGAATTCTTTCCAAAGCAATATGAATATTACCCTGTTTCTTCAAGAAGCCCATTTGCAATTTCCTCCCTAAGCGTTGCCATCATTCCGGTGATGTAGACCAGTGTTTCTCAATCTTTTCTGACCACGGTCCATTTTCAACCTTGTTTCCTTCCTCTCTATTTACACAATTTTCACCTGTGGCTCCTTGGAATATCCTGAGGCACATAGGGAACCATGTGGAGCCAGTTGAGAAACATTAATGTAGATAACCACTTGAATGATCTAATATCTTCCCTCTCTTCTTAATTCTATTTTTTCTAATTACCTAAGCTAATCCATCTCAGTCACCCACTTTCATGGTCCTTCTATTAGTCCTTGTCACTAGTCTATTTTTAAAACCATGAATTCAAATATTTTCCAATAAGATCACAACTTCTATTGGCTTGTTTGTTCAACTCCACCCACTAAATCACCTTTGACCTCACTAGCATCTGCACCACTGACTTATACTTCCTCTCAAAAGGTTAATCCCTTCTATCTTTACTCCCCTTATTCAGTTTAAGCAAATGGTTAAACCTGTCAATACCTTGAAGTCTTTTATCCCTTTGATTAGGAAAGTTTTACCCTGAAAAAAAATTTTTTTGAATTATCATAAAACCCCAATAGCTGAGAAATACATGTGACATTCTACCTATTATACATCCTTAGCCAAGGAGATAGTACAGATATTAAGGTGACTGTCTTATGTGCAGCACACCTTGGTTCTATCTCAGGACTCATTGCAGTCCAAATGCTTAAATAAAGGTTCATTCTAACCTCAAATGAGCCTCTAACTTTCTAATCTAATAATCCTAAAATTTTTGCACAGTCAATTTATCCTAAAATTATTTAAAATTTTTACTAGTAGCCCAGCAAGCTACCGCACGGCACAGCCTGGCAAGCTACCCGTGACGTATTCAATATGCCAAACAGTAACAACAAGTCTCAAAATGGAGATGTTACTGGTTCGCTCGAGCAAATCGATGAACAACGGGAGGACAGTGACAGTGACTAGTTTTCCTGAAACTGTCACTGTATCACTGTCATCCTGTTGTTCATCAATTTCTTTGAGCAGGCACCAGTAACGTCTCCTTTGTCCTAGCCCTAGGATTTTAGAAAGTACCACATTTGAGGCTCTTTCAGGGTCAGGAGAATGAGGCTCATCATTGTTACTGGTTTTTGGCATATTAAATACTCCATGGGGAGTTTGCCAGACTCTGCCCTGTGGACAGGATACTTTTGGTAACTTCCGGGAGCAGAGTTTTATAGTCTCTGGGTCTTGGCCGTTGATGGGATTACAAGGCGCAGGGGGAAGTTGGTGAGTATAACGCCTACATACTGGAAGATGGGGGAACTGGGTGGAGGAGGCCCAGTCCCAATCCGAGCAGGCTTGGAGATCTACGCCCCGGGTCCCGCACAACTGGGTTCCTCTACCGGCTCCTTCATGCATGGGGCTCGTCCGAACATCATTGTATTTTCCCCTTTTCACTTTCATGGAGAAAATATCAGGTGGCAACTATCATTTTTCCACTGCCACGAATGCAAGCTTATTAATGAGACATATGCTTCTGTGTTAATAAGTTTGTTAACTAAACAAAGTTGACTAAAAAATTCCACCTTTAACTGAGACATCTCCTTAATTCAGACCAAAGTGCACCAAATATCATTTGACATCTTTTGCATGAACTTAAACTCAGCTCAAACTCATACTTATTCTTCATGTTCTTGTTTGTTCTTTCCAGTGAAGAACCCATGTTCTTCTCTCCAAATGTATTCTTTGTGTGTGTGTGTGTGTGTGTGTGTGTGTGTGTGTGTGTGTGTTTGGATCATATCCAGCGATGCTCAGTGAAGAAAGCACACACAGTCAGGTGCAGAAAATGAAGAGGCTTTCCTCCAAGCAAGCAGTGGGTCAGGAGGGTAGTGATGGCTGAGGGCTAGGGGAACAGACAAAGGCTCTA
Source organism: Sorex palustris (assembly GCA_028565675.1). Taxonomy (NCBI): domain Eukaryota; kingdom Metazoa; phylum Chordata; class Mammalia; order Eulipotyphla; family Soricidae; genus Sorex; species Sorex palustris. The sequence continues at coordinate 26,893,863 of JAOXYA010000008.1, read as the reverse complement.
AGGACAGATGTCCAACCATTAGAAAAGAATCGAGGCGTTAGGGCTTAAGGGTGAAATACTGCTCCCTCACCATTAGCGGTGTCTAAGGCCCCTGGATCACTCTTGTGATTAGACACAGAACATGTGTTCATCCTTGTGAATGAATAACAACTTAAGCTTAGCCCACTGAAACCCCAATCTCATCCACTGTTAGCAGCAGAAGTTGTTCTGGTTATAGGAGTTAATTAGGAAATGATGGCACTCCACCTAAAGCCTCCTCATGAGTGACTGCATGCTCCATCAGCTTTGTGTTATGTAACAAAAGAATTTATCCTTGCCTGGCACCGTTGCTGACATCACATTCACCTAAGCTGTAGACTGCCTCTACTCAAAGTCTAAAGCATCTTCTGACAGCAGAAGCCTGGACTTCTGGGGAAAGTTCTGGTATGAAGTTATAGGAGATATACCGATGTTATTGCTCCTTCCTCTTCAAAACTGCACCCTCCTTCCCAGGACTAAATTTCAGAAAGAGACCTGAGAGCAGTCTTAAGGCAGGCAGTTTTTAACATGCAGCTCCTGGAGAGAGACCCTAAGAAACACCCACCCCTTATCCATCCTGATCGCTGTTGTACTGTGTCTTGACAGCACTCCAACCCCACAGCTCCGACCACTGCTCCCCTGTCTGCTCTCTTGGGAAAGATGTGGGCTGCAGAACCTACAGATTAGATACAGACCACAGCTGAGGGGTCAGTGACAGGCTGGAGTTGCTGGGAAAGCCCTGATCATGAACTGGCTAGAAAAAAAGGTGGATGCAGACTGCACTCTTAGCTCAGCCAACAGCAGACCTCTACGGAAGTTGAAAATCAGGGAATCCTCTGAATTCTTGTGGCCATGGCCCCAACCCTGTGTTTCAGTCTCCAAAAGCAAATGGTGGCAAAATATAAAGCAACAGCATACTGAATAAAATGACCAGGCTTTTACTTTCCAACCTGTAACTTTATTATTAGGCATACTTATCAAGTTAAGTGAGAGTGCTTAGCTCAAATAACATCTGATTTCAAACCAAGGAAATAGAGAAATATATCACAAAAATCATAGAGCAAAACAAAAATTTGGGGGAGAATTCAAATTCAGCAAAACTATGTAAGTTATCTGAAGAAGAGTTAATGATTATGAAGGGGCTCAAGCGATAGTACAGCAGGCAGAACACTTGCTTTGCACTGGGCCAACAAGGGCACAATTCCTAGCACCACATATGGTCCTCTGACCACACCAGGAGTGATCCCTGAGCACAGAGCCAGAAGTAATCCTGCGCACCACAGGGCACCACAGGGCATGACCCCCAAACAAAAAATTAACAAAAAGAAAGTGACAATGAAACAAGAAAGAGAATTTTCAAATAAAAAGAATGATGCTAAAGAATACAATATTGAACTAAATAACAAAGGACCAACAGTAATGTAGTAATAGCTGATAGAATCACCAAATTGAACACACGGCAATGGAAAACAACCAACTAGATCAGCATAAGCAATAAAAGAAATAAAATAATATATGAATGCTGTGCTGAGCTGTATAGGAAAATATCTGGAAGAACAATACCCACAAGACAAAAGTCCCAGAGAGGGAAAGCGAGAGAAAGGAGAAAAAAAAGGGGGGGAAACCCCTCTAATTTGGGGAAGAAACTAAATACCCAAATGCAAGAGTTGGAAATGATACACTCCAAGACAATACAATAAAGACAGTATAAACTAAAGATATTTCTAGGGAAAAACAAATCACTTAGACAGGAACCTTTGTAAAAGTATGTGTCAACTTTTCAGCAGAAATCTTGCAGGAGAGAACATAGTGGCATGATACACTGTAAGTGCTAAAAGACAACTTGCAACCTAGAATAGTCTGCCCTGCCAAGCTCTCACTCAAAACCAAAGGAACAAAGAGCTTTTTAAATATACCAAAATCAAAGAACTTTATAAATATACCAAAATTAAGGCAATCCATCACCACAAAATCAGTCTTGCATGCTTACTAAATATAAAATGATTAGAACACACCTAGAAAAATAAACTTTTGTTATGTTGCAATATGGTAATTCTGTACATCAAGATCATAAGTATTATTATTGTAAATATACCTCAAAGCAGCAAAAAAAAAAACACCCAAATTTAATAGAATCTATTAGTTCAAAATGAAATGAGTGTCTTACACAAACACACATCACAAAATGAATGTGCTGGTAAATGGAGGAGTCAATTAACCCTACATAAGAAGATATCAATGAACCTGGTAAAATCTGAACATGGGGAGGGCTGGAGAGATAACACAATGGGTAGGGCGCTTGCCTTGCTTTCAAACAATCTGGGTTCCATCCCTAGCATCCCAATGGTCTCAAACCTGTTCAAATTGATTCCTCAGTGTAGAGTCGGAGTAATCTGAGTACCACTGGGTGTGCCCTCAAAAGAAAACAAAAAACAAAACAAAACCCCTAGATATGGTAAAATAATCTGGATTATCTCTTGTATGGGCTGGAGTGATATCACAGTGGGTAGGGGTGTTTGCCTTGCACGCAGCCAGCCCGGGTTCAATTCCTCAGTCCCTCTCAGAGAGCCCAGCAAGCTACGGAAAGTATTCTGCAAACACAGCAGAGCCTGGCAGGCTTCCCGAGGCATATTCCAAATGCCAAAAACAGTAACAAATCTCACAATGGAGATGTTACTGGTGCCTGCTCCATGAACAATGGGAGGACAGTACTATTTACAATACTACAGTATCTCTTGCATAGATTGTTCAAAAAAAACTAAGTGAAGCTAAAATACCTGCTGGGAAGGCACCATGAGCATATGGGGAGGAGTCAACATAATCACAGCAAAAAGAAATCACAAAGAGCCAAAGAGCAGTATCTAAAAAAAAACCTAAAAGAATGGTTCTCCAGTTCATGAACTTGAGAAATCCAACTTACAACGGAATGACTCAACCACAGCCAACACAGAACTAGCACCCTTTCTGTGGTTCTCGTTCTAAGCAGTCAGAAGACACTTTTTCAATGTGATCATTATTATTTTACACTAGATAAAATTAACTAGTACTTTCAATTACACAGTTTTATAAAATTATGGTATTAACGGATTTTCTTTTGAGAAGAGAAGTCTTCTTTGGGGGCAGTCACAATGATAGTTAAGTTTCTGATCTACAAACTAATAGCAAACTTCAGTCCACAGGAAAGAACAAATCTTAGCTGACCAGAGCTTGATGACTCAAGCCCCTCATGCATGAGAATGAATCCACCTCCACCCCATAACCCTGTTTTTCTGCTGCTGGGTGGCCACACCCACGAACCACCTCCAGCACCTTTTAAATTCATTAATGGCCATGATCCAGTGACTAACAAATAAATCTCACAAGAGAGCCACAATTTATATCGTCCTATCCAAAATCTCAGAATCCCTGGAGTGCATGGCCGCTAAAGTGGCAATGTGAGCTTTTACACTCCACTCCACATGACAGCTTGGGTGGTGGGAGTAATAAAGGCTCGGGTGGTGGGGTAACTAAAGGCGGTGGGAAGGTGTTATGGTGGTGGGACTGGTGTTGAAACGCTGAATGTGGTAAATTATTGTGACTTTATTAAAATAAAATCAGGAAAAAAAAATCCTAGTTGCCTACCTGCTAGACAGTCAATTTGCCTACCTCCTCTGGTAAAGGTTTGCTTGCTTGTTTGTTTATTGACTAGCTCTAACTTAATGGTGGTGGTTTGCTATTGATTTTAATTAACCTGCAAGGCTCAATCTTCTCAGAAGTCAGTTATTCCAAGAGCTGGTATCAATCAAAGGTAGTTCTTGCATGCCAAAGAAAAATCTTAATGTTACTGTTCTACAAAAACACTAAAACTTCTATTTTTTCATTACCCATCTGTCAGATTATACACACACACACACACACACACACACACACACACACACACACGGCTGAAGCAATAGCACAGGGGGTAGGGCGCTTGCCTTACATGCGGCCAACGGGCCAACCTGAGTTCAATTCCTCTGCCCCTCTCGAAGAGCCCGGCAAGTCACTGAGAGTATCTCGTCCTCATGGCAAAGCCTGGCAAGCTACCCGTGACATATTCAATATGCCAAACACAGTGACAACAAGTCTCACAATATTACTGGGCCCGCTCGAGCAAATCGATGAACAACGGGAGGACAGTGACAGTGATACACACATATACGTATATATACGTATACATTTATATACTTTATATACACACATATATAATACTGGTTGGGAGGCTGAGAAGAAAAAATAGACACTCTCCTACATTGCTAAGTCAGAGTGCAAACTAGTATCTAATGAGAAAACTTGGGCTCTAACTAAATCCTACTTTCAGGAATCTACTCAGAGACATACCTCCAGCAGAAAAGGCATACAAAATAATGGCAACATTCTTATAAAACATTATTTAGGATATATTACAAGGAGCCATGGAAATAGTACAGAGTTACGGTGCATGTCTTGGCTGCACCAAACCCAGGTTCAATACCTTGAACCACAAAGGCCTCCCAAGCATCACCTGGGGTGGCTTGGAGACCCCTGAGCACCAGTGGCCTTGTCATCCCTGATACATTATCCTCTGGTCCTAAACCCATGGCTTTGTTACCTGAATATCACTAAGAACAGAATACTACTTGGGAGATGAAATAGATACTACATATTGTATATAAAGCATAAGCAATGTATGTATTTTATACCCACGTAGATGTATATACATTAATATGAATTGTCCTGGGAACGTGTGGTAAAAGAACAGTAATTTTTAGGATGTGTGTAGTATATTATGTCACATTTACATAACATAGCACCATATAAGTAGTATTTTAAAACACAGAACACAAAGTATGTATATGTATATATATGTATATATGTGTGTGTGTATATACGTATATATGTATATGTAAGTGTGTTTTCTGTCTTTATATATATAATATACATATTGTACAGTAAAAAATGTAAAACTTCTTTCAGGGTGAAAAAATTAAAGTGTTATTATCTCTTCCATAACCCAAAATAGGGCAAGCAACAATGTACTATACTTAAGAAAAACCATATATAAATGGACAGCATTAAATAAAAGAAAATCAGGCTAAAAGCAGATATAACTAACTTTACAACCTTCCATCATTATTTTCTGGTTTTCATATAAATAGATGCAGTACAAATTGCATATGTTGTTATTTTATGTAGCAATATGGTGAAGGCAGTTTGATTAAATGGTGTGATAAATAACATAAACTTGCAAATCTCAAACAGAAAATTTTAAGTCTTCACTATGCTTCAGTAAATTATTTAATAGACAGCACCATTAGGAAGAGTTTAGTTCTTCCACTTCTGTTCACAATTTTCAATTGGAGATGTTAGTGGTAGGTAGCAACAGCAGAAAGCCTCTGGGAATCACTGAAATAATGTCACCCCAGTAGCAACAGGGCAGAGATCAACCGTCCCATTTCACTCACAGCCTCTAACTTCCCCCAGAACAGAATAAGGCTATTATCCTTCTTTGGGAAAAAAAAAACACTGAGCAAAGGAAAAAAGTGTCATCAAATACCCACGCATATAATAGAATTTTTTTAAGATAATAAATTTAAGAGAGGACAAACTTTAAAGTCCTAATGTAATCAGGTGATTCAGAATGCTCGCAAAGGACAAAAGTTAACCCCTGACTATCTCTTTTTGCCTGACATTTTGAAAAGTTCAGTGGGTTCATGAGGGATTGAAGACAGGACAACCTGCCTTCATTATTTTCAAAAGAGGAAAGCCTAACCACCAAAGGTCTCCACTCATTAAGTTTAACAGTAAATGCTGAGGAGCCTGGAAAGCCTATGACAGGACGCAGTCGCCAGAACCTTGGCAAAGCGAAGTTGGATTAAGGCAATTGGGTAGAAAAGGTCATGCTGAGATAACCTAGAGGAACCCTCGCAAGTCATTACTGCTGCAAATAGCAGAAGCGCTGCCTTTTCCAGGGAGCTTGACAGAAAGTTCTGCTTCCTGATTCCAAGGTGAACAAAAGAAGGCATTGAAGTACAAGATCTGCTAGCTGATAACTAAATCTGCAAGGCTAAAGGGTAACCACAGAGAAAAATGTTGCAACTCCCCATTGCTTGAAGTTTGGACAGAATGTAGCCATAAACACAGTTAAAAACTAAAACATTCCTGCTGAGTTCAAGATATGCATCACTAAGAAATAGTGTAGCATCTAAGGCACTTGCCTTGCACATAGCAACCTGGGTTCAATTTCCAGCACCATATATAGACTCCTGAGCACTGCCAGGAGTGATCTCTGAGCACAGAGCCAGGAGTAAAAACTAAAAACTGCTGGATGTGGCCCCCAAATGAAACATACACACAAAAAGATACACATCTCTTGAAAGGAAAGGGCTATCATGCAGCAAAGCACTGCTTTATATTCAGAGTAAAACCTAGTTCTTTAGATGCTGCTTATCTGTGAAAGGCTACCAGAACTATTGGCTAATCTAGGTGTGAAAAGACAATACTCACAACCACATCATTTTTCATTTTATTACATATGAGTCCAATAATTTATACCAAGCTTCTAAAACCCTCTTTTCTCCCTCCCAATAGCACAGAAAACTTCAATTTTGTAGTTAAGTTAAATTATGTAACATCCGTACTATTCTTCACATGAGTCTAACTTTAAAATGTATCTAAAGAGCAAATAGCATTTTATTCTATGTTAAACTCAATAAAATAGTAATCATAACATCAATAGTCTTCCAGTTCTCTTCAGTGGAATGTTGTGCTGCTCTGAGGAGCATGAAGTTTACTCCTCTACAAGTTCCAAAATGTGATGATGTGGTTCATTTTTCATGGTGTATGATAAAGATTGCAGCATTAAGTGACCAGTTACTATGTTTGAGGACTTCATTAACTTTCCATTTAATATTTTATGTCATAGTAATAATAGTACCAGCAATGTTAATTGGCAGTAATAGTAAATATTAATAACAGCTATGGCAGTAGTAGTAGTAGTAGTAGTAGTAGTAGTAGTAGTAGTAGTAGTAGTAGCAATAGAAGCAGCACATTAGTAAAAAGGATAGTAGTTGCAATAGTAAATAACAATAGTAGCAGCATTTGCAAAATGACAAATGTCAGTAGCAACAGCAGCAGTAATTATAGGAATACTGAATTGTAGCGATCATAATAGGAGTAGCAGTAGTAATAAGAGGAGAAGGAAGAGAAGCAGTATCA
>JAOXYA010000008.1:26776709-26786789 GCA_028565675.1 Sorex palustris | reverse complement strand
TCTCCAATGGAGACGTTACTGGGCCCGCTCGAGCAAATCGACGATCAACGGGAGGGCCTTTACCTTTACCTTTACTCTACTACGTGCCTGAAAGAACTAGATCAAGATACTGCTGAAACAAACAAACAACAATAACAAAAAAAAAACAGTACTTCTTGGTGTATGGGAGTGTGAAGGGATTAATGCTGGTAAGAGGAAGATAAGGCTTTGATTAAGAATTACATTCTAAGAACTCTAATTGCATACTACATATTTGAAACCTTTGCCTAAGTCAAGCACCATTTTAATTTCATAATGAATATAACACACAATGATTTATCAATAATTCTATAATAGTTATTCCTTCCATTTAACAGTAGGAATCAAGGCAGAAAGATCACATCACTGCCCAGTATCCACAACTATCAGGGAGACACGAGCTTGAACCTAAGCATGTTGTCTTTGAGACCCCAAACCCAGCTCACAGCCATACCATTACCTCCCTGAAACATACAGAGTTAGTTCTAATGCTTAGCACATGCTTGGAAATTACTGATAGAAATGCTGAATGAGAAAAATGCTATTCACAGATACATAGTCAACTGCAGCTACATAAGCAAAAATCAAGAGTGTGAAAATAGCTCTCTAGTACTCTGAGAGAAGCATGCCTCTTGTCGCCAAGCTAACACACCCCACTCTGTGGCACTCCATGTGCCTGTGATGCTCCAAAGGGCACAATTTTTAATTGAACATGTAACTGAAATTCATCTATTTACAACATTGCATTCTTGTCTTCAAGTATCCTTAATGCAACAAGCCTATGTTTGAAATGAAGCCAATAAAGGATTAAATTGGATCTGGATTTGTAGTGAGGATGTCATATTTCAGTTCTGCAAATCCATGGGTTTCTACTTTCATATTAATCTTCTAATAGGGGAGTCAACACTTCTGGTATAGGTGAGGAGGCTTACAAGAACACAACTGTCTTTGAGCCATAGTTGACCCAGCACCATAAAGGTGGTGATTCTAAGCAGCCCATCTGTGAAGAGAATGAGATGTAGGTGAACTGTGACAATTTGTTTGTATTTGCATAATATTTCATGGAAATGAGAATTCGTGGTGATCACAATGCACTGTGTCAAAATGTTGAATTATAATGCCATGCTAATGAAATTTGTATGTTATGAACAAATGCAACCTCATTTACTATTTATTTTTAAAAGCCATGTGCAGAAGCCAGAGCCGTAGCACACTGGTAGGGTGCTTGCCTTGCATGTCATCAACCTGGGTTTGACCCACAGAATCATGTATGGTTCCCCCAGCCCACCAGGAGTGATCTCTGAGTGAAGAGGCAGGAATAACCTTCAAGAGCACTGCCAAATGTGGCCCCAAAACAAACAAACAAACAACAACAACAAAACATGTGCAGGAACTATACAGCACAGCAGGTAAGGTGCTTGCCTGCACACAGTCCACCCAGGTTCAATATCAAACGCCTGATATGATCCCCAAATCATCTCCAGGAGTGATTCTTGAATACAGAGCCAGAGAGTAAGCCTTGAGTACTATCGTATACAGTAACCTCTTCCAAAAAAAATGTTTGTACATACATTTTATTTACATAAGCTAGCTACAGGGTGGGGGAAATGCTACTGTATAATATGTTGTAAGGTACTAATGTGAGTACCACTATTTAATTCCATTAATTAATTGAAAAGAAAAGTTTGAGATAAGGAAGGGAAAGCATGGAACACAATGTGACCTGACCCATTTATGTTTTCACACATCGTACTTTAGTCTTTATCCAAGACTTCCTTACTTTTCACACCATTACAAACAGGAAATTAAAGTATATAGGACATTCTCAAAATAATTTTTTCATTGGTAACTTAGAAGTCATAAATGCTTGCCTATAAGAAGTAGCAAAGGGGCTGGAGCGATAGCACAGCAGGTAGGGCATTTGCCTTGCACATGACTGACCCAGGTTCGATTCCCAGCATCCCATATGGTCCCCTGAGCACTGCCAGGAGTCATTCCTGGCTGCATGAGCCAGGAGTAACCCCTGTGCAACAATGGGTATGACTCAAAAAGAAAAATAAATAAATAAAAATTAAGAAGTAGCACATTTCATGAACATTTCTCCCTCCCTATCCAATTCAGAAATTATTGGGTTATAAAATGATCACGTGTTAAATTTCTTCACCCATCATTGACATCAGGCTTCACAGGAAGTGCATGACCTTTTGTTTTCAACTCAGATCCAGGTGACAGTGCATAATTTGGTCCTAAAGGAATCTGACATACCAGCAATGAAAGTGCCTTATTTTATTTTTATGGAAGCAAAATCAAGCTTTCAAGCTATTCCTGGTGTATTTAGCTTTAGTAGTTCCTAAGTGTGTTTACTAGAAAGAAAGACAAAAATTGCATTTAATGTCATGTTACATTTGTACATGACTTACTTTCAGAGCCCCAATTTATCTTTTTTATAAGTAATAAATTGAGTCCCTAATGTTTCTTGGCATGCCTTGGCATACAGATTTGCTTTTGTGTCTTTTTCAAGTGTCTTTACATTTGAGTGCACACAAATTCAGTATTGATGGAGGTCAGGCCCACATTAATTCACTTGACCACTCTGGAAAACTGCTCTTTCCTAATGAATAAGGAGAAAAAGAAAAAGAAAATATTTCCCTCAGTTTGTAAATAAATAATCACCAAAACAATATACATCAGGAAAATTGGTTCAAACTAAAAAGCAATTCAACACTGACCAGACTATTAACATCCAGGATCTACCATACTTCTTAAATAATTTTTTAATTAAAATATATTTTAGGATTAAATGTTTCTTTAGCTACCATTTGGAAATACTAATGAAATCATGGGCTAGTATTCATTGAATTTATGAATCTATAAACTTGGAACATAGTTTATGTCATGAGAGGAAATTATGACACTGAATTTCAAAGTGCTGTATAACATGATGAATTCTCTACAAAGACCCCAAGGAAATAAATATTCCAAGTCTTCTGGCCAAGGTCAACCTATTGATTAAACAGGAAAGGGCGTTTTAAAAGGTAGCACTTTTAAAAAATTAACACTAGCCAGATACACCATATGCTTTTAAGAAATGTCTTCGACAGACAAAACACACATCATCTCAAGCAGGAAGAAAATAATATTTAGAAACCACAGCATACCTTAATACAGTGAAATCCTACTTCAAAGAGAGGAGGAAAAGGAAAGGAAAAAAAGAAGAAATCATTCTCTAAGGATTATCGAAAAACCACTGTGCTTAAGTAGACAACTCTGAGTTCCCATAGAGTTGAAATAAGAGGGGAATGCTAAAGGTCATAGGGAGGCCAGGGAGGTCAGGACCTTTTGAAGCTTTTGCTCTATAGAAAATAGCCCTAGTATTGCGTGAAAAGAATGTAAGCTCATTTGTATTTTGGAAAATATAATTGGGGCCTATGTACTGAGGAGAGGGGCTACAGTGGCAGGCTAGAAGGTCATGAGGCTCACCTGCAGGGTCACTGCTCAGAGATCTGACATTTGTCCAGAAGAGAAGTCCACTCAGGGTTCATGGGGTCCACTCAAGACAATGTAATGGACACAAACCATTTTGTGATGTATTTTGAAGCAGATGAAGTCAAAGGAGGCATCCGTTGCCAAAGCATGCCTGTTGCTTTGTGATTTAGTTTTTACATTAAATAGCAAATTTCTGGTATAGGAGGAAGTTAGGGTATCCATTTCCATCTCATGGTTCATTTCCCTCTGATCAATCTTGTTTCCTGATGCCTGCTAGGAATTTCATGCCTGTGCTTTGCAATATGATGAGGTAGAAACTTGTTTATTACCATCTCTCCTCTTGGGGCATTATGTTCAGATAAAACTGGTCAGAAAAAGTCCCTGAAGACACTCAATCAAATGTCACATCAAACTGTTGACCTTTACTGCATGTAGCTGTTTGGAAGGTAGGTGGAGGAGGCATATAAACGGTGCTTTATTGGCCGGGAGAATAGTCATGAAACACTGGGGAACAGACTGAAAGTCTCAAACATGCTAGTATGTACTCTACCACTCAAGCCACATCCTGGATCCCATCTATGGCCAATTAACTAGTGTCTATGACCATATGCTATCTCCCTAACACTTTCCGGCAACACTGATTAAACTATTTGTGCTTAGATGAACACCTTTTTCTTTGCTAATTTTTAATTCATTTTCTTTGACTGGGACCCTACCAATCACTCAAGACATATTCAGGTAGCCCAGGGGCCATTCCCAGTGTTTTGATGCTATAGCCCAGTAATGTGGCACAGTAGGCCAAGTGGCGATAGAAGCCTCCCTAACCATACCTGGCAGTGCTTGGGGCTTTTGGGGTTAATTATACTCAGTGATGCCTGAGGAACATTGCTGGGGTTTAAACTCGGAGATTTGCTTATGTCTTGCAATGTGAGCCCTGAACCATCACTCAGGCTCCTTTTCCAACATTTATTATAGATACATGCAAGTATGATACAAACCACTTGCCCACTCAATTCTCAGATCCCTTCTACCCTCAGGCCACCATATTTTATTCCCTCCATCTCTCTCTTCATATTTGCATCTACACCTACAATTTGCTGCACAGTCTCCTTCCGTTTTCCCAGTGTAACCCCTACATGCAGGTTGATCAGATCCTTCCTACCTCATTAGCCTCCCTATTCCTAACCACTGGTCACCATGTCATGTACAACCAAGCATCACAATGTTCCACACTGCAAAATTATGATTAAGAATTATAGGAGTAAGTAATACAGAAAATGTGTGTGCTGTGTTTAAACTTACAAGATTATTTCAGGCAGCACAAACTCTATGTGAAGGTAACATGTTCATCTTTAAACTTTCCAGAAAGGGATGGCTCCTCATTATTCAATTTTGTTTCCTGGGGTCATATCTTTTTTAGTTTATTATTAGAAAACTACTATATCTTTGGTAAACTTGAGGTTACCCAGATTTTTATTATGAATTTTGCTTCTTATTCTCATTTCACATTAAGAAGCTTAAATCCCAGGATCTGAGAAATAGTACAGAAGGTAAGGCACTTGCCTTGCTTTCAGACAACTTGGATTTGATCCCCCTAACCCCATATGGTTCCCTGAGTCCCACCAGAAGTGGTCGCTGAATGCAGAGCCAGCAGTAAGCCCTGAGTCCCACCGGGTTTGTTCCTCCTCCCCCCACCCTCCCAAAAAGAAGCTTAGATTTATAAAGGTTGTGTTGACTTAGAGATGGTATGGACAATTAAGGAAAAAGAATATAGAATTTATTTTAAACTCCAATCTCCTTTTGTTTCGATCTTAGAAGAACCACGTCACCTGCGTAAAAGGAAAATGTGAAGAAAGAAACCTATCCCCATTCATCTCCAAGAGAGCTGAACGGAACAAGCTCACATAACCAGTGGGGCATATGTGAGTATAAAACTAATTTAGCATCATGTAGGGTATTAGGAAAGGGAGGCAAAGAGGGAGGAAAATAAAAAGAAAATGATAGAAAAAGTAGAAGAGAAGAGGAAGTAGTGCTCTGAAGAGAAGAGGGAGTGAGGGTTGCAATATCATTTGTAAAATGTCAAATTGGGGACTTAGTTGCTTACTATTTCATGAAAAGTATAAAGAATGAAGTAAATTAGATTATACGGACATAATTTAATTGAATTAATATTAAACATTTAACATGAAAATCATTATTATGAATTAGTAATGATCTATTCGCTTATGTTCTTTTTTCCCTACTACTATTTCCTGAGACTCTGATGTGGATTTTTTACTCACAGAACCTCAGTTACGACTGAGTCATGTTTCCATCACTCAGAGGCTGATGTGATGAACCCAGGTGAGAGGTCATCATTTGCTTTCTCTGGGGACATGTTCTCCTGCGAATGACATTTTATTTTTTTTATTTTAAATTTCATTTTGTTTTTATGAAGTTGTCCACAAAAATTCATTATAATAGCTGATTACATTTATGTAATTTATGTAATGAATTATTGTGAACAATTTTATAAAAATAAAATTAAAAATTAAAAAATTGTTGGGTTGAACATACATGCTTGTAATCTCTTATGAAAGGGATTAAATGGCTTCAGGTTGAACTACAAGAATATTCACACTCCTCTTATGGTGGTAGAAAGGTGTGTGACAACATTTTAAATAAATCCCAGGTGCTGTTATAAATTTGGTCATATTCTTTTCATTGAATAAAATTCCTTTTCCCTTCCATGTTGGTTCAAAATATAAATTTCAGCTGGAGAGATACTACAATGGGTAGGAAGCTTGCTTGCATGTGTCTGATCCAGGCTCAGTTCCCAACAGTACGTATGTATGGTCTCCTGAACCAACCAGGAGAGACCCCTAAGCACATATAAATTTCAGGTTGAAAAGACAGGGGCTGGAGCTTTGCAAGTGGGATTCTAAAGTCCATCCCAAACACTACCACCAAGGGTGACTCCTGAGCACTGAGACAGAAGCCATTGGGCATTGATGGGTATGTTTGCTAAACCAAATCAAACAGATTACTTTCAATATTCTTGGATAGATTTGACATTTGGATGGGTTACAGATTTCATTTGGAAAGTAATACGACACATAGCTCCTTAATATCACCTGGATAAGGTTATCTCACCAAAAGCCCCACGTTTTAAGCTATGCCGAAGTGGGTTCACATCACTGAGAAACCTCTGACATGTTTAACCTTAGAGGTTTATCTCCTGTTGCATGTCTGATTGCTGCAGTAAAAATGGAAAGGCAGGTACTTTGTTGTGCTATGTATACGACTTACCTCTGTACTCTGCCTTTTGATACCTCCAGGTAATATGGATTGGCTTATTAATTTTGCTCTTCTCTAATTCAATTACCCATCTGCAAGCTCATTTATGACCAGTGAGGAATGCATTTTCTTACCTGCAGGTTATGAAGGTATTTTATTTCTCTTCCCCCATGGGCCTTGAGAGCAGGTCAGAATCCCTCAGCCTCCTGCTCCTAGAGGATTTCATTGATCTTCCTCTTGCCCTAAGAAATAAGCTCTGTGTGGCTTTATCTCTGCCTAATCAAACAGTCTGAAGCAATTGTGTTGAAAATTTTACTGCAGTGATGACATGGGATCCTAAATTTTAACGGTGATGTTTATGATCAAAGGACTTGAAACTCTATCAAGATTAACAGAACTCCAGCATTTGTGGCCCGGAGCTCCCTCAGTGCAGGCAGCCTGCAGGCAGGTTCTGAGAGACAGAGCCGGTCTCCGGTCTCTGGCCACCTAGAGGGGGGAATCTGAAATGAAGTCTTAACCTCAAGACAAACTGTGGGGTTTTCGGCATACTTCACTTTAAAAGGATGCAGCCAAGATACATGGCAATGTGGGATCCAGTTACTCCTCTGATCATCAGCCCGCCACAGTCTTCTCTTCGGGCTGTCCCTCTGACCCATGGAAGAAATCTAGTGCTTTCCCTTTTAATTAAATGATTCCATCCTAGAAAAAGGGAGAGGGGGTGAATACTCTGCCAGTGATGCTATCGTGGAAGAAGTTTCTTTGTGCAACACTAAGAAAGGCTTGTATTTCAAACTATGTCTGGGAGTACTTAATTTCTGCTACTTCCCATTTTTCTGTGTAATACATTAATACCTTTATTCCTCTCCTACATGAAGTGAATGGCATTTTGCCATTTCTATGACAGGCCTCTCTCACTAGTAGAGGCAAATGGGTAAGATTTGGTTTTCATCCTTTGGCTCCTCTTATCTAGAAAGACAACCTTGAGAATCTAAAGGGCAGGCCTGTTAAGGAAAATACATGTTAACATGATCTACACTATGATTTGTATATTGCATTTTCATTGTAATAACATAACAACCCCTAGGGTTATATATTGCAACTTTGGGGGAACTATTTCTTAAGGCATTTAGTTGAGTTATGAACTGTCTCTTTGCATCTATTAGATTGAAACATATATATTACAAGAATACAGTTCAGACATTTATGCTGGCATTTTATCCCAAGTTGGGGCTTGTTTGCATAGCTAGCTGTCTTGAAGATGTAGCTTTTAACTCCTGTGTCTTTAGGAAAGACTAGTGGTTAATGCTATCTCCATAAAAAAGTAAAAAGCAACTTGGGAAATCATATTCAGTAAGCTTGGCATGGTCAATGCCAGAGAAGTAACAAGGTCTTCAATCACAGACATGAAGCCTCGAATCAAACTGAAGGCAGATTCAAAAATCAGAAATGCCCAGAATAGCGCTCATGAAGAGAATTCATTAGCTATGCTTAAACAAATTTAGAAGACCAGCCCAGGGCCACTGATCAGATGAATTTTTCTTCAGCATTAATTCTTAAGGTAACTTATTTATTTAGTGTTAGGGGCTGCACCTGGATATGCTCAGGGCTTAATCCTGGCCCTACATTCAAGGATCACTCCTGTTGGGCTCAGGAGACCATATGACAAGCCAGAGCTCTAACTCTGGTCAGCCATATGCAATGTCATTGTACTATCATTTGATTTAAAGGTGTCTGGTCAGTATAGTCTTCAAGTCTATCTTTTCTTTTTTTTTCAAAAATAGTGTTACTATAAGAGAATATCTACTAATTAACCTATAAACTGGGAACATTTTACAGAAAATCAGAAAATTCCAAAACTAATTCTGCAATCATGCCATTCTAATATATTCTGTTCATAAGTCTTTTACAAAATTTCTTCCTAAGAATCATAAATATTCTAAAACCTAATGTCCATGTACCATCCAGAACTGTCCCAAACTTCTATACATAGTCAATTCAATTAGTCCACAAAAAATTGTAACTTGGTACTGCTTGTAACTTGTAACCAATTGGATATATTCTGAGAACTGTGTTGTTAGATGATTTGATTACTTGCAAAACTCAGAGTAAAATTAGAATAGAGGCATAGTCTTCCACACACCTACATTGCATAGTACTGTCTGCTGGGGACATCTCTATCCTATATATGTCTAGTTGATAGAAATTTTATTATCAATGCATTACTTGTGCTTATTTAATATATGAAGAATCTGAGACACAGAAGTTTTAAGTTATTGCCCAAGAATTGAACAAATTATAGAGTAAGTAACAAACAATTCAGGGCTTAAAGGCCAACTCCCTCCAGAGGTCATGCTTCTCACCAATAATGTCCCCACTTGAGGCAGCTTATTCAGTGATGCAAGAGTTTATATCCAGGCAAACAGCTAAGCTACAGATTTGGAAACAACCTAAAACCGAACAAAAGATAAGTGGATAAAGAATTGTTGCATATGTCCACTGTGCAGTATAACCCAGCTATAAAAACATATGAAATAAAACTTAGTACTATACTGAGTTGCTGCCTGACTGGGGAGTTTCTTTCCCTTTTCCTTCTATTTTTCAATAAACATTTCTATTTCAGAGAGATACAGACAGAAAGAAAGACATACAGAAACAGAGAGACAGAGAGTAAGAAGGGAAAGGATAAAAATCCTGTTGTCTGCTGCAACTTGGATGAATTTGAGTGATTCACTCTAAGTGAAGTAAGAAAATAATAGACAAATGTCACATGATATCATTTACTTTTTGGTATAAAGAAACAAAGTAATAGTATAAGGGGTTAAGTCATTTACTTTGCACATGATCTGTGCAGGTTTGATCATCGGCACCATATATGGTCCCTTGCATAGATCCTTGAGCAGAGATCCATAAGCAGAGAGTCAGGAGTAATCCTGTGCACAGTCAGGTTTGTCCACCCCAAAAGAAAATAAATGGAAGGGAAAGAAAAGGAAAGAAAAGAAATGGGAATGGAAAGGAAAGGGAAGGAGAACAAAAAGGAAGAGGAAGGGAAGGGAATAGAAAATGAATGGGGTAAGGGAAGAAGAAAGGAGACGAAGAAGAAGGAGGGGAGAGGAAGGGAGGGGAGAAGAGACTAGGGGAGGGGAGAGGATGAGAGGGGAAAGGAGTGAAAGGGAAGGAAAGGGATGAAGGGGAGGAAACAGAGAAAAGAGAGGGAAGGAGAGAGAAGGGGAGGGGAGGGAAGGGAAGGGAAGGGAAGGGAAGGGAAGGGAAGGGAAGGGAAGGGAAGGGAAGGGAAGGGAA
>JAOXYA010000008.1:26719429-26730968 GCA_028565675.1 Sorex palustris | reverse complement strand
CAGAGGAATCGAACTCGGGTCGGCCATGTTGGCTGCATGCAAGGCAAACGCCCTACCGCTGTGCTATCGCTCCAGCCAATAACTCCTTGATTAAAAAAAATTAAAACCCTGTAAATTAAGTTGTGTGTAAACTGTGCTTGAAACATAGCCTGCGCATTGGATGGCTCTTCTGTAATAAAGCATTGAGAGAATACTTGACAGGGTGACTTGAGAAGATCATCCCTGGAAGAATTAGCCATCAAAATGATAATAAAGTAGGGGTGGGTGCCCCAGGACACAGAGTCTGCCACTGTTCTCATTAAAGAGGGACCAAAAGGTGGTTTAAACAGTGACATATATATGTTCCACTGTGCAAACCCTGAGTTCAATTCCCAGTATTCCAGGATCCTCGTCCCCAAAAAAAAATTATTTGTGGCTCTGGTGTTCCCTGAACACCAACGAGCCTGATTACAGCTAAATCCACAAATCCCTGAGAGATTAAAAAGTATTATCTCCAAGGGGATCTGACAGAGGTGATTTCTCACCTGCAATACTGTACTCACTTTATGTGACGGGATAAACGCTGGTACGACTGCCACCTAGAAGGCACATTTATATCAGAATGTACTACTGGTTTGATCTGTAAAAAAAAAAATACAAATAGGCCTCAGAAGTCAGTTCAAGCAGATACTTATTAAATAGCAATAATGTGCACGGTGCCAACCTAAAACATGACTGAGATGGGAAGGGGTGTCCCTGATAAAGTATTCAGGGGAGAATCCCAGTGGGCTCAAGGAAGCTGAATTCTGAGCTTTGGAGGTGGTGGGAACTTGGATACAAATCAGGGCAATTATGAGAGATTTGTAAGCCATGTGATTCAGGTTCAATGAAAAGTCCAAGTGTGAAATGCACTCAGCATTGCCCAATGTTTTTATATCCATTTATTTGATTAACATGGATTCCTCTTTGCAGAATATAACAGTAGGGGTTGATTATCATATTCATGAAGTTGCCCTAGTGCCTGAACAGGGAGTGGCCTTCGGTAGGAGCTCACTGATTAGGTCAAGATTCTGAATAAAATTGACTGATGAGTGAATAAATGATATGAAAGACAGCCCTGATGCTTCCTTCAGAAAGTATGTCAGAAAAAGAAGGTCTCTAAAGCTCATTTACACAATTGCAATAGTTTCCCTTTGTCAATCTATATGTAATATGCAATATTAATTGTGTATTATATATACATATGTTTACTAACAGTGAAAAATAAATGACACTAATATAAACTGGTATGAATTTACTGACCTACTTTGAAGAGAATACAACAGAAATTAACCTATGCAAATTCTACATAAAGTCATCCTGAGAACTGCATTCTGCTTGATTGCATAAAATTATGGAAACAATGAGCTAATTGCTCTTTTTATGTGTTAATGACTCATTAGCCCTGATATCACCTGCCTAATTAAATAACTCCAGTAGCTAAATATGTGATTCTGGATTTTCCACTGTACTCCATATATTAATCTAAGAAGTGTCAAACACATGTGGTTTTCTGTTACTATCTAATCATGATAACAGTTTCAAAACCATGTCACTCACCTGCCCTGGAAAGCTTAAGGAGTCAATTGGCTTTAGAGCTCTTAAACCAACAGCAAGCTGATTACAACAAATTTAAACCAATGCTAGAAGATATTTTCAATTACCCTAGGCATATTTCCTTAGTAACTCCTATTTTTATTCTCTGTCTCTTATGTATCAGGTACTGGATTACACTTATTTGCATTTGTTCCACAAAATGACCAGGCAAATTATGCAGGTAATTTAGACTCACAGAGGTCATATAATATTCTCAAGAAACTCTGCTATTAAGTGTCACGGTCATAAAAAAATCAAAAAATGTTTTACTGTAGTTTTTAGCAAAATGGATATTAACAGTAGTAATTAAAACGATGTAGCACTGGAATAAAGATATACCCTCAGATTAATGAACAGAGTTGAAACTCCAGAGAAAGAGGCTGGAGAAGAGTACTGTGGGTAGGTTGCTTACCTTGCACCCGAGCAGATCCAGGTTTGATCCCAGCATCCCCTATAGTTCCCTGAGCACTACCAGAAGTGAGTGATTCTGAGTGTAGAGCCAGAAATTACCCCTGAGCATTGCCAGGTGTGGCCTAAATACAACAATCAAAAAAAAATCCAGAAACAGACCCTCAGGTATATTATCAATTTATCTTCAATAAAGGAGCCAAAAATTGTGAAGTAGAGCATGGAGTTTCTTCAACATGTGGTTTTGTGATAGAACCAAGGACATCAAGTGAAATAAGTAGGAGGAAGAAGAAAAATATGGATGGTCTCATTCATTTGTGGTATATAGAGAAATAAAACAAATAATATCAAATGATAACGAATACTTGGTCTTTGACTGCACAACTGAGATAACCAATCAGTGAGGGAATGGCTATCCTGAGATAACCAATCAGGTAGAGGTGGACTAGAAATAAGAAAAATAGTGGAGGATTTTGATGATGGTGGAATACAGTAGTTTTGTACATAAACATGCTGTTGTAATCAAGTCACCAAACCTATAATTTAAAATATTTCAATATTCCATAACAAGTTGACATTCAAAAGTGTCCATGTGCTTATTTATTGTCCATCTCTTTTTGAATGGTCTACAGAACTTCCTGGTCATTTTGGGGAACGAATGTAAATAAGTGTTAGATAGGATAGTCAATAGAGCCATGTGGTTAATTAGAACTTAAAATGTGATTTGTTTGAATTAAGATATTTCTGCATATTTTGACTACATACTGAATATAATTGGAATATTAAATATTAATAAAAATATTTAAATGGTTTACTAATAATATTTTGTTTAGTTGATGTATTAAATGTGTATTAGTTAAATAAAATAGATTATGAAACTTTAGAAATTAAAAATCTCTGTTAACTCACGAATAGATGCACTCAATTGGAAAATTCACCTTAGAGAATTACTTCCTTCTCTCCCATGACAACTTGAGATAAATGAGATCTAAATTAATGGTGTAACTGCTTTATAATTTATGAGATATGTCCACTCATAAAGCAACATCAGAACATAGTCCTCATAAGGAGAGTTTGTAGTGGAGATATGTGCTGAAAGTAGATAAAGGACAGAACATGATAGTCTCTCAGCATCTGTGTTGAGGACCATAAAGCCCAAAAGTAGAGAGAGAGTATTGGGAAAATTGTCTGCCACAGAGGCAGCAGGTGAGGTTGGGTAGGGGTGGTAAGAGGGATACTGGGGACATTGGTGGTGGGAAATTCACACTGGGAGAAGGATGGGTGTTCAATAATTCTATGACTGAAACTCAATCATAAAAGCTATGTGACTGTATCTCATGATGATTCCAATTTTTAAAAAATGTTTGGAGAGTTTTTTTCCCCCAATCCCACCACAATTTGAGATTACAACTTATAAGATACAACGATACAACAATACAGTTTAATTGATACAAAAGACTTTGGGGGATGGCAGGGTGGGGAGGTGGGGTAACACACTTGGTGATGAGTAAGCTGGGAGCTTACTGCTGGCTCTGTGCTCAAGGATCATTACTCAGGGACCACTCCTGGCAGTACTGAGGACTATATACTGTGCCAGGGATTGAACTAGAGTTGGCTGAGTGAAAAGAATGTGCCTTAACCCTTCTGCTACCTTTCCAGCCCAACATTTTTCTTCATTTATTGGAACCAACATCACATGATGGTTAAAAGTCAAGATCCAAGAGCCACCATTCTAAGCTTAATTTTCATATCCTTTATTTTAATAGAACATAATTTCAAATGTATTATAGTAAAGCCTTTTATAAAGCAGTTACATGATTTTATTATGTAAAATAATAAAAAAAAAAAGCCTGGCAAGCTACCCATGTTCGATATGCCAAAAAAAAGTAACAATAATGGGTCTCATTCCCCTGACCCTGAAAGAGCCTCCAATATGTCAGTTTCATTGGGAAAGACGAATTAAGAGAGGCTGCTAAAATCTCAGGGCTGGGATGAATTGAGACATTACTGGCATCTGCTCGAGTAAATCGATGAACAACGGGATGACAGTGATACAGTGATTACAGTATTCTGGTTTATTTTTGGTAAATTATTATACTAAGCTATGGTCTCTTAAGAAACTTCTTCAATTTTCCCACTAATATTTTTTAACAAAAACAGAAATTCTCTGAAAGAATAATCTACAGAAATTCTGTTACTACATCAATTCTGTTACAAATAATCTATTAAATTCTATTATAAAATACCAAAATAACTAGTAAAGCATGAAATTTATTTATTTGGACAAAGAGAGCAGACAATATTTAGTTTTTTAATAGTTTATACTGGTAGTCAACTTGGTAGCCTTTCATGGATCTCAATTTTGGATAGTATGAACTACTTCAACTTAAATATATTAAGAGTAATAGTAATGATTTATTGAATTCTTGCCACATTCCAGGAACTACATTAAATGCTTTACATATATCATCTCATTTGATCAAGACAGGATTATGGAAGATATTATTTCAGATCAATACCTATAGATTTATTACAGTATGAGATGCAATGAATCTTTCAACCTTCCTCTAATGACAGATATTCGAGTAATCTCAAGGTTTTGTAATTAACTTTTTAATGCTGAAAAAAAAGTTAATCCCTAGGACAGGAGCAGGTCAAGGGCCTCCACTGAAGGAGGCAGCTAAAATAGGGCAGGAGAATTACTTGGGTCTGGACCTCCCTATAAGGACTCTACAGCCATTCGGGACCAGACATTGAGATCCTACATTTCATGATTTTCTCCCCTTGAAAAATAGTTCTGTTTGCCTAACCATCAGAGGGGCAAGACCCTTCTTCTGGATCTTACACCCTAGGTGCCTTATGAACAAATCTTTGAGAGCTGCATGCCCAGCCAGTCTTATGGAACCTTGGCAACAGGCTCTCTCTGGTAATTCCTGCTTCTGCAGATGCTGCATGACATCATTAGGTTGGCCTTCATTCTGCTGCACATAGAGCTCCTTCAATGTAGCACTGTAGCACTGTCCTCACATTGTTCATCGATTTGCTCGAGCGGGCACCAGTAACGTCTACATTGTGAGACTTGTTGTTACTGTTTTTCGCATATCAGATACACCACAGGGAGCTTACCAGGCTCTGCCATGCGGGTGGGATACTCTCGGTAGCTTGCCACGTGCAAGGCAAACACACTACCCACTGTGCTATCGCTCCAGCCCCCTTCAAGGTAAGTACTTAAATGTCCATCAAGAAAGTTAAGAATTCCTGAATTCTATGAATTCAATAGAAGAAGCTCTTTTAATACTGTTAGGTTACATGATGTAAGAAAGACCTTTCCCTAGGAAGAAATCCAAAATTCATGTCTATAATACATGAGGTTACTCCCAGGTTCTGATACTAACTAGTAGTACCCAACTTCAAATATGGCACAGATCCTTTTCGAAACTATTTAGCTTTTACTTGGTACATATTCACCCTAATCTACTTCAGTTAGTTATTACATTTCCATTTTTCCAGATAATACCATCACTGTATCACTGTATCACTGTCATCCATTTGTTCATCAATTTGCTCGAATGGGTGCCAGTAATGTCTCCATTTGTCCCAGCCCTGAGATTTTAGCAGCCTCTCCTTACTTGTCCTTTCCAACAGTGCAGTATTGGAGGCTCTTTCAGGGTCAGGGGAATGAGACCTGTTATAGTTACTGTTATTGGCATGTCAAATACACCACAAAGAGCTTGCCAGTCTCTGCCATGTGGGCAGGATATTCTCAGTAGCTTGCCAGGCTCTCTGAGAGGGACGGAGAATATATATAAGAGAATACAAGCAAGTATGTTAAAACCAAAAACATGTGTTCTGCTTTAGGTACACCAGTGGGCGTGGAAGAGAAATGGTGTGTCAGATTTCGAAAGGGAGAACATTGGGAACAACATATCCATCCTGTGGAATTTGATTATGTGGGCATGTGGACATGGCTATCGAAGAGATCCGAGTAGAAGTCATGGATAATCTTCTCCATTGCCCTTGTGGAAGATGTGATAGATCCATCAGGACGTCGGAGGGCAGTCATCTTGGTCTTGTACTTGGCGAAGGACAGGCGGACATTGCAAATATTTTTCCTGGCTTCTGCCGCATTGGCCAGCACTGTTGCTCTTCTCTCTTTGAGGTCTTCCTTTGCACAGCTTTGAGAGCTTGAATATTAGCTTGTGACTGCCTGAGGCTTGCACCAAACCACGTTGGCGAATGAGCTCAAGTTTCTGAAGACAGGCATCTGTTTGTGGCTTTCCCACTCTCGGTATTCCTCGCACAATCATGGAGGTGCTGAAACAGTTGATTGTATTCCTCAACAATGTTGTCAACAATGGCATCTTCCTGAGTTGCCACAATAGTGCCAAAGAGCTCCCAGTTGATGGTCGTTCTGAGAGTTCTCTTCTTAAACTTTGCAGCCCTTTCTTCCCACTCCATGAAGTAGAATTTCTCACGAAGGAAATGGTGGTCTGATCCTGTTTGGAATTTGGGGACAACAGCAGAATCCGTCAGGCAAAACCAACAATTGAATATGATGTGGTCAATTTCGTTGTGGAACTGTCCACTGGGATAATCCCATATCCAACATTTGGATTCGGCCTTCTGGAACTGCAAGTTACCATGGATGGTCTTGGTCGACATCATGAGCTCAGACAGTCTCTCACCCTATTTGTTCCATTCTAGGCCATGAGTCCTGATGTAGAGTTCTTCAGGCAACCTTTTTGGTCCAATCTTGGGATTAAAATCATGACAATGACCTTGTAGAAGGTATGGTCTTTTTTATAGAACTTCTCCAGCTCCATGTATAACTTCTCAATTTCTTCTTGGTCGCACCTGGATGTTGGTGCATATACAACAAAGATAGAAACTGCCAGCAATGAGCCACATATATTCAAAAGGTTCTATGGTTCACTGCCTCATCATAGCGGAGAGTGGCAACGGTGCTAACTGGCAAAGAGTGAATCAACAGGTGCTTCCCAGAGACATAGGCAGGTGAGTGTTTGTCAGTGTGCAGATCGTTACAACATGCAAGTTGACCAAAAGCTTGCATTTAGTAGACTGGAAGCACCTGTAAGGGTGATTAGAGGCCGTCCTAAAGGGTTTCATCTCTCTCAGAGAGACCAGCAAGCTACCAAGGGTATCCTGCCCACATGGAAGAGCCTGGCAAGCTGCCTGTGATGTATTCTATATGCCAAAAACAATAACAATAATGAGCCTCATTCCCCTGACCCTGAAAGAGCCACCAATATGGCAGTATTAAGAAGGATGAGGAACGAGAGGCTGATAAAATCTCAGGGCCAAACTAGGCTGCCAAAACAACACCCAAAAGGAGAGAGAGAATAAAAGGGAATGCCCTGCCACAGAGGCAGAGTGGGATGGGAGGGTGAGGGATAGGAGGAATACTGGGACCCATGGTGGTGGAAAATGGGCACTGGTGGAGGGATGGGTACTTGATCATTGTGTAACTGAAACCCAAGCACAAAAATTTGTAAGTTTACAACTGTACCTCATGGTGTTTCACTAATAAAAAAATTTTTTAAAAAAGGACTAAAATGTCTGTACTTTCAATACATGTATGCTGGCATCAGAAGCATCCATTGAGAACCTGATGGTGCAGGCACAGAAGATCAAGTATGATGCTATTGGTCTGACCAAGATGAGAAGGCACCGATTACATCATGCCATTTTCAATACTGGAGAAGAACTGTTCCTCGGAACCTGTGACAGTAGAGGCGTTGGTGGTGTCGGTTTCCTCATCAACATAAACTTGGCCATGAGCATTGATTGGTTTGAATGCCTAACAACCCGAATCTGATGCTTACGTGGTGAAGAATAGGCTACAAAAACCAGTTGCAAGAATGCGGTCTCTAGAGCAAGGGTAAAGGAATATCACTATATGGACTCTATTATGGTGCTTGGGAAATTAAATGTCATCAGAAGTCCACTGTACTTCTAATCTGAAAACTTCTATTCCAGTTTCTGGTGAATGAAGTTACTCAGAACTTAAAAATTAAAAAATAGTTACTCAAAACATTGTTGGACCATGTGGTTGCATTTGCGGCCGCATGACACATCATAAGACACTCCCTACCCAGTCTCCATAAGTACCACACCACATTTTATGGGGTTCAGATAGTAGGCAACAAATCATAGAGGGAAATATATATATATCACTGTATCACTGTCATCCCATTGTTTATCAATTTGCTCATGCAGGTGCCAGTGATGTCTCCATTTATCCCAGCCCTGAGATTTTAGTACCCTCCTTACTCGTCCTTTCCAACACTGCCATACTGGAGGCTCTTTCAGGGTTAGGGGAATGAGACCCATTATTGTTACTGTTTTTGCCATATCGAATATGCCACAGGTAGCTTGCCAGGAACTGTCATGAGAGGGATATATATATACATACACATATATACATATATATATTATCATATATATGTATATATGTTATATACATCTATATCTATGAAAACTCACATCACTCAACCTTTAACAACATGTTAGTGATATCCTAAAGAATGTCTTAATGGCCTTTGCCAAAATAGAACAATCTTCACACTATTTCCTATATGAATACTTTTTGTAAGCATTTTCAGTGGTTCTTCATAACAGACAATACAAAATCTATTATTTCAGTTGTGCTTTGGGACAGGGATCTGGGCTTGAGATGGAAAATCCCAAATTTGGTGGTGGGGAAGATGTAATGATGGTGGGATTGAGGATGATGGTGGGATCGGTGTTTGAATATTAAATGTAATCAAATATTTTGAACTACCTTATAAAATTTTAAAAATTAAAAAAATACTTACTCGGACCTTCAAAACAGATCTGCACTTTCAGAGCTCCGTTATTGGTGAGTTGCAGGAGAAAACTGAGGCCTATCTAGTAGGCCGTTCTAAAGACACCAATCTGTGCAGTTCATCCTAAACAATTAACAGTTATGTCAAAAGACATAAGCTGTATATGTGGAGAACATTCTTTAAAATCCTCTATGATAGGAAACATTTCATCCTAAAAACAAGTTATTTTTCCGAGGATGTTATCTCAGCAGTAGAGCATTTATCTATCTTGTTTGTGTATGACCCCGAGTTCAATTTTTGAAACTATGCAAAAATAGTGATAATTTTTCTTCTCCCTGTTGGTGGTAGTTTTGCACATTAAAAATTGTTTTTCAGAGTCAAAAGTACCTAAATATGTTACTGCAAGTGGAAGATAGAGAACAGAATTCAAGTATTGACAGTTCTTTCATTTGTACGTAGACTTCTAATATAAATGTGAGGACATAAAGTATGAAAACAAGTTAAATGTTTTCATGAACAAATTCCAGCAGTTCAACCTTATAATAACTATAAATAAACCTATTAAATTTTTATGAACAATGTCAGCATTTGGAATTTTTTTAAACAAGTCAATTTCTTATTCATAGCAACAAGATGGTATTTATAGCACTTTTATCACACAGTAGACTCCATTTATTTATTATGCTTTCCTGAAATGTCCACATGCAAGTATATTTTTATTTTTTTATTGCAGTTATGTAGCATAGCTATGGTAGTGTTAATTTTTATGGTCTTGTAAAAAGGTACTGCCACACCTAAGACCCTCCTCCATAGTCCTCAGGTCACTTCTAGTCCACCTCTGCTTTCCTCCCCTGCCTCCCACCCCAAACTACTCTTTGGTAATTTCAATTCTGCTTATCATCAGTTGGCATTTTCTATTTCCTGTTTTCTTTCTCTATGAAGCACAGAAGAGTGAGATCATACAGAATTTGTCCTTTATCTAAAATTTAACCTAGCATGATGCCCTCCAGTTCAATCCACATTGCAGCAAACTATAAAATGTATCCCTTCTTAGAGAAAAATAAAATTCCACTATGTATGTATACCGTTGTGTCTATCCATTCCTTGCTGTTGAACATTTGGTCAGTATATAACCAGATTTGTGCAAGTACATGATTTTTGTGTTGCCTAGAGTTTATGCTGTTTCTCTTAAGTTTGCTGTTAAAGGTCATTATACAAAGGATTGACTAACAAAATAATAATTACAGACAACTTTTAAGAAGTTGCCTCTTTTATGCAAGAAAGAACAGAAGGGGGTATGGTGCCGCCAGCAGGTCAATCTGTACCTGTGAGGCGAGTACATCAGCAGACTGATGGTGCTTTCAGACTTCCAGATACCACAAAATTGCTGCTGTGCCTTTGGCCATACACCAAAAACTTGGGGCAAAATTTACAGAGAACGTAAATGGACAAAAGTTAGGTATGTGGGAGACACACCCACAAACTACCTCCAGATTAGCTATATACTTGGAGGCGTGGCCTCTCTGGTTCCTGATCAAACTGCTTAATGGCCATGATCCCAGAGACTCAGAAACAAATCTCAAAACCCAATGGCTTTTGGCAGAAATGCGTCCAGTTTCCGTAGTAAGTTACAGGTGCTGAGCTACCCCAGATGGGAATAGGTTTCATGCTTTGGCCTGTTCTCCCTGGGAAGTCCGGTGGCCACCATCCTCCAGAGGCAACTGGACAGTCAGGTTTGGGCCCACAGTGACAAGACACGTGGGAGGCCTCACATGATGGGGGTTGGAACCAGCCCTTTCCTCCCCATCCCAACAAAACCCCGAGTCACCGCCCATGAACGGCCTCTCTGGCTCCTGATCAAGATGCTCAACGGCCGTGATTCCAGAGACTCAGAAACAAATCTCAAAACCCAGTGGCTTTTGGCAGAAATCCATCTGGACCTCACAGTAGGTTACTACCACAGGGCCATTTCAGGGGGGAAAGGATGCTGTCCCTCTGCCTGCTCCTCCTAGATGGTGACCACCATCCTCCAGAGGCCTTTGGACAGACTGGTTTGGGCCCTCAGTGATGAGACACGCTGGGACTCACGGATGGGGGTGCAGCCGGCCCTTTCCTCCCCACCCCAATGAGACCCTGAGTCGCCGCCCACTAACGGCCTTTCTGGCTCCTGATCAAACTACTTAAAGTCCATGATCCAAGAGACTCAGGAACAAATCTCAGAACCTAGCAGGTCTTTGCAGAAATCCCTCCAGATTTAATTGTTAAAATTTTGGAATTCCAAACTCGTGCAACCACTACTGCAGCCACGTGACATCATATGTTATTTATAACCAGTAATAGAAAACGAATTGTCTACTGTTGCCTTTTCAGCAGATCTGAGTGTTGGCGTAAAATCCCAAATAATAATGGTGGGTCTGGTGTCAAAATACTGAATGTAATCAAATACTGAATGTAATGTGGAAATCATCTGCCCCACAGGTAGGGGGAGGGTGTGGGATGAGGGTATGCTGGGGTTTTGGGGGTGGAGAATGGGTACTGGTGAAGGTATGGGTGTTTCATTGGATGACTGAGACTTAAACCCGGAAGCTTTGTAACTGTTCTCACGGTGATTCAATAAATCACTTAATCACTTAACTTCCCGTTAGTCGTCGATTTGCTCGAGCGGGCGCCAGTAACGTCTCCATTTGTCC
>JAOXYA010000008.1:26646290-26667548 GCA_028565675.1 Sorex palustris | reverse complement strand
GGGGAGAGAGAGAGGGAGAGAGAGAGAGAGAGAGAGAGAGAGAGAGAGAGAGAGAGAGAGAGAGAGAGAGAGAGAGAATAGGGGAAACTGTCTGCCACAGAGGCAGGGGGAAAGGTGGAAAGGGGGAGTACAATGCGGACATTGGTGGTGGAGAATATGCACTGGTGGAGGGATGGGTTTTCGATCACTGTATGACTGAAAAACATGAAAGCTTAGTAACTGTATGTCATGGTGATTCAATTAAAAAGTAATAATAAACTAAAATAAATAGGGCAGAGTCTTTATTATAGAAACTCTCCTCTCTCTCCAGTGGGGTCTGGGGGACCGTCTATGGGGTAGGAACTGTACCTGGGTCAGCTGCATATCAGGCAAGCACCTTTCCCTGTACTTTAGTTTCCTGCGACATGGACTGAAAATGTTTTCCCTAATTAGTAAGAGCAGAATCAATCTCTATTTGGGGCTAAATCTAAACTGTGAACGGGAACGGAAGCCTCTTACTAAGTCATCTAAGTGAAAATGTATTAGGAAAAGAAAAGCAATGTAGGCCACAGCGATAGCACAGTGAGTAGGGCACTTGCCTGGTACTCAGCTGACCCGAGTTCAATCCCCAGCATCCCATATGGTACCCCAAGAACCACCAGGAGTGATCCCTGAGTGCAGAGCCAGGAGTAAGGCCGGATCACTGCTGGGTGTTGCCCCAAAACCCCCCGGAAGAAGCAATGTAAGTGTTCTCTCACTGGGGATCGGTTTCCATGCCAGCCTGGGAAGATGCTTTCCCGTCCCTACCAGCTGGTTTCTCAGGACAGAAAAAGCTCCGGCTCCTATGCTGACAGCTGTCATGTGCACTGCAACCCCCAAGCTACGGAATCCCCATCCTAACACCCAGTAACTCCGAGCAGGGCCGCTGAGGGTCTGGTCTGCCCTGAGGAAGGGCTCCTTCCTTCTACAAAGCCGCATCTCCCAGACGGTATCCAGAACAGAACGCTGGTTACTCGGTGGCCGGCTGACGCAAAACGTACTCCTCTTCTCTACAAAGCACACAGTCCAGGGCTGAACTCAGGCATGGCTCTGAGAAAGTGCGGAACAGAGGCAAATTCTGTATACCAGCTCAAGGAAGAGAGCAGGAGGTGGGCAAACGCAGGGCCAAACCTAATGAACCTAAACCGGAAGACGGACCAGAACTTGTCCAAGTCAGACTGCGCCAGACAGGCTGCATCAAGTGAAACTCCTCTTAGGTAGACACTCTGGGCAGTGCTGAACCCAGGCCCAAGTCACTCTCTCTCTGCCTCGCTTTCCGCAGCTTCAGCACCCCTGACCCTGGCCGACTCCGGCCCTTTGCCCCTTCACTAAGCCCGCCAGGACCACCTCTTGTCTTCCAGATCCCAACCAAGAGTTGGGATCTGGGATCTGGAACACAGATCTACTATCTTACTCGAGAGTGAGATATGACACTTGCGAAAGCCGTGGCTGAGCCTATTTTTAATCCAAACAATGAGAAGAGACCTGTGAGGCACAGCTCCTGCCCGGAGCGCGGCTGTCTCCAGCCGAGGCTGGGGACAAGAGGTGGCCTTGGCCGCAATGCCCCATCCAATCTCCTCCAAGTGCAGGCAGAGCTGAGCACACGCTGAAAATCACTAATCACCAACGATCCTGGCCTCTAAAGTTAAGAACCATATGACACAGTTTATTAACTTAAAAAAAAAGGTAAAAATTAAAAATAGGGTAGTGTGGATCTCATTAATTTGTGATTTTGAAAACCAAAGGTGAAAACTTAGTATTAGATCTACCGAATTAAAGTAATGTCAGTCACCTACACTGGCTATAAATCAAGAGAAGAGGGCTTCTTCTAAGTGCTTAGATTAAACTGTTTCCTAATAAGCATGTGCCACACAGGAACAACGTGTTAATCTATGAAAGAATATTATGTTCAGTTAAAGGAGCCGTGAGAAATCTATGCTACCAAACACTGAAACATAGACTCCCCAAGAACCCAACACCACACAGTCTGAAGAGAGAATCTGCTCTTGGAAACTAAGCGCGAGCTGCATCAGCGTCTCAGCCTCGCGTGGGACTGAGCTGCCTTTCAGGCGGCAGGGAGCTGCTAGCGTCTGCCCTCCGCAGCGACTCACAGGGATAACGGGGCAGGCAGCGAGCGCTCTGCCTGGTGCCACTGCCCTTCCCTCTGGATGCCAGCGGACAGCCAGGGACAGGCGAGGGTGGCGACAGCGGGGGCAGGGCTCCCGAGCTGGGTGGTCCAGCCCCAGAGGCCATGTCCTCGCAATCTTTCTCTTTCGGGGAGGGCTCAGAGCTCTGAGGCCCCTCAGGCTGGCTTTCTGTAATGCCGTCAACCCACTAAATGGCAGAATGCCAGGCTTCGAGGACACGCTGCTGCCAGGCCCCGTGATGCTCAGGGCCACCGGGGCCATGGCTGGTGGCAGGGACTGAACGGGCAGGGCACATGCAGGCAGCACCCTCGCTCTTCTATCATCTCCCCAGGCACCACACACTTCATCACTGCGCCGTCTTCTTAATTAGACAGATGACTGTGCTACAAAACAAATATATTTATCACTGTTGTTCTTTATTTCTGAAAACACAACCACAGGACTCCCTGCTACTGGATCCTGGACTGCTTGCTCTACAGCTCCTGCTCTGGGGAAAATTTTCCAGTTGCTAACAGACATGGTTGCTCTTGCTCCATAGATACCATGGTTTTAAAATTTAAATTTAAGTAGTAGTACTCAAAGAATAAAACAAGCACAACTTGTAAGAAATGGGCCATATTTTTATATAATCATCCTTTTCAGTGAGAAAGAAAAAGTTGAAATCAAATCTGCTTTACGTTAGAACCTTAAAAGACATCTGTACATGCCACTGCTTTCTGAGTGAGAAAAGACTGAACCTTAAAATATTAAGCTCCCCTGGACAGAACAAGTTGAACTGGTCCCAGGATTTGTTTCCTTATGGGCTAGGGTATTTTTAGATGCCTATCTGATAAGCATTTCCAATTCCATAAGCAGATTATCCACAATCCTGCCAATCAACTTTGAACTAGCCTCTCAGGCTGACATTCTTCCTGATAAATGCCTCTTAAAATTGGCAATTCATTCTGCAAACGCTCAAAATCCCAGATGAATACATGAATGAGTAGAGCAAGCTGGAAGGGGAAATGGAAAACCCCCCTAATCTAGGCTGGAGCGTGCGCAACCTGGGTTCAATCCCTGGCACCCCATGCATAGCCCCAGGCCTGCCAGGAGTGAGCCCTGAGCACAGAGGGAAGAGAAAAGTCTGAGAATAGCCGGGCACGACCCTCTCACACACTGGCAGCAGCAGGAGAGAAGGAAGAGGAGGCAGTGCAGTGGGCAAGACAAAGGCCACTGCCCGCCTGGGTGGCCTGCATGGACTCAGGTGGCTGAGGGGTGCAGCAGGGGACAGTTCATGGCAGAACACACAGGCTGGTCAGTTGGCCTCTCTCCGACTCCCACCATGGCTAGGAACGTCTGGTCCATTAAAGCACAACTGAAACAAACCAACCTAACACTAGATCTGGCTCCGACCTTTGAAAGAGAAACCCCTTCATCGTTTTAGTGAATTCAAATAAAGTACGGAGACAGAGGTTTTCCTTAAGTAGGAAAATGATTTTAAATCTTGTTTCCTGACAGTTTAAAAAAAAATAAAAAGCTACGGAAGGCTTGACTGATTTAAAACCTTGCCTTGAACTTTAGAATGATTTCCAACACTAGCACAGAAAACCCCCAGGTCTCCTAAAGCTGTGCTCAGCTCTGGGAGTGATGAGACACAGAAGCTGCTGGCGGGGCAGGCAGTGTGCAGCGAAGGCGGTGGCTGTGGAGTGAGGGGCTTGATGACACGCTCAGACCCCCGCGGGCCATCCAAGAAGAGCACCTCGCTGACCCTCCCATGATGGGGGAGATCATCAAATCCTGCACTAGCGGAGCTAAAGCCAGAAGACCAAGCGCAGGGAATCATGCTTCCTAAGCCTGTCCCTGGATAGTTCGGCCTGCCGATGCTGGTTTCGTTTCTCACAAAAATCAGAATGTGTCTGTACTGGTGTCTGCTGGGTCAGAAAACAGAAGGAAAAATCAGGGTTTCTAAACCACCAGGAGTGCTTGTAAGACCACACTCCATTCTATACAGGAAGTGGAAATGCTCCGCCCTGCAGTCTGATGAGAGAGAGGGAGAGGAAGAAAGGGAGAGAGGGAGGAGAGGGGAGGGAGGGAGGAGAGGGGAAGGAGGGAGGGAGGGAGGGAGGGAGGGAGGGAGGGAGGGAGGGAGAGAAAGAAAGAAAGAAAGAAAGAAAGAAAGAAAGAAAGAAAGAAAGAAAGAAAGAAAAAGAGGATCAGTCCTCACAGGCCCTGGAACTAGTTATTTCATGCCCAAGCCAGGAAAAGACATGCAAGGATATTCCCAGAGCTCCAAAATGAGATGGATGTCTTTAGAACCAGTTGTGGGGGGGGGAAGAAATGGAGGCGCTGGGTTAGGGAAGAGACGGGCAGTCCTCGGATTCTGGCAGTGGATGGGGAGAAGATAAAATAATAAATGTGGAACCAAGGGAACTCCATGATGGTTGGGTACAGGATGAGTGGGAAGGGTGGGAGGAGACAGTCCATAGCTCTCTGGGTAAAGGTGACACTGGAGGGACTGAGCAATAATGAGCGAGGACACAGCCCTTATGAATGTGCTGCCAAAGGACTTCTTGAAGCCCCAGGTCATCTTAGCAGAACAGTGTTGGGGAGCTGGGGCAGAAATAGAGGAAGGAGGTACTGGAGCCATAGTACAGCGGGTAGGGCATTTGCCTTGCATGCGGCTGACCCGGGTTCAATTCCCAGCATCCCATATGGTACCCCGAGCACCACCAGGAGTAATTCCTGGGTGCAAAGCCAGGAGTAACCACTGTGTATCCCAGAGTGTGAAGCAAGGAAGGAAGGAAGGAAGGAAGGAAGGAAGGAAGGAAGGAAGGAAGGAAGGAAGGAGATGGAAACCCTGGGGGAAGGCAGCTCTGGGAGAGCCAAGGGAGAGGCAGCTCAGGAGGCAGGTAGATTTGGGGTGATGGGAGAGGGAGGAGGGCTTCAGAACACTGCTTTAAGGTAGAAAAAGTGGAGAATCTTTTGAAGATGATGGGATGAATGCTTGCTGGTGTTTGAGGCATGGAAGCCTCCAGAACAATTCCTCCCAGAGCAATGATTTCCTTGTCTTCCTTTCATACTTTGAGACCTGCCTGGGCCCTGCCAGTCCCTTTTGCAAAAGTCCCCTTTGCATCAGGGTACTATGCCCTTGGTCCCACCCTCAGTGCTACCAAGCACTAGGGTCCCCACCCACCCATCCCCACCCCATTTATCTCCACCCCGCCCAGGAAGCACTGCTTTCCCTCCAGTACCAGAGTTCATTCCAGCAAAGCTGCTTTTCACGCAGCCATCCCTCCCCCTCCAGTTTGGCAGGTTTGAAATTTTTTAATTCAGAAACCGAATGCCTGTTTTCATCCTAGTTCTCAGGGTCAGAACTTTCTCAGAGGGAAACTGCTTCTGAAGGGAACTACTAAGATGAATGTGCACAAAGGCAAGAGAAGCATGAGTGAGGGACAGCCCCTGGATGCGGACGGTCCTACAGACACATCAGTCAGAAAGTGAGAGGTACCACCAGAGACTGGGGAGCACACTGTGTTTCCTCAGGACTGGAATGCTGATGGTTTGTACCAAAGGGCAGCGGGGGGTCTGGCTGGAAGAAAGTCTAATTATGCAAACACCATGTCTTCTAATTCATCTCTTACCCATTACCGATCTTTTGCACTATATCCGGAAGTGCCCAGGGTCTACTTGTGTCTCTGAGCTTGGGGAGTGCTCTCAATGGTGCTTGAGGGACCATGCAGTGCCAGGGATTGAACCTGGTTCAGTGGAATGCTCAGCCCATTGAGCTATCTCTCTGCCCCCTCCTCGCCATCCTTATTGATGACATATCTTGGAGCTGGTCACAAAAGCCCACCTTGCTCTTTCCACTCTGCTGCCTGATCCCCACAGTGGGTCACTCAGCCAGCCTTGATGCATGTTGCAGTTGTCTGCACATCTTCATTCATACAGGCAGTGGATGGGGAAAGTGGCCAGGGAGGTTTGGTTCAGGTGGGATGTATTTCAGTGACCTGTCTGGGAGGTCACGTGTGCTGGACAGAACAGAAAGGATAACTGTGCCAGTCATTCTAGCAGGAGGCAGCAAAACTGTCCAGCAGTGTGTGTGAGGGGGAGGTTACACTGGAAGCTCAGGGAATGGTTGAGCAGGATGATTAGAGTAGCGGCCACATATTGAGTAGGAACAGGCAGCGCAACCCCCATGGAATGTCGTTTCATACAGGTGAGAGTCTGCAGGGCTGGACTGACGACTACCTTGGAAGCGATTGTGATATGCCTGGGAGTAGAAGAGGTTGTGGGCACTTTGTCAAAGGAGAGAAGGTCACAGACAAGCTCCACAATGAAGAAAAAAGAACACAGCTGAGCAGAGGCAGCTCCCCCCTCCACTACTGTCAGCACCAAAAGGGTGGTCAGCAGGGGGCTAGGAGAGGCCCTAGGGTGAGGCAAGGCCTCCATGAGCAGGCTCAGCCCCTGGATGCGGACAGTCCTAAAGACACATCAGTCAGAAAGGAGGAGCTTCATCAGAGGGTCATAGGGAGTTGGCTGCAGAGACATGCAGCATGAGGAAAATCCTAGAATGCAGAGGTGCTTCTCTGAAAAGTTTGGTCTCCAGTAAAGGGGGGGATCCTGTGGTATCCAGAGATGTGCCAGAAATCAAGACAGCATGCTCCGGATAGGTGAGCCAAATTCTGTGTGTCAGATGATTAATGGCAGCAGGTAGACTGCAGTCTCAGAAGGACACAAAGATATTCAGGCCAAAGGAAATCAAACATTGACACAGCCAGCTATAGAGTCTGAGATAGTCTGTGTCACCTGTATGTCACCTCTCTTCCCAGCTAATTTCAGATTTATTTCATGATTCACACTTCTTTTCAAATGTGCCATTTTCATACATTTTTTTAAAAAATCCTTGAACTGCAGGCATCCAGGGTGGAGAGACCCCAGTGGACAGTCATGGAGGAAGTTCAGTGCTTTGGCTGTGGATATGAAGTGAGAACTTATTTTTGAAGAGGTGTGAGAAAGTGCTCCTGAAATCTGCACAATATTGTGAGCCAAAGCTACCTTCATTTCACAAAAGGAAAGAAGAAGAAATCCTTGAACCTTTTAAGCCATACCTGGCTCTCCATTTGGACCAGGGGGTCCTATGTCACCAGAATCTCCTTTTT
This sequence comes from Sorex palustris, assembly GCA_028565675.1. Lineage (NCBI taxonomy): Eukaryota > Metazoa > Chordata > Mammalia > Eulipotyphla > Soricidae > Sorex > Sorex palustris. Next base: position 26,660,245 of record JAOXYA010000008.1, on the reverse strand, counting down.
CACCTTAAAAAGAGAAAAGCAAGGTAGGTGAAAGTCATCAATCAGTAGAGGCACATGTCTCATGCATTCAAAAATGTCAAGGAACTGGGGGTAGAGCTCAGGTAGTAGAGCAGATGCCTTTACGTCTCCAGGCCCTGGGCTCAATCCCCAGCTCCCTGTCTACCACCAAGCATGGCCCTGTGGACTCTTAAGAACAAAATCAAGGCTAACAGTGTTATTTCTTTTACCTGTTATGGAATTCCCCCAGACTCTCTTTATGCCATGAACCATGGGGAGTTGCATTCTACAAATAGTTCTTCAGACTTTATATGATATAGAGCGGACCCCACCCACCCTCACTCCCCACCGCCAAGATTTTAGGTACTATTAAAAGAGAATTCTTGGGTCCATTCTGGGAAATTCCAGAGCTTTGATGGACACACTGTGCCGATCTCATCTCATGAATCCTGAACATCACAAAGTAGCAGCTAAATCTCCTGTCTGTTCTCTCCTTGCTCCTCACTGGAGCAGGAAAATTCAGGTAGAACAGGTTATGCCGGGCTGTCGTGGACCTCAGAAACCAGAGCAAGAGAATAAACTATGTTGGTGATCCCATCATGAGTGCCAAAGTCTTCCTGCCCTCTGACAGGTGGCTCAGGGTCCCAGGAGGAAATGACCACCACAAGATCAGGGCAGAGAGAGAGAGAAAAAAGAAAGGTGCCTGCCATAAAGGCAGATTGGAGGTGGGGAAGTAGAAGGAGAGAAACTGGGGATGTTGGTGGTGGAAAATGTACACCTGGTGAAAGGGATGAGGAGTGTTGGGACATTGAATAATCAAAACCCAATCATGAACAACTTTGTAACTGTGTATCTCATGGTGGCTTAATGAAAAAAAAAAATAATCAGGGCATTGACACTGAGTCCCTCCTCCCCTCCCTTTCTTTCTACTTATAAAACTAGGGGTTTTATAACCCCCCTTGCCAAAGTAATGGCAAAAAAGCTCTCTAGCGACTCTAAAATTAGATAGTGAATATTTATATTAAATTCACATGAATATTCCTGAAACATTATTTCCTTCTCCCTGAAGGAACCTGTGTCTCCGCTGGCGCCGGCCCATGAGGCACCGTGACTCCTCCATCTGGAGCCTCATCTTGCCTTTAAGCAGGGAGGGAAAGAGCTTGGCGCTCTCCACCCAACTGATTCCTTTGTGCTCTTTTATGAACACTAGGGGCTGGAAATGACTGAAAGTTCAGCTTGACAGAGAGCCAGGAAGACAGTCTCAGAGCTGAAGTGAATCAAGTGAGCTCAGCCAAATTAGGGTCTTCTTGGCAAGTTGTCCCCTGGCGAGATGTTGGAATTTATCCAGTGCACATGGCACCTATTAAAAAGCACACATGTCCCTACCCAGAGTGTGGGTATCCACTGCATTCTACACAATGGTTAAAAGGTGAAGATGACCCAGATGGCCCGCAACAGATCAATGAATCAATAATACATGCTCTCTCTGTTGTAATGGAATATTACTCATCCCCCAAAAGGAAGAAAACTCTGACACATGCTACAGCATAGATGAACTTGAAAATATTGTACTAAGTAAACCAAAAATTAAAGAGAAAACCTTACATCATTCATTTTATACGAAATCTCTGTAATAGGTAAACTGATTGGAGAGAATAAGGATTAGAGCCAAGAACTGGGGGAGGGGGAATGATGAGCTAATGCTTCATGAGTAGAGTTTTTGGTATAATGTAAAAAAATGTTGACATGGATGACAGTAACAGATGTACACTATTGCAAATGTACCTAACGCCACTGAATGCACTCTTTAAATTAGTTTAAATTGTAGCTTTCATGTTATGAACATTCTTCCACAAATGTTTTTGAGTTTTTAAGCATGCTGATTTCTTTTTACACAGCCTGTGCAGTTTTTAGTGAGTCAGCCGCCCATGGGCAGGTGTTTTCCATGGATTTTCAGGAGGACTGATATTGCTGAGCTGGTCACCCTAACCCTAAGGGCCAAGGGTCCCCTTCTGGTGCAGGACTGGCTGTAGCTGGAGTTAGGGTGGAGAGCAAGCAGGGAAGGGGGTTCCATGACCATCAATCAGAACAAATTGGCCAAATTTACTTACAATTCAAGTCCCTGAGACAGGTTAATAAGGCCCAAGAGATGACACCCACATTGAACAGACTTCACTCACTCCTCTCTTGGCGCCTCCAAGTGCCCCTGCTTCGACAGTCACTGGCTTTCCCTGGCCACCAAACTCCCATTTCTCGTGCCCATGATAGGACTGTAGAGTGACCTTCTTGGCACCACTAACAGCCCACTGCATGGTGGCAGCTTGTTCTCTTCACCCTGCCCTCCAAAGCCCATCACACATATAAACAGGCCAAGACATGGACAAGCTTTGCTGAACAAGTAACCAGGGAAAGGAGAATAGCTATAGGAGTTCTGAGAATCTCCAATAGCCCTGGGCACCATCTTCTGCATGCTCACCTCCATCGCTATGCAGGTCAAATTAGGCTACACGAAGGATAAGTTTAGCCAGGACAGGCAGATAGTCACTCCTGCTCTGCCTTCATGCCTGCTCTTGATCTCCTGTGCCCCCTTTTCACTGAGAATCACTAGAGTCTTACGCATCTGACACCAGGGCTGAAGGTGGTTCCCCTAATTGTGGTAAGGTTTCCAGAGTTTCTTCTTATTCTGTTGCCTCAAGTGGTTTTGTGATAGTCGGGAAATATATAGATACTTCAGAGTGAAAAACATGCATCCTTCCCCCAAATGCTCAACGACACACAGCAGCAAACTGATGGGTTCCCAGGTGCAGACACTGAGTCAGAACCTCTAAAATTCATCACACAAAAGTCAACAAGACAACCACGGGACCATTCAGTCTGCAATGAGTCCAAGAGCCTGAAAACCTGGAATTGATTGGGGAGCAGAAGAGCATCACAAATACCTTTAGAACCAATGGGACCGATTTTTCCATGGCGACCCACACTGCCTTTCTGTCCTTTGTCACCTGCGTCTCCTGTAGAAAAAAATAAGATCACAGTTGATGCACAAATAATTCAGGTCATGCGTCCTGTATAACACACACACACACACACACACACACACACACGTGATTAAGCACAAACTCATGCAGGAGGACAGTAAAGCAGTGATGGCTGTTTATCTATTCAAGGTAATGTAGAGGATTAACATTAAAAGGCTCATTACTGGTCACCACTGACACACTTTCCAATGCAGGCATGCTTCCCCTGAAAGTCAAACATACTGCAGAACAAAGCTAAATAGTGCATTATCACATCCTCACATGAAGTCGTTCTACTCTGACATGTGAGAAAAGGAAAATTGGTCTTTTTGTCATCCCAACATTCCTGGGTCTTTTTTGTTTTCTTTTCTTTTCTTTTTCTTTCCTTTCCTTTTCTTTCATTTCTTTCTTTACTTTTTCTGTCTTAGAGCCATACCTGGTGGTGCTCAGGATTTACTCTGGAATCTGCACTCAGGGATCATTCCTGGTGCTGCTCAGAGAACTGCATGGGATGCCAGGGATCGACCTCAGTCAACCATGTGCAAGGCAAATGCTCTGCCCACTACACTATCCCTCTGACCCTGCATTTTTCCCAGGCCTTATTCCTGCCCCGAGCCAAACCAGGCAATCTCTGCTACACAGACACAGAATAAAGTTCCTGCTGCCAGGGCCTGGTTATCAGTGCCCAAACTCAATTGCGTGCTCATTGACAGAGCCATAGGTCTCTTTCCATGTTCGTTTGAAGGTCTCCACATGAAGAGGGGGGACATTTCAGAGAGATGGTGCATCTTCCAAAAATAAAGCTGGAGGGAAGGAGAAAGAGGAGGAGGGGAAGGAGGTTCCAGGGATGCTTCCTCATAGACCTGGTGTGACAATCCTCCAGCAGAGATTCAGTGCCACCAGGTCACCAGTCCTGTTCTGCTCTCTTCTCATCAGTGCTCTCTCCTTACATGGTAGTCCGGTGATGGCTCACACACCAGTGTCCCACGGGACTCTTCACTCTCATCCATGGAACCCCCTGAAAGCAACTAGTCAGAAAATGCAGAAATTTTTTCAACTCAGTTTTTCCTCCACAAACTGTTAATGGCCTGGGTCACCACTCCTGTTTGTCCACTGACAGTTGTCAGACACCCCCACAAGCCAACAAACAGCAAACAAGCATATTGAGAAAATTTGTGTAAAAAAGGGAAAAAGCAAAAACGATTTATTTTGTTATGAATATATGTAGGTATGGTTACATTTTATAATCAATTATCTTCCAAATTGTTGTAGAAAATCAATTTAATTCGTTGTGACTGTATGAGATGATGAGCAAGCACTTCATTTTTTTTCATTAAGTATTAGTGGTTTATCATACTAGATATGTTTTAGGGGTACCATTTCACATCTCTCCAAAATGCAGGTTACTGTATCACACTTCACCCCCACCAAATTATCAACATGCCTCCATCACCCATAAAAACCTCAGTTCTGTGGCCAGAGACCAGTGGGTTTTGTTGCTATTGTTTGGCTTTGTTTGGCTCTGATTTGCTTCTCTATATCCCACATATGAGTTTGATCATTCGTTATTTGTCTTTTTCCTTCTGGCATATTGTGTTTTGCATGATATTCCATGGACTGAAGTGATAGTACAGCGGGTAGGGCGTTTGCCTTGCACATGGCCGACCCGGGTTCAATTCCTTTGTCCCTCTCAGAGAGCCCAGCAAGCTACCGAGAGTATCCCTCCCACACGGCAAAGCCTGGCAAGCTCCCTGTGGCATATTCGATGTGCCAAAAATGGTAACAAGTCTCACAATGGAAACATTACTGGTGCCCGCTCGAGCAAATCAATAAACAATGGGAGGACAGTGCTACAGTGCTATGATATTCCACAGTTTCCTCCATATAGTAAATCCATTGTGTATACATAAACAGGCATTTGGGTTGTTGCCTTAATTTTAGTTGTTGTAAATTGTGCTATAATTCAAACCCTTGGCTCTAAACTATAGAAATGGAAAGTCCAGAAAAGGAGAGAAATGGGGGGAAGAGTAATTAGAGGCTGACAGGAAGAAGTTTATGGGAATAAATAAGGGCAGTAGTGAAGTCAAGAATCTCGAGCACATCAGTGTTATAGAAGTGGGGTTTAATCTATAAATCTAAACTACAGAACCAACAACAGTAAACGCATATGATCCAAACTATAATTATCAAACTGAAAAATGTGTCTGTTAAGGAGGTAAGCTGGGGTGTGAGAGAGAACCTGGGGACACCAGTGGAGAGAAGCTGACACTGGTATTAAGATTGGTGTTAGAATACTGTATACCTAAATCTCAACTATAAATGAGTTTGTAAATCATAGTTCCTTAGTAAAAAAATGAATTAAAATAAACAAGTAGGATCAGAAAATAGTATAGCAGGTAGAGTACTTGACTTGCATATAACCAACCCAGAATCAATCTCAGGTACCACATAGGGTCCCCTAATCCCTGCCAGGAGTGATTCCTGAGCACAGAGCCAGGAATAATCCCTGAGCACTGCTAGGTGCAGCCCCAAAACTAATAAATAAATAAATAGGATAGCATCAAATGAAAAAGGACAAGGAAACAAATTATACTAAAATTAAGTAGAGGAAATATTCACATACTGTATCATAAAAGGGCTAATATACTATATATAATATATACACACATGTATAATCTCACAAAACTCAGCAATAAATTAAAACAGCCTATTAAAATGAGCAAACACTTCTCCAAAGAAGATACACAGATCATGGGCAAAGTCACATAAAAAGAAAATGCTCATTATCAACTGATTATCAGGAAAATGCAAATGAAATAGTAGAGCTATCCATTCAATTCTGCAAGAATGACCATTATCCAAATAACCAGAAACAACACTCGGGAATGGGGAGGAAAAGTAACTCTTTGTACTGTTGGTGGTAATAGAATTTGGTCCAGGAAATGAAAACAGCATAAAGATTTCTCTATATATTTAAATTGATCCATCATAAGAAGATCTTTGTATGGTATGCAGATAAAGCATGTTCCACTCTTTAAAACCAGGGACTTTCCTGCCAGGAATTCCAAGTTTGGTATGCTCCCCTAAATTCTGAATAGAGACCAGAAAAGAGCATGGGTGTGGCATGTGAGCAATGCTTAAAATAGACACCCACATCCCCATTTGCATGCAGGAGAGCAAGGCAAGGGAGTGACTGAGAAATCGCCATTCCCATGGAGGCGCCTATATGAATGCCAATGCCCATGCCATAGGACACTGGTGGGAGGAGTCCAGCACAGCCATGGAGACTGAGCATGGGAGGCATCAATGTGACAAGGACGATGTGACCCTGAGGGGTACAGACCTTAATGGAAGGCCCAAGGGTGGAGGGTGGAGGGGTTGGTGAGTGGCGGAAAGCTGGAGCTACTGAGCAGCGTGCAGAGAAGAGGGGGGTGGAGGTTACCGATCAACTGCACTGTAGCATTGTCCTCCCATTGTTCATCCATTTGCCCGAGCAGACCCAGTGACATCTCCATTGTGAGACTTGTTGTTACTGTGTTTGGCATTATTGAATATGTCACGGGTAGCTTGCCAGGCTCTGCCGTGTGGGCGAGATACTCTTGGTAGCTTGCCGAGCTCTCTGAGAGGGGTGGAGAAATCAAACTCGGTTTGGCCCGGTTGACCGTGTGCAAGGCAAATGCCCTACCTGCTGTGCTATCGCTCCAGCCCCATCAACCACTGCAGAGAAATGGCAAGATGTGGGCAGAGTCATTCCCTAGATAGGCAGTCAGAGGAGCCCCAAGGACATGGGACCCACTGAGCAGGGAAAGGCCAAGTCAGGCAGAGAGCAGAGGAATTGAAGGGACCAGGACAGTGAGACCCTAACTGAGACACACATGCAAACCTGATGTGCAGGTGGTACAGGGGTTCTGGATTAGGTGACAGTGTCTGTCAATGTCTCTGAGCTGCTCTATCCCCAGCATCACCAGCTGGGGCCAGCCTGTCCTTCCTTCTCCCACAGTGAGAAGGAGGATGACTACAACCTCCTCCAAAAAATGGATATCACCATTGCGGACACCCTGCTCTGATTTTCTGTCCCCAGAGCCATGAGAAACCAATGTCTGCTGTTCAAAGTTCTCAGACTTTGGGGTTTTGTCATGATTGTCCAGAGTGAGTGAGATTCCACCTTTTTCTAGACCCTTGTACATGCGTGATCGCATAGTCTGCAGCTCAGAGATGATGATAGTGCCAAGAGGACTTTATGAAAAAACATCGCTCCCTGAAACATGGGGACTTCTGTCAGACTTCCCAGACCCACAGGACCAGCAGAAGAAGACAAGCTTCTTCCTTAGCAGTTATCTGGAAAGTCTAGCTTTCCCATTTCCTGAGTCTCAAGTCCATCCTTCTGGGGTTTAGAGTGCAGAAAAAGTCTTTTGAGTTTCAGGATAAGCATCCAGACAGACTCAGTGTTTATGCTTTTGTTATGTTACATCTCCCCAATTCCTGAGGAGGTTCTACTCGTTTTCACTGTTCGCTTATTGTTCATTGGTGGTCTGTGACATACTGTCTATTGCTCTTAGAGTTCATTTAGATCTTCAAAGTTAGATTAAAGTGGAGTAAATAGAGCTTTTGGTCCTGGAGATAGAGGCCAAAAAGTGGAATTGCTGAATCATATAGGAGTTTAATTCTTAGGGTTTTTTTTTAAGAAATGTCTATATTGTTTTCCAAAAACATTAAGCTACACATCATTTTCACCAGCAGTGGATGAGATTTCCTTTTCCCCCACATCTGCACCAACACTGGTTGCTTTTGTTCTTCTATAAGCCACTCTCACTAGTGTGAGATAATATCTGGTCGAGTTTTTTTGTTTGTTTGTTTGTTTTTGCTTTTTGAGTCACACCCAGCAAGGCTCAGAGGAAACTCCTGGCTCTACACCCAGGAATTACTCCTGGTGGTGCTCGAGGGACCATGTGGGATTCTGGGAACCAAACCTGGGTTTGCTGCATGCAAGGCAAACGCCTCACCCACTGTGCTATCGCTCCAGCCCCAATATCTAGTCGTTTTGATTTGCATTTTTCTAATGATCAGTAACACAGCACACCATTTCACATACCAATTGGTCATCTGTATGTCTTCCTTGAGGAATTTCCTGATAATTTCTTCTCCTCATTTTCTTGATGGGGTTGGTTTCTTTTTTCCTTAAATTTTATAGCTATTTATGCTGCTATGTTCCTTACAGCACTACCCACAAGAGCCAGAATCTGGAAACAACCCTAGTGTCCAAGAACAGATGATTGGATAAAGAAACTATGGTATATGAATACTACTTGGCTGGAAGAAAAGACAAAATCATGCCATCTGCTGCTGTGTGGATGGAATTGGAGGGAACCACACTAGGTGAAGTCAGCCAGGAGAGGGACAGATACAGAATGATCTCTCTCAAATGTGGAATAAGAAAAAATTAAAGCATAGTAGAGAAATACCAAAAGGCCCAAAGACACAGAATCTATGAACTGGCTCTGAACTTACCATGGTGGAGAGACTGGAAGGAAACCCTGAGACAGTGATGGAGGTAAATAGACTCTTGGAGGGGACAGTGTTGAAACACTGTATGCATTAAGCCCTACCAGTGGCAGTATTGCAAATCACAGTGGTGAAAATATAGTTTAAAAATAACATTTCTTTAAATAAAGTGGGGTGAATCAACAGGTGATTGGAGATAATGCTGTGGGCAAGAGGAGAGATCTCAGAAAAACTTCTGCACCTTCAGCTGGGGCACACAAGGGCCCAAAAAGACCTCAGAGTGCACCCTTCCCTGTTAAGGAGCCCAGCAAATGTTTCCCATCACATGGATGGAATCCACTTTGGAAAGGGATAAGGTTTCCTGAACCTGAGAAACAGAAACCAAAATTCCTGCCCAAGGACTGCCTTACAGAGAAGAGTGACAACATGATAGGAGGCCACCTTCATGCATTGGTCCCCACACTGAGTCCTGCCCACAGCTTGCTAAGATGATTCCATGGAAAAGAAGGAAGGAAGGAAGGAAGGAAGGAAGGAAGGAAGGAAGGAAGGAAGGAAGGAAGGAAGGAAGGAAGGAAGGAAGGGAGCAGCCTGCTTACTGGCCTTGGGGTTAATTTCTCCCTGAGATCCCAGCAGAGACACATTGAAAGCAAGACTTGTTTCCCCTCTGCAGCCCCAAGCAGACAAGAAGAGGTGAGGACCAGACAAGAAGTGGTGAGGAGGCTTGAGATTGTCCCTGGAGGGGAAACACCTGCTATGGAAACCTACTTGGGGAAGTGCTTTCCCACCTAACAGATGATTAATGAGTGATTCCTTTCATCAGTCGAAGCACGCAGGAAGAGTCTAGCACACATCCTGCTGCTATAAATAAGTGATAACCTGGGGGTGATGAAGAGACTTGGCTCTTGGCCCAACCCTAAATGGCTTAGCCAAACATTCACACTTAATTCAAGGTTATTGCTGACATATGGCACCACTCACCGGTCGAGTACTGAGTCCTGCTCATTTAGAGTGGGACCTGGTCCCTGCCATACGGTCTTCTGGGTCCCAGGCACAGATGGGGAAATCCAATGCCTGGTTAGGTGCGAAGGGCAGAGGAGTGCCAGAGGAGACACTGAGACCCTTGATGGCCAGGAGTGAGCACAGATGGTTTACAAGGGGCCATGTTTGTCACCAGGGGACAGAGTTGTAAATCAAAGGTTACAACCCGTTGGGGGTCTGGTAAAATACTGAAAGCAGAGCCACCCCAGGGGTCTCATCAGATCTGGGGTGGGTGTTTCTAGCAACTTCTGTATGTTATGGATGCTGCTGAATCACACATGCAAGAGGCGCCAGGGGCAGAGGTGCCTCACACAGACCAGGCCTGCTAGGCAGCTGCTTGGGGTAGCCTCCAGCCCTGTCCCCCAGTGTCTGTGTCTCTGGTGACAGGAGGAGGGTCCTATGGAAGGGCTCTGTGGGCTCGTCGTGTTCAGTACCTGACCTCTCTGAGTGCATGAGAACAAAGGCCTCTCACCCCACACCTCAGTTGTGGGGTACGGCCCTGGGCTCCCCAGCACCAAAGAGGCTCCCATAGAACCCAGTAGCAACCAGAGGCTGTGCTGCCAAGAGCCTGGCACTGCAGGTGAGATGCAGGTTTCTAGGAAGATAAGGCTGTGTCTATGGCCAGTTGGGGAGCAAGCAGTACTATGCTACCAGTCCCCTCACAGCCTTCTACCCTACCCCACAGCCTCATGTGAGAGCACCGGGTAATGTGCCTGACCCTGGCAGCCACTCAGAGGGCCTCTGTGAAGAAAATCCAGGCTATGGGGATGGTTGGTTTGGGCCAAACAGAGACTCCCTCAACCAGAAGAGCCAGAATCTCTTCACACACAGTTCTTGCCCAGCACAGCTTGGTGGGACTGAGCAAAATGAGAGCTATGCTGGTGCCGGATTATGCATCCACAAGCAAAATGCACTCCTGTATATGCATATGCATACCTCCACATAATACACAGCACATGCACACAGGTGTGCTTATACATATACCAGCATGCATACTCACACCTGCACCTGTGTACACAGAAATGTGAGTGGATTTATAACCATAAGCACTTGTGCTTATATTCATGTATATGCACACAAGACAGTGCATGTGCTTGTACATATGCATACATGTATGGAGACACATGTACATGTGCACACAGATGTGTGCATGCATGGTTGAGGGTGTGTGCAAGTGCATAAAATATGTGCATGAGGTCGTTTGGGTAGCTGAGGTTTTTTGTTTGTTTGTTTGTTTGTTTGTTTTGCTTTTTGATTCACACCTGGTGATGCTCAGGGGTTAATCCTGGCTCTATACTCAGAAATCACTCTTGGCAGTGCTCAGGAGACCATACGGGATGCCGGGGATCAACCCGAGTCAGCTGCATGCAAAGTAAACGCCCTACCAGCTGTACTATTGCTCCGGCCCCAGCTGAGGTCTTCTAATTTGCAGACATTCCATGGAAACTCGCCATTGGACAGAAAAGCATGGTGGCCACAAAATCTGAGGCCCTCAAAGGAGAGTGGACAAGAAACATTTTTGCAAAAAGCAAACAAACACCCTTGCTGTGCTTATGTGCGATAATTGAAAATGACCCGGCCCGCTAAGTTCCTACCCCCTCTAAATTTCAGGAGCTCCAGGGCAACACCCGGGAGCGAGCGGCATTTAAGCACTTTCTCAGTCACATCCCAGAATGACAAGCCTATGAACGCTCATCTGCCCTCTATGCACGCTCCAGAAAGGGAGCAGCTCGCGGCAGGCAGATAACTTATTAATTTTAATGAAGATCTCACACAGTCTTTGAAGAGAAGAGGGGGCCAAAGGAGCACTAGGAATTCAGCTTCCTCAGCGATTCTTAATGGCGAATAATGTGCACATGTCCCAGAGCCAAAAGCCACCAGTGACCCAGGGTCACCCTCCACCCTGATGTGCCAGGGGAGGTCCCTGCTCTTATCTGAGCTGCCTGTCTGAGACGAGAGGCCCAAAGAGTGAGCTGACACACTTTCAGCAGATTGTGTCAGCAAAGCCTGCTCAGTGCTACTTCCACACAGCTGTGTGGATTAGAAATGTAGAAATGATTCTCATTGCAGTAAAAAGACCAAAGACAGCAGGAGATTCCTGCCGGACCCCTTGGCTTATCTTTGTTATTTCAGAAAAGGCAATCAGTCAACATGGGCACTTTCTCCTGCAGCTGTCTGAGTCCTCTGCCCTGCAGGTGTGCTGCCCGCCACTAGACCAGACGCACCTCCACCCACCCTCCCGCCTAAACATGAAAAAGTCAGACAAAGCAGGGGTTCCACATAGGTACAGCTTGCATTTCATAGAAGCTGAGGTGGAAAGGGATCCCAAAGAGACTGTCCTGACCAGCAGCCAGGCCCCAGGCAGAATCGCAAGATCAGCACCACCCAGGTGCTCTGCAACCCAGGCTGTCCTCCCAAACCATTGCTGCTGCATTTCATCGGAGCCCCAGCTGGTTCCTCTGCAACCACACAGGCCGGCCCGCAGTAGCAAGCCTTCTGCTCGGTAAATAATAGACGATGCAACCAGCTTGGCGTGGCTGGAAGCCTTGACTCTCCACCTGTCTCTCAACCCCGGGGAAGAAGTATCTGTATGCACACCAGGCCCTCGGCCAGTCATGGGGAGAATCAAGTGCAGAATTCCATCCTATTTGAAGATCTTCAGCTTCAAACTCCTTTCCAAATGATTGATTGAAGTCTTCCAAGTGACCGGTCTCATAAGAAGTCCTGGTGAGCGGGGTGGGGGGTGGGGTAGCAGGTGTTGTCAGAGAGGAAGTCTCCAAAGACCAGGTTGTAAAAGACAACGTGGGTTTGAGTTCCAACACCATACTATCCCTCAAAGTACTCCCAACATGAGCCCTGGGCATGACCAGGTTTGACCCAGAATCAAAAACAAGCCCTGGAGATCCCAAAATGACTGGAGGGTGCCGGGATGGAAGTTGGGGCAGGTTGTGGGGGTGTCAGATGTCAAGACATGAGTATACATTACAAAGATTATTCCAATAAACTAAGGCCCTTGAGTCTGTAACTAACCCAGGTAGATTAAGATAGCATTTGAACAAAGAATTTTCTCCTTGTGGTGATTATTGGTTCTAAGCAATAAATACAGTACATTGAGCAGAGTCAAAGCTTTCAGTCTATGAGGATGTTAGCACCCTGGCCCCATGCTCTCTTTTATTTCTCTCTCACAATAAAAGACATGAGCATAAGATGCCAAAGACTGACCACACTCACTGCACACTGGTCGTGACAGGGCATAAAGGACTGGTCACTATGGGGACTTCAAAGAAATGTCTCTCAGTCCTCGATACTGGAGTAGTTCATGACCTGAAAGTAGCTGATAGATTTCTGAAAGGGGTTCTGAATCATGAGATTCTCCTCTTTGTACATGGCAACGTCCTCAGAGCAGATAATCTGGGGAAATAAAAGGCCTAAGAACCTCCTGAACCTTACACATCTTCACCTGCTTGATTCCTGTATTGCTTCTACTGCATCACCAAAAAAAAAAAAGAGAGAAAAAATACCTTTGAGACTGCTGGATGCCATAACTGTCTTCTGGCATCTCTGGAGAGTTGAAAGCCACCTTTGTAGGTGGCCCATAAAAATGTGTGTATCTCACAAATTTATTTAAATAAACTTATCGTGTGTGTGTATGTAAAGTATAGTCATGAGTCATGTAACACCTTAGTCAAGGACAGTTCACATACACTACAGTGGTCCCTATACACAGTTTAGACATGAAGTAGGCTGCACCTTCTGTATGAGTGTAAATATACTCTTTCACAGTCTCTCAATGATGAAATCATCTAATAATGTATCTTTCAGAACACATAAGCAATATGTGAGTTATACGATATGTGCATTGTGTACATGGATACTGGTTGGGGTTTTCTGTTTTGGGAGGATTGTTTTTGTTTGGGGGTCACATCTGACAATGCCCAGGGATTATTCCTGACCTTGCATGCAGGAATCACTTCTAATGATGCTCAGGGATCATATGGGATGCCAGGGTTTAAATATGGCTCAGTCTCATGCAAAGCAAGTGCCTTACCCACTATACCATCTCTTTAGCCCTAGGACATCATTTTTCTGCTGTTTAAAATGTTCTGCCTAGCTGGATACCAAAGGAACCGGATTGAATATACTGACATCTCCCCCCAAACATATGATCATCTAATCTTTAATAAGGGAGCAAGAAATGTGAAGTGGATCAAGGAAAGCCTCTTTAACAAATTTTGGTGGCAAAACTGGACAGCTACATGAAGAAAAATGGACTCAGATCTCTGCCCAACACCGTGTACAAAAGTAAGATCAAAATGGATTAAATACCTCAACATCAGACCGGAATCCATAAGGTACATTGAAGACAAAGTTGGCAAAACCCTCCATGACATTGAAGCTAAT
>JAOXYA010000008.1:26615870-26629269 GCA_028565675.1 Sorex palustris | reverse complement strand
GGATTCGAACCCACGCCCCCGAAGAGACTGGAGCCTTAATCCAGCGCCTTAGACCGCTCGGCCACGCTACCACGTCTAATGGGTATGTTCCCAAACCTTCTCCCTTCACAATAAAGCTGACCGCTTTTACCCCGCTTACCCACTTTCCATCCTCCACATTTCATTACCACATTCCATACTCCTCCCCTTCTGTGAACTACTAATTGGTCTTATAGTTGGATTATTTTTTACTATCTCAGGTATCAAAAGCTGGCATGGCATTCCTTCTCTAGCAAGAAGTGACTGTGTTTTTTTGTTTTTTGGTGTTTTTTTTTAAGTTCTTTCTTTGCTCCCAGGCTACAGAAGTCTCACAAGCAGCATTCAGGAAGAACCTCCAAGAAAGTTGAGAAAAAAAATAGAACAAAAAACCTAAAGCCAGAACCTCACATTCCTTCCTTCCCCCAACTCCTGCTCTCCCCAGCCTTGTTGCCCCTCTACTGCCCCCCCAACCAATGCCCAGCTCTACCTTGGGTGTCTCTGGGTCCTGGTCCAGCTCCAATGGCCCTGCTGGCCCTCGGGGTGGGGGAGGCCCTCCTTCGGACATCTGCCTCTTCTCCGAACTCTTACAGAAGGAATTTCATTTTATAAACGGAGAAGCTGCAGCTCCCCCCAGACCCTGATAACAACAACATTCTTATCTCCTGGACAGTATCCGGGAGGCAGAAAACCCCCTTCAGAGAAGGAGGCTGCTTTTCAGGCAAAAAAAAAAAAAAAAAGGAGGAGGAGGAGGAAAAAGAGAAGAATTCAATTTGTAATTTTTAGTACAAATCAGTTATGGGAATGAAATAGACAAAGAAAAAGAGGGGGACTGAGGGCAGACTATACAGCAAGTTAGGGCAATTGGTGTCACATAGGTTATCCAGGTTCAATCCCAGCATCCACATGATCCACTGAGCTCCGCCAGAAGTGCTCTCTGAGTGTAGGGCCAGGAGTGAGCCCTATACTGGGTGTGACATATGAGAGAGAGAGAGAGAGAGAGAGAGAGAGAGAGAGAGAGAGAGAGAATAGGAATTCATTTTCACTAAATGTCTACAATTTAACCCTGTATTGAATAGACCCAGAAACGCCTGTAGAAAACCATACCCCAAGAGGTATAAGGAAGCTATTCTCCCTGGAAAAAAGATACCTCAGTACCTACAGGCTTGCTTCCCTAAGGGAAGCTCTATAGAGTACCTACACAATGGCAGTCATCCTTATCTTTTTACCAAGACTGGTATATAAGTCTTGCTTTATGTAAGATTTCTTTTTTTCTTGCTTTATAAAAATCATCAGTCTCTTATCTGGCATATAGACTTTCAAAATTGTCAATAAAATAAAATACCTATGAAAGTTGGGGGCACTGCTCTGTTTTGTACTAAGTAAAGCATTTCTCATCAAATCAAAATATTAAGCCAGAGAGATAGCACGGAAGTTAAGAAGCTTGCCTTGAACCCCAGGTTTATCTCCAATACTGCAAATAATGCCTCATATGGTCCCCTGAGCACTGACAGAAGCGATTCCTGAACACAAAGCCAGGAGAGAGTAAACCCTGAGCACTACTAGGTGTGCCCCTGCACACACACACACACACATACACACACACACACACACACACACAGAAAAAGGAAGAAAAAGATATCAAAATTCTAGTCATTAACATACAACTGTTTAAAACATCTTTTAAATTCAGTGTTGGCTAACTTCAGCCCAATAGTTGACCAACTCTAACAGAAACGGCCATCCTAGGACACTGATATCCAAGTTTTAAAGATAACTCATCAGTGAAGGGAGCAGCAGTGGTCCATTTGGGCTGACTACTTAGCTTCCGCATCTGGGATTCCTTCCACTGAACCCCAGACTGAGTCCCTTGTCACAGAGGCCAGACCAGTGTGTATCTTCTGACCTCACACCAAAGTAGTCAAGTAACTTTCAGCCCTGCGCACAGACTTCTCCAAAGCAACAGGATGGTTCCAGGGCCCTTTGGGAAGCTACATCCCCAATCACCTAGCAAGCCTGAGCATCAAAACCCTTCTCAACCATTCAATGCATTCCCACCGCCAATCATGGATTCAGTCTCAGGGATTCTGGTGTCAGATCATCGAGAAGGTTCCGTCCTATGACCAGACCTATGGAAACATTCCATAGGTCTTTAATCCCATTCCTAACTCTTTAATCCCATTCCTAACTCTGCCTTCTCTCAGCATCTTCCCCTGGCAAACCCATAAACACACACACACACATACACACACACACACAACACACACACACACACACACACACACACGCCCCCTTGCCTTAGACCAGGCAACGGTCTCCTACCTGAGCTGCACACCAGTACAGGGGGCGTCCTGGCTGGTGGGGACCCACAAGCACACTGCCCTGGGGAGCCTCATGGCTGCTATTTACAGAGGCCACCACAGTCCCAAGCACGAGGGAAGAGCAGGGCTGTCAGACTGCCCAGCGAATCAGGCCAGGCCAGGGCCCTGTTATCTGCAATGGTTTCCTGTTTGAGATACATCCGCCGTCCTGCTACTAGGACGAGGAGTGTGGGAATGCAGGGATATGGCGGGGGCACGCGGGGCTCTTGGAGATGCCCCTTCTAAGTACCTCCTTCCCCATTCTTCTGTCTTTGCTGTCTGCTTTCCTCTTTTCTTTGTGTAATTAAGCACTGAAGAGTGTGAAAACATAGGGGGGGAAAAAAGGATGCCCATTATCCCCTAGTATCATATCAAATGAAAATAAACACAATAGACACATCTCCTTTCCGGTTTTTTTTTTTTTCTGTGTGGGATTTCACTGCAAATGTTCTGGTAATTCTAGTGGAGACCTAAGCCACAGGGAACTGGCAAGCCCCCTGCACTCACTGGTTTCATGAAAATTCAATACAGGCCAAAAGCTCACCCAGGGGAGATCTATCTTGTGTGTGGCCTCTCCTAAAATGTGGGGAAAAGCTTTTGAAAGCTTCATCTCAAAAGAGATATGGGGCCAGAAAGATAGTACAGAGGGTAGGGCACTTGCCTTGCACGTGGTCAACCCTGGTTAGATCCCTGGCATCCCAAATGGTCTCCCAAGCACTATCGGAAGTAATTCCTGAGGGCAAAGCAAAGAGAAACCCCTGGGTATCACCAGGTGTTGTCATGAAACCCAAATAAATAAATAATAAAAAGAGTTATGGGGTTGGGGATTGATAGTACAGTAGGGCACTCAGCTTGCATGCCGCTCATCAGAGTTTGTTTCCCAGCACTATATTTGGTTCCTTGAACATGCCAGGAGTGATCCTCAACCACAGACACATGAGCACAGCTGGATGTGGACCCTTCCCACCTCCAAAAGGAAAAAAAAAACATCACACACACACACAAAATCTCTCTGCCCCCTACATATCTATTTTTAAATCAGCACTAGAGATTGAACTCAGGGCCCTGCACATCTAAGGCATGTTCTCTACTGCCCAGGTATTTATTTTCCATTTTACTTTATTTTGTGTGAATGCTTTTGTTTTGTTTGTTTGTTTGTTTTTGAGGATCACTCCTGGCATGTTCAAGGAACTGAACATAATGTTGGGAAACAAACTCTGATCAGCCACATGCAAGGGGAGTGCCCTAGTGCCCTACTGTGCCTCAAGCCTCAAGCAGTAGAGAACATGCCTTAGATGTCCAGGGCCCTGAGTTCAATCTCTAGTGCTGATTTAAAAAGAGATACATAGGGGGCAGAGAGATAACACAGGAAATAAGGTGCATGGTCCCCATAATCTCCATAAGACCACCGGGAGTGATTATAAAGCCAGGAGCAAAGCAAATGGTCTGGTAATACTAATGAAGACCTAAGCCATGGGGAACCAGCACACCACCTCCACTCACTGAATTAGCTTTGCTAATGATTTTTTAAAGCATAAACACCACAATAATAATAATAATAATAATTAATAATAAATAGAATTTTAAAGGTGCATAGAGGGACTGGAGAGATAGTATAGAAGTTAAACACATGCTTTGATATGGCCTACCCCAGTTGGATCCCCAGCACCACATGGTCCTCTAAACACTGCCAAGTGCAGCCTTAGAGGCCCCAAAGCACCACTAGGGTAGTCAAAGTAATTAATCCCTGGGACCACAAGGCCCACCCAGTACCACATTCTCAGGGTTTTGCATTGAACAACTGGCCCAGTAGGCTGAAAAAAATAAATCACAGGGAGTGGCCCCAGGGCAAACTAGCAGAACTTGGGATGCTGTCCCCCAAAAAGAGATACATAAAATTATATGTTCATAAAATGTTATACAGGTAGATATTTTTCACGTTGAAAGAGAAGTCTTAACAAATTACAAAGTAAAAACTGATAGTTCTTAGGCTCATCACAAAACCCATGGAAAAAAGAAGGCAATCTTTGTTAGAACAAGGAGACAGCACAAATAAATTTGACAATGTAGATGAAATGGACCATCTCCTGGCAAAATACCAACCACCATAACCAGGCCCCAACATGCAAGTGAGAATGTAATAGCCCCATCACAATAAATGGAATTGGATTTGTAATTTCAAAACTCCCCAAAAGGAAATCTCCAGGCCAAATGGTTTTATGGGAGAATTCTTCCCAACATTTAAAGGAAAATTACCACCAATTCCACATACATTTTCCAGAAAACAGAAAAGGAGAGAAACACTTGCCAATTCATTGTATTAAGACTCTATTATTCTGATACCAACACCAGACAAGAACACTATAAGAAGAAAAAAAACCCTAGAAGCCAGTATCTTGGTACACACAAATATAAAAATCTTTAACAAAATATCACAAAAAGCATTCAGATATATATATAATTATTTTTATAGGGGACCAGAGCAGTAGTACAGTAGGTAGCACTTTTTGTCTTGCATATGGTCGACCCGGGTTTGATTCCCAGCATTCCATATGGTCCCCTGAGCATCGCCAGATTGCCCGGAGTAATTCCTGAATGCAGAGCCAGGAGTAACCCCTATGCATCACATGTGATCCAAAAAGTAAAAAAAAAAAAAAAAAAAAAATGGAGTCAATAGTCAAAAATCAACTAATGAGATAGGAAAGTAAATCAAAGAACTAGCATACATGCTCTGGATGTGGGATTCTGAAGTTTAGTCCCCAGCACTGAGCTAAAAGCAACCACTGAACATCGATGGGGGTGGCCCCAAAATCAAATAACAAAATTAATATATACTATCACATGAACATACTAAAGAAGACACATCATATGATCATATTGATTGATGCATAAAAAAATCATTTGACAAAATTCAATGCCATTTCATGAGAAAATATAAGCCTGAAAGATAGTAAAGAGTTTAAGATATTTAATTTGCATTTCAGTGATCCCAGTTTGAATCCCTGGTCCCATATGCTGCCTCAAGCACCATCAGGAATCATTCCTGAGTGCTGAGTGAGGAATAACCCCTGAGCACTGCTGGTGTGTCCCAAAAAAATGAATAAAACAAATAAACAAACAAAATATATATATTGGAGGAGAGGAAATCTCAACTTGATTAGAATCTATTTGAAAAAAAGCTACAACAATACAGGAGCCAAAGCAATAACACAGCAGGTAGGGTATTTGCCTTGCACATGACCAACCTGGGTTCAATCCCCAGCATCCTATATGGTCCCCCAAGCACAGCTAAGAGTGATCCCTGAGTGCAGAGCCAAGAGTAAGCCCTCAGCTTGCTGGGTGTGGCCCAAAAACAAACAAACAAACAAACAAAAAAACATGTACAGCCCAACAGCACACAAGGCCAAGTGCACAGGTAGGAGTAAACCCTGAGCACCGTCAGGTGTGGCACAAATACAAAATCAGGCTTGTGAGGCTGAAGGAGAAGCTGCTACACTTGACACAGGTTCAGAGGAATAAAAAAGCTCTGTTCCCAGAATCTTCTGTGTTTCTCTGAGCAAGAACATAAATAAATCTCTGATGTAGGATTGCTATGGCATTTAGAAGAAAAATAAAGAATTAAAAAACAGAGATAAGAATCAGGAAATCCCAACTCACATCCCACAGCCTCCACCAGCATCACAGCTTCACGACTAATCTCAGCAAAGATGCCACACTGATGAAAGTTCCAGGTACACCGGTCTTCAGGCTGAAAACTCTAGGGCCTCCTCGGGAGGTGGGCCAAGAATTGGCCTAGTTCGAAAGATTTGGAGCTCTTGGAGAAGGCAGCTTCATACGCAGCTAAATGACACCTCCAAATTCCACAATGCTGACAGCCCAGTAAGAACAACTAAAATTAGAGGAGAATGAAGCATAGATGCCCACTAAACTCTATAAGCAAAAACAATAACACAGAAGGCTCAACGAGCAACACACAGCTCAGTAAAGTCTTCAATGACTTAATAACCCCATTGTGAGATTAAAACAAATAGAGATTTTCACAAATTTTCTTTTACTGAACATTTTTTTTCTGGTGGGCGGGAGGGGTGAGGGCACATCCAGCAATGCTCAGGGCTTGCTTCTGGCTCTGCACTCAGGGATCACTCCTAACTGGGCTTGAGGGACCAAGTGGGGTGTCAGGGATCAAACCCAGGTTGGCCGCCTACAAGGCAAAACTCACTATACTATTGCTTTGGCCCCTTAACTTTTTGATGATTTTGTAAACTACAGTGTTTAAATAAAGGGTGGGGTGAGGTGAAAATAAAAGTAAAAAGCTACATTAACATCTTGATGTGTTAAGGCTGAATGCTTCTCCCAGATTCAGGATCCAGGACGCCATTCGCTTTTGAATGCTGTGATAGAGCATCTAACCAGTGAGGGAGCTGGACAGAGGCCTCAGGGACACAGACCAGAAGAAAAAAGGGAAAAGGCCCTTGCTGCCAATGGCATGATTGTCTGCTTAACATCCCAGAGCATCTACAAAGTATTCCTAGAACTACTATCTGAGTTCAGCAAGGTCTCAGAACACCAGACCAAAAATAAAAGGTGTTTCTAAAAGGTAGCAACAAATATATAGACACTGAAATTAAAAACACAATCCTTTATGATCACTCAAAAACTCCCAGTTCTGTGTTCATGCAGTACTGTGGATGGAGCCAAGGCTTCTTGCATGCATTCAGCCCTTTGAGGTCTCTCCCCAGCCCTCTCCCGTCCTCATTTCTTGGCAGCATGAGCCAGTCATTGAGAACAGCCTTTTACCTCATAAACTCTGACCCTCCCCAATAGCCTGGTCATGTCCAGTGGTTCAGGATGAGAATCTGGCATGCCTCCCAATTATTATTTACTGTTCTGTGAGATAACTGAAAAAATGCGGATACAAAGCTAGATTAAGCCCATTTGTCTCTGGATGGGAATGTTCACTGGAGGTCACATAATACTTGAGTTTTATCTCCATGACACTTTGTCCATAAGAGCATTACCCATAGCCACCCCTCCCTCCTCACGCCTGAAAGCCTTTTTCCAGAATTCCTTGCAAACACAACACAGCACAGCACATGGGCATCCACCCCAATAGAATGGGACTTTTCCAGTTCAAGTACACAGAACCTCCAGTTCTTTGTTTTGTTTTGTTTTGGTTTGGTTTGGTTTGGCTTTTGGCCCACACCCAGCTATGCTCAGGACTGACTTCCGACTCTGATTTCAGGGATCACTCCTGGCAGGCTCAGGGCACCATATGGGGTGCCCAAGGATTGTACCCAAGTTGGCTGCACTCAAATCCAGAGTGCTAGACAAGCGCCCTACCCACTGTACTGGCCTCCAGTTCTGGCTTTGTATCCAAGTTCATGATGCTGAAAAATGATCAAAGTTATTAGGATATAATGATTCATAAAAACACTGAACACCAAAGGATCTCAAACCTGAGTATCATAACCTGAGTATCTAGAACATTTCCAAAAACACAGGCCACTTACCCCACACTGTGGTTCTGAGTCCATAAATTGGGTGATCCTGGAAGTTTTCACTCCTAGCCCATCAACGTTGCTTCTGCCGCCAAGGGACACACTCTAAGAACCCCTACATCCCTCAGCTGTCACCTGGATGACCCTAAGTGAAAGGTGGTTGGCATCCTCACTCCCCTCGGGTACCTGATGCTCTCCCTGCCTCCACGTCCTTTAGGTCTATAGCTCCTACTCCAGCCTAGAACTAGGACGTCAAACACTCACCACTTACCTCTGCCTGAAAGACAGGCTGGATGTGGCATCCAATGAGCAACTGCATGACCAAACCCTCACCGAGGAGCATGGCCACAACCTTCCTCTGCCTATTTCTGGTCTGTCTCTTCCTAGCCACCTCCTCATTAGGTTATCTCAGTTTGGCCCCAAAAGTTATAGGTTTGACCTCATCAGATTTTTGTTTATTCCCTCTTCCTCTAGTTCCTATGATTTGGGGGCTGGTGGTAAGTACAGGGTTAAGGCACTGGCCTTGCATATGGCTGACCCTTGTACAAACACCACGTATGAGCCCTAAGCACAGTAGGAGTGATCCCAAGCACGAAGCTAGTACGTAGCCTCTGAGTACTGCCAACTGTACCTTCTTGCCACACCTTCAATAAAACTATTTTTAAAAAATATTTTACTTTTAAGCACTGTGCTGTATTTCTTCCCAAAGAAAATGTTACCACTGACTGCTACTTCAAAAACATACTACAAAAAGTGTATAAGAAAACAACAACAACAAATGAAATCCCATTTGTGAATCCTGCTTATGTAATCTTTCTTACTGAAAATAGGATAAATTCCTTCCCATTTTTAACAAATGACCACACTTAACATTCTAACAAGTGCAATTACAACCGAAATTACAACTGATGCTAATGTCTGGTAACACATCTGATCAAGACTGGTGGCTGACTTTGACAGATGACTCAGTTTGCTGTCACTAAAGAAATTGAAATTTGAGTAAATTACCTTCATCTTTGAAACATTCACGTACCTGTGTAGTGTTTCACCAGTTTCTGCAGGGTTTCAAATTGTGCTCTGGTTGTGATATAGTATCCACCATTGTCAAGTTTCCTAATTTTGTAGTGTTTCACATTGTCGCCCTTTACTTCATCCCAGTCACGAATAGAGAGGGAAAAAGCACCTGAGGAAAGGGGGTGGGTATTAAGACTTTTACTGTCTATGTCCCAAAACAGTACCCAAGGGAAATTTTAAACTATCAATTTAACAATACCAATACCTTTAGTAGTTTCACTCTCTCTCACTAAGAAAATGCCTCGTTGATTCCCAGGATTTAAAAGCAATCTTTCAGCATCTTTTCTCCCCATTTTGCCAAAATACCATCTGGGAAAAAATTGAAGAGCATTCTGAGTTAGAATCCGTGTCATAAAAGTCACACATTAATATTAATACGGATAGTGAGTGGAAGATGACAAAAATAGCTATAGATTAAAAATACCATAAAATAATGAATTTGACTTACTAAACAGGAATGCTATAAGTATTACTATCAAAATATACTTTGTCACAGTAGTTCCACACACTGGCTACTCAACATGTCTCTTTAACTCCACCTGGCAGTCACAAGAACAATAAATGGAGAGAGAAAGGCAACGAACAAAAGGATTCTCCCAGCAGCACACAGCAACCCTGAAACCCGAGTAGGAAGAACAGAAGGGGCAGAAGTTCTGTGGCAATAGTGTGATCATCTATGTTCAGTCAGACGCAAATAAACTCTAACACATTGCTGGGAACTCTAAATTAGGGTGAGTTTGACTCAATAGAGTTATCTGAATAAAACTGACAGTCTTTGCTATGGAGGAGCTGACTGAATACCAAAGAAAGGCAGAATAACAAACAGCAGTAAGCACCAAAGCAGAACAAATTACGCGCTATGAATAAAGCAAACACTGATTGAGCATAGCTACTATGTGCTAGGCACTATGTTAAGTGTTGTGACAGTAAAATGTAGTACGTATAGATCTGTAGCTACAGAAACTTAGAACTAAAGTAATGTGACTGAAGGTAAACCTTATCTATGTAAAAGTCACAAGAGTGATACACTTTTTAAAAGAGAACATTCCTCAACAAAAGTACAGATCAAGCACCTAAGTCAAGAAATTAATATTGGGGTCAGGAGCTAGGCTAAATGGCAGAACATGCGCCTCCACATTCATGGCCCTGAGTTCAAGTCCTGGAATGGCATGGCCGCCCCAGCACCACCAGGTCGACTTGGCGGGCCCTGAGAACAAACAGATGTGGCCTTGCTGGCCTCCAGGACTAATGGGCCCGTGCGCTGAACTGAGGTCTAAACTGCCCATAGTCAAGCCAAGAGTGGTCTCAGGGGACCCCAGCACTACTGGGACTGGAACCCCCCATATTATATATACACTCTTATTACTATTAACTAAGGGTGAATTTCTGGAGAGAAGCTGCATAATATAAAATGTTAATAAAAGTATTAAAATAGATTAGGTATAATTCAGTGTTATTAATGCAGATTTGTTTCTAATCCTACTATAAGCGAATACAATAGCATCTATTATTAATTTTCAAGTAACAACTATTAATATGATACATTAGCTATATTAAGACTGGTATGTAATAGTGTGTACATAAAGTTGTGGTTATGTAGGATATGCATCAAAATGCTTTTAAAATCAAGATCATTAATAAAATATGAAGTCATGCCATACTCTTCAGCCTGAATGGAATCTGCAGGGGCTACATAATTGCTAGGGATATAGCCATTCTTTCCTGTGGCGATTGATCTTGCTTCCCACCAGTCTCCTTCCCTGCAACACATAAAACAACAATTACCACAGGTAGACTACAGCTCAAAATATGATCTATTACAGTGTTGTTTTGTATCTTAAGTAGATAATAAGTTTTACTTCAATTTTTTATTTATGCATTTGTGTGCTTATAAATCAGATGATTTTTAAAAATAGGTTACATAAATTAAAGTGATAAGACTAAGCAAAAGTAATATTGCATTATTTCTGCTCCAAAAAAAATTAATTTAAATTCTAGTTATAAGGTTTCTAAAACATATAATTATTTCAACCTAAGGCAATAAATGACAATGAATAAAGCAACCAGAGGCAAGTCTTCCAAATTATTCAGACTCAGCTGAGTAATTTTTTCTAAAGGTTTACTGAGACAATTTGCATACCCAAAACTCCTCCCTTTTAAGATATACGATTTAGGGGTCTGTAAAATGCTTGGCCTGGTACTTAAATAAGTAGGAAGTCATAAATCACTTTATAAAGATTTTGTTTTTAATGATGTATTTACTCATATATATTCAGTTAATATTAATTCTTTGATTTTTACACTTATTGCAGGACCATAGCTGCACAGTCTGTATAATACTTACACCTGTAGAAGAATTATACCACATGTTTAAAGAAACCAAATGCATAACTGAACCTAGTGTGCAGAAACACATACCCACCAATCTCAACTCTGAATGTATCATCAACTAGTTCACTGGTTTCAGTACAAAGACTTGGTTTCTTCCACTATTTCCCCTTCATAAAATATCCACAATACTTACGTATTATTAATTATTTGAAATCTTTCACCCTTCTTGAATGAAAGGTCCTCTGTAGTTCTAGCTTCATAATCATATAAGGCCACAAATATAGTAACACCACCTATTGTAAGAGAAAAGAAGAATAAGAAAAATTATAAATTATGAAAAGAAAAATAAATACTGCCAGGAAAGTTCAGGCATAACTTTCTTCCTAGTCTCCAGAATCTATTTTTAAATATCAGTTTAGACAGTTGGCATTTTTAAACGATGAAGATGCATTAAGACCTAACACGAGGGGCCAAAGAGATTGGTGGGTAAGGTAAGTACCTGGTTGCAATCCCGATATCCCATATGGTTCCCACCAGGAGTGATCCCTGAGCTCAGAGCCAGGAGTAATGAGCTCAGCTAGGTGTGTCCCCAAAACCAAACCAAAAAATACCTTGTATTATACTCTATAAATTCTACATTCTACAGATCCAGTGAAACACATTTAATTTTGATTCATAGTAGCAACATCTCAAGACTTGAAAAGTCAATTCAAACCAATTCCTTGCCAGAAAAAGCATAAACTACTAGCACTGATTGTCAATTTGTCACAAACAGTTGAACATTTTAATAATGGACTTCAACTTAAGATTTTACTTTATTTTAAAAAGTAACATTTTTCTTAGAAATTAACTGGTATTGTAGGGCCGGAGCAATAGCACAGCAGGTAGGGCGTTTGCCTCACATGCGACTGATCCGGGTTCAATTCCCAGCATCCCATATGGTCCCCTAACCACCACCAGGAGTAATTCCTGAGTGCAGAGCCAGGAGTAACCCCTGAGTGTCGCCGGGTGTGACCCAAAAAGAAAAAAAAAGAAAAGAAAAAAGAAAGTGGTATGGTTAATATGAATTTTAAATTCCAAAATTAACTCATACATGGTATTACATCTGAAAGCTTAGGTGATTAGAACACTAAATAAACTTATCTGCAAACAAAAGAATAAAACATCTCATTTATCAAGGTTTCCCCCCTGAGTTCTAGTCATTTATTTATGATCTACTTGACATCTTTAATTGAATGTCTAATTTGACACTTTCTAATTGTCCAATTTAAACCTTAGGTACAAAACAAAAGCAAAAATAAAAAAGAATAGATTTATTTTATTCTGATAACCTGTATGGCACCCAGGTCTTTCCTTTGCACATGACATTATTAGCCAATCAAGTATTCAAGTCAAGTCTATTAACAGTGCTGAGTGCTGTCACCAAAATAAGTTATTTTTCTACATCAGTCAGCCTAATAAGTCCTTGTTATTTCTTAGGAGTAGGAGCCTCCTAAATATCATTTTTATCTGCTTCCCTACAGCCAGATTGATTTCTCACAAAACTGCTAGAGTACAGTTTTTGTTTGTTTTGGGTCACATCCAGGGGTGCTCAGAGGTTAGCCCCAGCTCAATGCTTGAGGATCACTCCAGGAGTGCTCAGGAGATCATGTGGTGCCAAGTATCGAATGTGTATTTTCTGCATGCAGACCAGGCGGTTGGTCTGTTAAGCTAGCTTTCTGCTCCCTGGGGTTTTTCAAAAAGGAAATTCAACCACACAAATTCTATATTAGCTCTTCAATAATTTACTGCTCTTGGGACAGAAAGGGCAAGTGACAGAATCCATGCCTGTCATGTGGAAAGTCCTGAGTCTGATTCCAGGAGTCACAACGCTGAGGGAGCCCTTATCACGCCCCCCTCCCAACCACCACCACCAAACAACTTTAATAAGAAAACAAATAGTTTCTTTCTGGCTTTAATAAATTAAGAGTTCAGACAGAGAGTTCAGATAGAGAGGGGAGCACCAAGTAAAGGGTGTTGGGAGGATCCTACCAGGATGAGAGATGCATGCTGAAAGTAGACTATAGACCGAACATGAAGGCCACTCAATGCCTCTTTTGCAAACCACAGCACCCAAAAGGA
>JAOXYA010000008.1:26584513-26595281 GCA_028565675.1 Sorex palustris | reverse complement strand
GCGATGCACAGGGGTTACTCCTGGTTCTGCACTCAGGAATCACCCCTGGCGGTGCTCAGGGGACCATATGGGATGCTTTGAATCGAACTCGGGTTTGCTGCATGCAAGGCAAATGCCCTACTGCTGTGCTATTGCTCCAGCCCCAGGATTTATTCGTTAGCCCTCATTTCTCATAAACATGAATAAGCCATGCAGTGTAATTTTTAGATAAGAAAATATGACTGCTGGATTTAATTCTTGTACCAAAATAGTGCTTTGAAGTATCATAATGTTGTTCAATGTGGATAAGATCAGCATGGGCCTGCATTTTGATTTTTGTACCAAGCCCACATTTCATATCACACATGTCACTGTGATTGGGTTTTGTTGCCAATCAGCAGAGTCTTTCCTGGGGCTTTCCACTGGCTGCCACTTACTTCTCCAGCTGCTTTGTCACTCCCAACCCTTTGCCTGCCCCCACATTCCGTTCAGAATCTACGTTCTCTAGGGACCAGATTGACAGTATAGAGGTAGGGTGTTAGCCTTGCACACGGCTGACCTGGGTTTGATCTCCGGCATCCCATATGGACCCCCAAGCACTGTTGGGAGCAGTTTCTAAATACGGATCCAGGAGTAATCCCTGAACATTGCTGGGTGTGACACCTCCCCCTCAAAAAAAATCTATACTCTGGGGCCGAAGCAGGCAGGGCACTTGCCT
Source organism: Sorex palustris (assembly GCA_028565675.1). Lineage (NCBI taxonomy): Eukaryota > Metazoa > Chordata > Mammalia > Eulipotyphla > Soricidae > Sorex > Sorex palustris. Next base: position 26,594,584 of record JAOXYA010000008.1, on the reverse strand, counting down.
TGCAAATACCAATCTGTGTTCAGAATCCCAGAATCCCATAAAGTTCCCCGAGCTTACCAGGAGTAATACCTGAATGCAGAGCCAGGAGTAACCCATGAGCACTGTGGGTGTGGCCCAAACCCAAACCCAAACAGAATCTATGTACTCAGCTGGAGAAAAGTTGTGGGGAAAATTACTTTTTGATAAAAATTACTCAACTATGGGGGGTGGATCTATAGTACAGCAGGTAGGACACTTACCTTTCATAACAACTGACCTGATTTAGATTCCCAGCACCCTATTTGGTCCCTTGAGCACCACCCAGGAGTGATCCCTCAGTGCAGAGCCCTGAGCACTGTTGTAGTGGCCCTCCTTCAAAAAAATAACCAAAAAGTTGTTCAGCCACCCACCACGCTCACCTGCCTGGCACTAGACCAGAGCCTGAACTTTTAGGTAGGCATAGCCCAGACCCCTGCTATGGGGAGTTTTCCCAGGGCCCCCTGCACACTGCTTGGGAAGCCCCTTCTGAAAAGAGGTGGTAAGCCACTTCGTAGTTATTCTGGGAAGAGATTGGATTTGATTGTGATTTAGGGAGGTCAGTTTAATTAATAACATAGAAACTCAAACAAGGGGGGGCTGGAGCGATAGCACAGTGGGTAGGGCGTGTGCCTTGCATGCGGCCTTGACCTGGTTCAATTCCCAGCATCCTATATGGTTCCCTGAGCATTGACAGAAGTAATTCCTGAGTGCATGAGCCAGGAGTAATTCCTGTGCATCGCCAGGTGTGACCCCAAAAGCCAAAAAAAAAAAAAAAGAAACTCAAACAAGGGCAGTGGTGGATAACTGTTGATTTGTTGATGTGTGTGTGCGTGTGTGTGTGTGTGTGTGTGTGTTGGGGTGGGGGTAATGGGCAAGGACTGTCCCCATTTGCACAGAGGGGCAGGTGGGCCGCTGGGAAGGGCCAAAGAAAGAGTTGCATCCCATGGCTAACCTGGTGCCTGGGGGCTGTCCTGCCCAGCCTCCCACCTCTGTCATGGCATGTCTTTGATGTGAATCCGCTGAGTTGGGACTATGTTGCAAGTGACAAACCCAGAGGTCAGGCTTTCTGCCATATTGACAGGATGGCAGCATGAGGTGACAGGATGCGCGGATTGCTTCTGCATGAGGGACAGGAGTGTGACCCTCTGCCTCTGCAAGGTGACTTCATTCTCTGCTGCCAATAGGCTAGGCCCTCACGGTTGGACCGTGTTTCTGATGGTCAAATCTTGCTTTGCAGCCTCCAGCCTGGGTGGTGACCCTGCCTAGGTCAGACCCTAGGCTGCCAGGGAGGCCCTGTGACTCCACTGGTTTGGGGGCCTCTGTAAGTAGAAGGGTCACCACGGCACTTATGGCAGGGGTGGGTGGGGACACACTACCGTCCTGGAGTCCTCCACGCCCTTTCCATTGAGGAAGTAGTTGCTGGCCACTGATGGCTGAGGTGGGGAGGGGCAGACAAGTGTTCAGCCTCATTCTCTGAGTCTGCCTGCTTCGTTGAGGGAGCATCTGCTAAGAGTCTTGGTGGTTCCTTATGAACCTTATGGTCAGGGCCTCTGGAGAGCCTGGGGAGGGTACAGACCCCGCCCTGTATCTGCCTTCCTTGGACCCACCAGTGGCAGCCGAGAAGGAATCTCTGACAGGGTGCAGGACTGCCTTATGTGGTCTTGGCAGAGCTGGTGCAATACAGCCTTATCACAGATGGTTTGACCGTGGGACAGGCCTATGGCTCCTGGTGTTCACTCCCTAAGGGGCCAGCCTGGCCTGGGCTCCAGTGAGCTGCCCCCTCCCCACACAGAGACAGAAGCCCCAGAGGGGGCTCCACACTGATTTCTCACAGTTCTGGAGGCTGTGAGTTTCCAGGTGAGGTGGCCCGCAGGGTGGCTTTCTGGCTGCAGACGGCCCTCATCTCACATGAGGAAGGCCCAGAAGGCTGAGAGGGTGGTGTGGGCCTCAGCCTCAGCGGACTGGAACCCTGGTCACTGCAGGGCACTCCGCCATGGGTGAGAGGGACCTGCTGTGTGTAGCTTGCAGACAGCACAAGCTGAATGAAGTCCTTTCCCCCAGTAGCTCAGACATCTCAGCTCTCCCTGTGGGGGTGATACCGGTGGCCCTGTCTCCTCCAGCCTGTCCTCCTGGGCCAACTCCTCTTCACCATTAGCACCCGCCAAGCCAGGGGTTCTCCGGGCCACATGAGGAAGGCCCGGGGCCCTGGCAGGAGCCTTCACTCCTCAGGAGGTACTGCCACAGACTCTGGGTCTAACCCTAGTCCAGGGCTCCTAATCCCTCTGATTGAGTCTCCCCCTAAATACGTCAGGAGGCCCTGGGTGCAGGTGCCTGTGCCCCCTCCATGAGCCGGGCTCTGTGTGTAAGGCAGGGGGAGGGGATAGGTGTATGAGGCTGGGGACTTGGCTGGGATAGAGGCTGTCTGCCTGGAGGTGCAAGCCCCGTTGTCTGAGTCTGTGACGTTGCCCTCGCTGTTTCCTGCCATGGAAATTAGAGTTGTTGTTTTTTGGGTCACACCCGTCGATACTCAGGGGTTACTCCTGGCTCTGCACTCAGGAATTACTCCTGGTGGTGCTTGGGGGACCATATGGGATGCTGGGGACTGAACCAAGGACTGGAGCAATAGAGCAGTGGGTAGGGCGTTTGCCTTCGTGGGGCTGACCCAAGTTCCATTCTTCCATCCCTCTTGGAGAGCCCGGCAAGCTACTGAGAGTATCCCGCCCGCATGGCAGAGCCTGGCAAGCTCCCTGTGGCATATTCAATATGCCAAGAACAGTGATAACAAGTCTCACAATGGAAACGTTACTGGTGCCTGCTTGAGCAAATCGATGAAAAATGGGAGGACAGTGCTACAGTGGTGCTTGGGGGACCATATGGGATGCTAGGGATCGAACCCAGGTTGGCAGCATGCAAGGCAAACGCCCTACCCTCTGTGCTACTGCTCCGGCCTAAGAAGTTAGCGTTTTTCGAAGTGTACTCTTAGATGGCTGGGTCCAGGTTGCTGGCTCTGAGGGGCTGTGGGCTCATGGCTTCTTCTGTGGGGAGCAAGCCGCTCCCTTCTTCCTTCGTCCAGCACTGAATGTCTTTGATGTCCCAGGTTAGGCATGCTGGTGCATATTTTGCACACACTGCTCCCAAGTACCCTGTTCTAAAGCCCAGGTGGGACTTCATGTGAGTGACACGACAGCCCAGCCGGGGACAAATCGACATCAATATGATTTGCTTGTCGACACGCTCCGCCTTTAATTAATCCCCATGGCCCTATGGTGAGGGCAGCAAGCACTGGGGGTGCCTGGCATTATTGACTGGCCCCGCAGGACACAGAGCAGGGGGTGCCCAAGGACGCAGGGGGGACACTCGGAGGTCCCCAGGGGCACAGGGGGAATGCGGGGCCAGGGGCTTGAATGCTGCCCGCCCAATAGTGTGCTGACCAGGGGCACACAGCTTCCTGTCAGTACTGGTGGCTCTAAGCTGCATGGGGGCCCAGTGCTCACCCCACCCTCCAGCTTCCTGTAATGCCCCCACCTACAGCTGCTGCCTCCACCTTCCAGAGATCTGCAGGGCAAGCAGGGACCTGCTGAGCCCATGCAGACAGAATGCTGGGACCTGCCCCACAACACTGAGACCCGGGAGGGTGGCAGGGGACTCTGCCGTACGCGCCCAGAGCTGGGCAAGTGGCCTGGGCAGTTCAGTGTGGACCGGTCTGCTGTGCTGCTTGGAGCAGGGGGCAGGGCCAGCAGGAGCCCACGGCTGCTAGGAGCTGGGAGCCGGGGTGCTGCCTGAAGATGGCATCCAGCCCCCCCAGACTCTGTACCATGGTGATGGGAGAAAGGACGCCACGCGGGTCAGTGTGACCACCGTTGGGGCCGGCCCCTTCCCTGGTAGAGGCGGACCCTGCCTCTGCAACCCCCACGTAGTTGCTTGGACTCTTCCCTCAGGCTGGAAGACTGTATTCCTGGGGTTTGCAGGTCCCCACTAGTCTGGAGATATGCGATGACAGCTCAGGAACCTAGTTACCCCCTCCCAATCCCTTTTGCCCCAGGTACCCTATTTTTTGGGGTTCAGCTCTTGCCCGTCTCCCAACCCGCAGCACTAGCGGTTAGTGCTCATCTACCCACCTCCTCCCAACCCCTGGCTCCCCACCCCCCAGACCAGGGGCTCCTCCATGCTGGTGAACCCCTGAGGGGTGACTGTGCCCTTGGCCCCTACATGGACCCTTGGTGGTGTCTTTTCTCCCTGATGCTGAGTGAGGGTCCACGGGACCTGGCTCCGTGAAGATGCAGAGCACAGGCACTGACTGCTGTCTTTTTCTTTTTTTCTTCAAAATGAAGCCTTAATTTAATATAAATTTTATTTCTGTGATTTTGAGGATGGTAAGCAGGACCAAGGCAAGTGGTCTGCCACTGAGCTGCACCCCCCAGCCCAGACCTCTGTGTTTAAATTTTTTTTTTTCTGCTTTTTGGGTCATACCCAGTGATGCTCAAGGGTTACTCCTGGTTCTGCACTCAGAAATTACTCCTGATGGTGCTTGGGGGGACCATACTGGATGCTGGGGATCAAACCCTGGTTGGCCGCGTGCAAGGCAAATGCCCTACCTGCTGTACTATTGCTCTGGCTCCAGACCTCTGTGTTTTAAAGGCAAGTGGGATCCATTGGATATGCACTTAGCTGCCTGACAGTTGGTGCGGATCTGGTTCCGGGCCTGTCTCTATTATTAATATATGTATCTGGATCATTCCCGATAGAGCACACCACACTCACTGCTATTCTAAAAACACGTTTCCTCTCTTTCAAAGGCAAATTATGTACAAATCTCGATGACATTTCCTGCATTATAAAAACAAACACACAGGCTCATTATGATGTTAGACTCCCGAAGTGAAATGAAAAATGACCTCCTGCCCACTCGATCTGCAACTAGTTAACATTTAGTGTTACTTCTCATTTGTTTTTATTGCTGTGTATTTATAGAAATATTTCCTTTGTTTCACATAAATATTTCCTGTATCAGTCTACAGCACTGCTTGGGGAGGGGGCTTTACTGCCCTCCCTCCAGTTCAGCTACTCTACCTTTGCCTGTTGACGCTGTATGTGTGTTTTCTTTATTATATTAGAAACATAGGGAAACGGAGACATGTAGCTTTGTTTTATGCAAGTTTTTGTATCTCTCTTCAAAATGGAATAATTTTCTTAAAAAAAAATCCATTTTATTTTAAAATCTATTCGAAGAGCTAGCTATTTCAAGCCCGTTAGTCCTATAGTAAACAGCAGAAAATTTCCAGCACTTTACAGATTTTTTTTTTTTTTGTTCTTGGGCTAGAGCAATAGCACAGCAGTAGGGCATTTGCCTTGCACGCAGCCAGCCCAGCAGAGCCGGGTTCGATTCCTCTGCCCCTCTCGGAGAGCCCAGCAAGCTACCGAGAGTATCTTGCCCGTAGGGCAAAGCCTGGCAAGCTACCTGTGACGTATTCAATGTGCCAAACACAGTAACAACAAGTCTCAAAAAAAAAAAATGGAGATGTTACTGGGCCTGCTCGAGCAAATCGATGAACAACGGGAGGACAGTGTTTCTTTGACTTGGGCCACACCCAGTGGCCATTGGATACTCCTTGCTCTACACTCAGGAAGTATTACTGTGTTCTGGGGACTATATGGGATAGTTGGGATCAAACGCACGTCAGCAATGTGCAAGGCAAGCGCCCGACCTGCTGTACTATTGTTCCAGCCCACAGATTTTTTTGGTTTGTTTTTGGGCCACACCTGGTGGTGCTCAGGGCTTACTCCTGGCTGTGTTGAAGACCATATGGGTATCAGGGATTGAACCTAGGTCTGCAGCATGCAAGCAAATACCTTACCTGCTATACTGTCTCTCTGACCCCTAGATTGTTTTTTTTTTTTTTGGGGGTCACACCTGGCGATGCTCAGGGGTTACTCCTGGCTCTGCACTCAGGAATTATTCCTGGCGGTGCTTGGGGGACCATATAGGATACTGGGGATCGAACCTGGGTTGGCTGCGTGCAAGGCAAATGCCCTACCCGCTGGACTATCGCTCCAGGCCCCCTTATTTTTATTTTTTCTTTTTTACAAGCAGGAATTGCTACATAAATAATGAAAGAAAATATTCTGCCAAGATACAGGAAAGGAATATAAATTACACATGAGCTAGGTCAGAAGTCCCCCTCCAGCCTCTGCTAGCGTGCCCTGGATTTCTTTGGTGTCAGGGATGGGCCCAGGGTCCAGTATTCCAGTATAAGTGAAGCAATTGTTCCACCACTGAACCACACCCTAGTCCCTGGCATGACCTTCAAAAGGGCTCCCTGGCTTTCTTTTGAGTGATAAGCCTCTGCCCCTCAATGCAATCCCTACTCCTCATGGCATACAGACACAGGGTTGAAGTAGTGATGGGCTCTCGCACGCTGGGGCTTGTCTGAGGGCGCAGCACAGCCGAGAAAGAACCAGCATGCTTAGTCCGCGGGAGTGGGAGGAAGGAAACGAGAGGCAGATAAATGGCAATCTAGGTTTGTTATTTCTCGTCCATTATTTATAAATTCTCCAGAACATTCAGGTATAGAGTGAGAGTGATTTCTATTCCATTTCTCAGTTTTTCTCTGAAGGATATTCAGAATTAATCAGTGGAGCAGGTCAGCTTCCAGGAATAAACAAGAGAGACCCGGTGTGTGATTATGGATTTTTCTCTGTCCATGACCACCATGCTAATGGCGTGTTTACCTCCTGAATTCACAAACAGCAGCAGAGTGATGGGGGCGGCGCTGAACTGGCTGGAGTCCAACACGCTGTGGGCCATGCCTTGGCCTAGCCCATGGCTCTGGATCAAGAGGGGGTGCTCCCAGACACGGAGGTGGCGGGGAGAGCAGTTTTCCTTAATCCGTCATTTGCATGAAGACATCAGAGACCCACATGTGCACCGTTCAGGGGCGTGAGGAGTGCCTAGGCCAGCTTGAGGCACTGTGTGTTAAAGCTGTCGCCTTCTTTGCTGGCCACGGCGCCGAGGAGGGCCTGCTTCTTCTGCATGCTGCGGGACGACTCCAACTCATACATGGTGGTCAGGTTGAAGAGCACGCTCTCGTGCAGGCAGTGCTGGGGGTCCTGCTGCACCATGGCCTCCAGCTGCCGCAGCGACTCCTTGAGCTTGCCCAGGTAGAGCAGACACACTGCGGCGTTGTTGTTGGCCTGCGGGAGAGGAGCACCGACGGGAAGCTGGACAGAGGCAGCCGGCTGGCCGCTCCCACACCACGCCTGGGGACCTCACCCGTTGTGCCCTGGCCAGGCTCTGTGTCCCAGCTGTGCGGACCCTGCCCTGTGGGAGCCTCCCCCCAACCTCCTCCACTAGCTCTGCCACGTCCATCCTGGGGCCCGATGAACCTTCCGTCTGTCACACTGTCTTACCACTGCATTTGTTGGGTCTGTCTTCAAAACTTCTGTGAAGAATCTGTGGGCTTCGGAAAAGTTATTCTGACCAAGGTGGAGGAAAGCTCTGAAACCAAAGTGATGAGAAGAGCAGTTAAGCCAGGGAATGTCGGAGGCTGGAGTGATAGCACAGCGGGTAGGGCATTTGCCTTGCACATGGCCAACCTGGGTTCGATTCCCGGCATCTCATATGGTCCCCCCGAGCACCGCCAGGGGTAATTCCTGAGTACAGAGCCAGGAGTAACCCCTGTGCCTTGGTGGGTGTGACCCAAAAAGCAAATCCCAAAAGCCAGGGGAAGTCGAAAGCCAGCATGCGTCAAAGGGAACTTGGGGGGGATTCCCAGACAGCACAGGCGCAGGAGGTGGGCTCCTCCTCCCTGGGAATTCTCAGCAGTTTGCCAGCAACGGTCTCCAGAGGGAAAGGGGGTGAGGCTCCAGCCAGCTCAACAGCATAAGGCCCATGGGCTGCCAAATCAAAGCAATGTTCACTCTGACTAATTTCGATGTGGTAACATCACCTAAGATGATCTCCTCTCTATAAAAAGTAATGTACCTGCCGCATCTCAAGCTTGACATTGGGCACAGGTTTCAGCCTGATACACACAGGCACACCAGCGGTCTCCCTATTTTGGATTTTATTCACAGAAGCCCATCTTAGGGCTCCACAACATGAATGAAATGTGGCTGGGGCACCGGAGATAATGAGCATTTATGCTAACTTAATGTGGAAAACGGGGGGCAATATAAGCCGTACTTTGAAAAACCAGGGAAAATAAATTTTAAAATCAGTTTTTGTGAGTGAAAAAATGATGACTGCAATTCAAGAAAAATACCAATTTACTTCTTTGGTCTGTGCTTTATTAGGTTTCAGTTCTGATAAATGGGTGAGGAAAGAGCATGAAAAGGAACATTTTCTCCAGGGGGCTTTACAACTCAGTAAACAAAATGTGGACTCCTTTGAAAAATCGGAGAAAAAAATAGCTTTGGTTTCAAAGTACTTACCTGTTCATTAAAACCATGATTTTACCCTGTAGTCCGCCCAATTTCTGTGTAACTTTCTCCACATCTTCAAAATATTTTTCAGCTGTCTTGATATCTCCAATCTGCTTTGACAAAATCAACTCAGGTAAAACAAGAAATGTAACAGATATAATAAAAAATATGCATTATATGTTCTATAAATATAAATACAGACCCATACATATTTCCTTAATGTTATGTTAGGATATGGATGAATATATGTATCAGGCAGATGTAAACTTTGGCAACCCATCAGTAATCATCACTTTTTCTAGGAATTCAAGAATCACCTAGGGTATAGTGAAAGGTCAATATCTGCATGCCAGAAACCAAGCTGTAGAAGCCCTATTAAAAATTCATTTCATCTAGTACAGAGGACAGGACGTTTTTGCCTTGCATGTGACCAACCAGGGTTCAATCCCAGCATCCACAGGTTCCCCTGAGCATCGTCAGCAGTTAATTCCTTAATGCGGAGCCAGTAATAACCCCTGAGCACCAAGGGATATGATCCAAAAAGAAAAAAAAAGTCTTCATTTGGAGCAATAGCACAGCGGTAGGACGTTTGCCTTGCACAGCCAGCCCGCCTGAGCCGGGTTCGATTCCTCTGCCCCTCTCGGACAGCCCGGCAAGCTACCGAGAGTATCTCGCCCGCACGGCAAAGCCTGACCCGTGACATATTCAATATGCCAAACACAGTAACAACAAGTCTCAAAATGGGGACGTTACTGGGCCCGCTCGAGCAAATTGATGAACAACGGGATAACAGTGTTTGTGTTTTTTTTTGTTTATTAAAATTTTTTAAATAGAAAATTCTCACTAAAAATAAAAGAAACATGAAGTACAGAAATATCAGGGAGGAACAAAACATAAAGATCCTAAGGAGAGACTTAAGAGAGCACAGGAGGTAAGTAAGGCTCTTGCCGCGCATATGTGGACGAGGCACCTGTGATCCTGGTTTGAATCCTCACACCACATACGGTCCCCTGAGCACCCCAGGGGTCACTCCTGAGCACAGAGCCAGGAGGGGCCCCAGAGCACCAGCCGGTGTGGGCCACCTACCCCCACTCCAATTCCCCGCCCCCCGAAAAAAAATGATCGTAAAGGAAAACTAGTTTAGAATGTTTACGGAAGACTCAGGTGGGTTGGTTGAGTAAAGAGCAAAAGGAGAATATGATATGGGAAGCAGGGAAGGGTCAGACTCTCTGAGTCCGTATCTATTATTATCAAGAACTTGTGCTTAAGTGGAGAGAGCTACCCATGCAATGGAATAAATTCGTACTGCATTAGCTGTTAGAATGTCTGCAGAACTATAAACTGTATGAAACAAAGGAGAAACACACACTACAACTCTCTGAAGGCACTGGAGTGTACAGAGATGTGGGCGGACAAGGTGGTCCAAAGGTAGGCTTTCCCCATTGCAGTTTCTGGCTGAAGGCAGTACACATTCCACACGAAATGGCTCAGGTTTCAGATAGAAATTCAATATCTGCATGGACTTCAAAAGTTAGCAGAGAGCAGGCCAGCCGGATATTCTAGGGGAAAGGGCAGTTCAGATAGAGAAGGGAGCACCAAATAAAGGGTGTTTGGAGGATCCTCCCAGGAGGG
>JAOXYA010000008.1:26559410-26576729 GCA_028565675.1 Sorex palustris | reverse complement strand
CTTGGGAGGGAAACGAAGGCCCGTGCCCCCGGGGCAGCGCCTGGATTCACTCAAAAGCCTCGGGGAAGGGGGGGGGGGGGGCGGTGGGAAGAGTCAGAGGCCGTAAGCATTCATCATCCCATCCAGGCAAGACAAGGAAAAACAACCTCCACTAACAGAGGGACTTCAGGAAAAACCCAAAAACCATGGAAGGCAGAGAGATCTACCGGCGGGAGAGAATGAGAGGATGAATGATGGTTTTAATTACAGAATCTAGCCACCCGCCATGAATTCTGCATGCTGCTGGACTTCCTTGTATGGGGCGGGGAGCGAAAAGCCCACCAAAGGCCGTCTGAGTCGGGCCTCCTGCCCTCTCGCAAGGCGCTGCCCCCTCCCCAGCACCCGGGGCCCCTCACTCGGCCCACATACCTTCATCATGAGCAGACAGTTGGCCATGGAGCACAGCACGCGGCCCAGACGTGACCTCCACAGCTGAATGGAGGCTGCAAAACAAGGCGAGCGGGTGGTGGGCAGGCGGCCGGGGCGGTGGGAGGTGTGGGGGCGCAGTCACGGCCTGGGTTCGGAGCCCGCGGTGGTGCTGCAGGGCTGCGCTGCTAAGGCTCGTGTCTACGCCCCCTCTCCCCAACCCGCCAGAGACGGCACCACCTGCTCCTGGAAGAGAAGGCGGCGGGGAAAACAGGACGGGGGTGGCCTGAGTCAGGGCACACGCCAGAGCCCCCAGTTCAAGCAGTAGGCTAGGCTTCCGTGGGCAGCAGCCCCAGGAGAGGCCGGGCCAGGGAAGGGCAGGAAGGCCCGCTGCAGGGGTGGGGGGCATGGGGGAGGGTGGCATCCCTGCTTGGGCAGCCGGGCTGCCCCTTCCACTTCCAGGCCTCATGCTCCCCACCTTTTCAAAACAGACACGGGGAATCCTAGCCTGTGCCAGCTTCTCAGGGCCCTGGGGGGTCAACTAGACAGGCCGGGAAGAGCTACCTAAAAAAATCGTACCTAAGAGTAAGTCAGTGGTGGGGGCTGGAACGATAGCACAGCGGGTAGGGCATTTGCCTTGCACGTAGTTGACCCAGGTTCGATTCCCGGCATCCCATATGGTTCCACAATTATGGTCACGGTCCTCCCATTATTCATAGATTTGCTCAAGCGGGCCCAGTAACGTCTCCATCGTGAGACTTGTTGTTACTGTGTTTGGCATATTGAAAATGTCACGGGTAGCTTGCCAGGCTTTGCTGTGTGGGCAAGATACTCTCGGTAGCTTGCTGGGCTCTCCGAGAGGGGCAGAGGAATTGAACCCAGCTCCGCCGGGCTGGCTGCGTGCAAGGCAAATGCCCTACTGCTGTGCTATCACTCCAGCCCTCCCCAATTACACCAGGTGTAATTCCTGAGTGCAGAGCCAGGAGTAACCCCTGTGCGTTGCTGGGTTTGAGCCAATCACAGAAAAAGAAAAAAGAAAAGAGTAAGTCAGTGGCTGGGCTCCAAGGGTGGGCACGTGCTCGGTGGGGTCTGATCCCTTAGGTACCACTGGGCGTGGCTCCGGAGCACTGTGAGATAGGACCTCTCTCACCAGAGGTCAGAATAGGGAAGATGTGGATGTGTGCTGAGCAGGGACACGCATATATCCCAGGAGGGTATCTGTCACCTCTTTTCCAGAACTGTTTTCTGCCCAGAGCGCCCCCGACACCTGGAGCGGACAGCCAGAGCGCCACCCTATCCCCTCGTCTGCCCATTATTTACCAGATAATGCCCAATCTGTTCATGATCTGTTCACTGATTCCCGGCCCAGAGGATCCCTGGGAGCTGTTTTGGGGTGAGGGAAGAGTTGGTCATTCCCCTTAGCTGACCTTTACCAGTTTTATATGTTGTGATAACCAGAAATAAGTTCTGCTTTGGAGACGGTGTTTTTTTGGTGGGGGAGGCACATCTGCCAGTTCTCAGGGCTTACTCCTACCTGGTTCTGCACTCAGGGTTCATTCCTAGGGGCGCTTGGGGGACCATACCAGTGTCAAGGATCAACCAGGACTACAAAGCAGCCACGCGTAAAGCCAGTGGCTGACCTCCTACATCCTTTCTCCAGACCCTGATGGAGTTGTTTTTCAGCCTGTTTTGTTGATGAATAGCAAAGGAGGCTCAGAAAGGCCAGCAGCTGTTGACCCTGATCATATCCAGCCCTCCTGTTCAGAGAGGCCAGCGTTCAAGAACAGAAACCCAAAGACACAGGGGCATTGCGGGAGGACAGGGCAGGAGTGGAGCAGGGAGCACCTCGAGGATGGGTGAGATGGAAAGGATGAAGAGAGCCACGGGCAAGTGCACAAAGGTACACAGTGCCGCCAGCTCCGGCCTGGACACACGTCTCTCACCCATCCCAGAGTCCTGTACACGTCCTGTGCACTAACCAAAAGGACCTGTCCTCTTGGCTACCACAATGTTCCATTCTGGGGCAGCAACTCTCGAAGTCATGCCAATTCCCGGAGAACTGAGGAACCACACCGGCGCCTGAGGTGCCAGCATTCAGACCTTAGTTCACGTTGCCTTTTAGCAATTAAAGGTGCATTAGCTGTCTACCACCCCCGTGTGACATGGTTTTGTGAAGAGGCGACCCTTTTCTTAATGCATGTAAAATGTGGCTTACCTCAGTGAACTGTGGATTTATTTTTATTATCTTTGCAGACTTCTTTCCTAGCTCTAAGTCTTCCCATTTGCCTTATCAATCTTTTTTTTTTTTTCTTGGCTGCAACGCCTCGATTTCCAGAAAGTGCTTTCTGAGCTTTGTTCATTCCCCTTCAGAGCCTCTCTGGGAATCCAGTGACCGGGGTATGGGAAACGTTGGGGACTGGGGCGTCTCAGAGCACATGGCGACTCCCTTCCCCAGGTCTGGCTGGACTCTGGCAGTAAAGTGACAGGCGGGTGTGCCTGAGCAGAGAAGAGCTGCTCACCTGCTCCCTGGCGCTTCCTGACAGGGCACCGCATGGCTGCCTCCGAGGGCAAACATCTCCCTTCCTCACTGTCCCTAAACGCGTGGAATCCCCAAGTCCCACCCCTCAAGGCACGTGGGTCTCCTCAGAGTTGAGCCCCAGAAGCACCACACAATCTGTGCTGGCCAGTGACAGTCACTCCCTGTCAGGCAGACAAAGGTGGAGACTCCAGATGCTCGGACCAAGGAGGTGACACTGTGTGACAGATGCTGCGCCGTACGTGCTGCCCTGAGGTTACTGTGGCAGACGAAGGGCCCAAGCAGGCAAGTGCCATCGGCATGAGGCCTGCTGCACCAACAGGCTGGGCAGAACGGATCACAAGCAGGGTGATCCTACGGAGCTCGCAGGGTCTGCACACCGGGTCCCCGCCCATGGCAAGGCCGCTCGGGTGCCTCCTCCTCTGCACGACCGCTCTCAGTGGTGGGAATGATTACTTCACGTGGGCAGGTCTCCAAAGGGATGAGGGGGTGAGGGCATCGCGGGATGCTATGAGTCTTCAAGCATCAACAGTTTAAGGGCTGTGTGTGTGTGGAACCCCCGAAGGAACAAGTAAACAAAGATGTAGAAGGAGAATGCATTTTTGAGTAACAAAGAAAAAAAAAAGAGAGGAGAGAGGGAGAGGGAGCAAGGGGGGATGGGAGAAAGAGAGAGAGAGGCAGAGGGTGGGGTATGAGAGGAAGAGAGGGGGAGAGAGGGAGGGGGAGAGAGGGAGAAGAGAGAGGGGGAGAAAAAGAAGAAGAAAGGGGAGGGAGAGAGGAGAGAGGAGAGACAGAGACAGAGAGACAGAGAGAGTATGAACACTCTCTGGGGGTTCCGCAGGGAACCACTCTCACCCGTAGCTCAATGAAGCACAGTGCAGGCAACTGACCTTGACGGTTCTCTGGTGTGAGGCTGCCCAGGCTGCCGTCCTCAGCAGAGCCTTGCTCCAGATTGGTTAGGATCTGCAGTGATTTCCAAGAACAACAAAAATCGTAAAAAAAAATGAATGTGCTCCTAGACAGTGTCCTAATCCATCTGAGGAGCAGCAGATTTCTCTGTAGGAAAAGCAATTTGTCAGGGCCGGCTTCACACGGACACATTCTACACCTCGCCGCCGACGGAGGTGCGGGCGCGGGGACGTTGCTGGCTGACGGGAGAGTTGGGTTTATGATGCTCATAAAGCATTCGGAGACACCAGACGCAGGCGAGACGGTTTTTCTTTTTAAGGAAAGCATCAAGTAGGTTACACATGAGAATGATTATTAACTTGTGTGAAAGTATCAGTCTCATTCCTCCAGGGCACCCTGAGGTGTGTGGCCCCTTTTTAAAATGTCTACAATAAATTCCAAGCAACTGTCACTTTACATAGTTTTTCCTGTTTGGTTAATAACTTTGGTTTGCTTCTCTTGTCTTCTGGTTTTCCTTGAAAGAAAAGCCAGTGCCACTGCAGTTAATGTATGTATGTATGTATGTATGTATCTATATATCTATCTATCTACCTATCTATCTATACATATATATCTATATCTATATCTCTCTATCTTTTTATATATACATATACATGGGCTGGAGCGATAGCACAGTGGTAGGGCATTTGCCTTGTGCACAGCCAACCCGGCTGTCTGTCTGTCTGTCTATCTATCTATCTATCTATCTATCTGGGCTGGAGCAATAGCACAGTGGTAGGGCGTTTGCCTTGCGGGCAGCCAGCCTGACCCAGCCGGGTTCGATTCCTCTGTCCTTCTCGGAGAGCCCAGCAAGCTACCAAGAGTCTCTCGCCTGCACGGCAAAGTCTGGCAAGCTACCTATGGTGTATTTGATATGTCAAACACAGTAACAGTAAGTCTCAAAATGGAGACGTTACTGATCCTGCTTGAGCAAATCGATGAACAATGGGAGGACAGTTCACAGTTCCCATACACACACACACACACACACACACACACACACACACACACATATTTTATGTGTGAATGAGGACCAACTATTAGGCAGGAGTGGCCAATTTGCTAGGGAGAAAAGTAAACACATTATTGAAAAAGGGACCTGCCAAAGTCCTGTAGTTACTGATTTCAGACTGTATGCATCTGTGAAAAAGCCTTGAAATAATTAGTTCACATTGCGAGTCAACACCCCAAAAGGGATCATCCAGGGTCCAACAGAGACTATCTGTTCTGTGATTTGTTGTCTGGTTGAGTTGTACAGCACAAGACATCACTGACTCAGGGATCAAAGGCGCACTCCTCACCCTCAAGCCTTGGCTAGATGAGAGAGTCCAAGTGGAGTGGACCCGAAGGCCTGTAGCACCTGGATAATTTAGGAAAACTGTTCCTACATGGAATTAACAAGTATGACTTTGGGATTAGAGAGATAATACAGGGGCTGAGGTGCTTGCCTTGCATAATCCCCAAGCAGTACCATGAGTGACACCTGAGCAAAGTGAAGAATAGTCCCAGAGTACCACTGGGTGTGGTCCAAACTGATCCCATATTCTCCACTCCCCCACCCCCAAAGGAAATTATGGCTTTAAAAGTCATCAGTTGGTTTACAAGCAGATCAAATGACATTTTCAAGTTAGTCATCATAAAAAGAGTTGGGAATATGGCTTAAAGGACTAGGTATGCTTGGTATGTGTGAGGGTCTGATTTGATCCCTGGCACTGACTGGTCCCTCATGAGCACCACTAGAGTGGTCCCAGAGGATACTGCACTGTGGTTGAGAGTGCCTGCATCCTCTTCCCAAGCACCTATAAAAACCTAACTAACCAGCCAACCAACCCGAATTCTCAAGATGTGACACCATCACCCAACCCCGCTCCCCTTCCTTACCCTCCATTCCCAACGACAGAGCTGACCAGGAAAGAGAGTCTTGTTACCATTAAAAGTTAGATCTTTGAAAATCTTTTTTTTTTCTTTTTGGGTCATACCCAGCGATGCATAGGGGTTACTCCTGGTTCATGCACTCAGGAATTACTCCTGGACGTGCTCCGTGGACCATATGGGATGCTGGGAATTGAACCCAGGTTGGGCCGCGTGCAAGGTAAACTCCCTACCCACTGTACTACAGCTCCAGCCCCAGAAGTTATATTTCTTTGGCTAGACCAGAAGGAAGGCAGAAAAAAAAAAAGAATTATAACATGGCTTAGAGGATGAGTGTCTGGGCATGGAACTGGCACCTGAGAACAACCAGAAGCAACCCCTGAGCATCACATTTGAGTAGCCCCTGAGCATTGTTGGGTGTGGTACTGACCATGTTGTCCTTAGGGACAGTGGGGAAGGAGATGGCCCTGAGACCAAGGCCATTACAGTGGCTGTGAGTGTAAGGAAGCAGGCAGGTCTGGGCCTAAGGCTGCCATGGGAGTCTATACCCGCCTCTGAAGACAGTGAAAGGGAGCTGCCAGCAGTACTGGGAGAGTGACCTGTCAACCATGGACAGGGACAGATGCTGAATTCTTCCCCTAAAGGCAGTTTCCCAAGTCCTTTGATAGGGAAAGAGAGGTCCCTATGTGGGAATGGGACGGAGGCATGGAGATGGAGATGCTGGTAGAAAACGGTTCACACAAGATTCAGAGTCAGGGGGCTGGAGTGATAGTACAGCGAGTAGGACATTTGCCTTGCACGTGGCTGACCTGGGTTCAATTTCCAGCATCCCATATGGTTCCCCGGGCACCACCAGGATTAACCCCTGTGCAATACTGGGTGTGACCCCAAAAAGGAAAAAAAAAAGTCAGAGTCTGAGTGACAGTCAAGACAGAGTGCTGAGCTAATTCTGGCCTTAAAATGTCACAGCAAGAAAGCATGACTACCTCACCGGCAGAACACAGGCAGTTCAGAATAGAGGCTTCGGAATTGAGGCCTTGTCTTTCAGGCATTGCAGAATTACATTTTTCAGGGACTCAGGGAGGGCAGAAATGTGGCTGGATTGATGGGGAGGGAGCAGGGAACTTTAATCCAGACAGAGCCGGAAGATGCCTCACATCAGTGGGACACGCTTCTGCCACATGGCCACAAGCTCTGGACCACTCGGAGTCTTGTGCACAGACAGTCCAACGGTCTTGGAGGCCTGTTCAAGACACGGCTGCCTGCTCTGTCCATGCAGACCAAAGGGTGCAGTTGCCAGGACAGAGGTGACCGGCATCTGGAGACTGAGGCGCAAGGGCTGGCTGGTCTGGCCATTTCCTCTTGCATTCCTATTCCCTTAGTTGTCAACTGCTAACACATTTCCCACATGCCTTCTCTTACTAACCCTGGGCCTCTAATGAGAAGGAAACTGAAGTTTGGAGAAAACTTTAAAGTAGTATGGATTATAAGAGGAGGAGGAGGAGGAGGAGGAAAGAGAGAGGCAATGAAAGTAATTTTCACGGCCTCAAGTTTTTACTCCTGTTTCTCTTCCACCCTTACCCTGTAATGAAGCGGTAGCGGTTTGGGGTGATTTGGGAGCACTGGAGTTGCACTCACTGTTTGACATGCCTGGGGTGCTCCCTGGAGGAGGGTGGAAACTGCAGGGGACCAGAACTGGGCGGAAGTCCCCAGGTGTGAGGGCAGGACCCTTAGAACAGTGAATCCCGACTCTATGGGCCATGCATTCACGGTCCACGGCAGGAAGCATGCTCAGACCTCCAAGGTAGGACTGTGGAGAAGGGGCTTCTCTTCCTGAAGGGTAACGAGGGGGCCCGTGCATCCCGAAGGGCGGCGACTGACCCAGGAGGGCTGTTTAAGCTACTTCCACACACTTATTTTATACTCTTCTGCTACCTTCCTGACTGGATTCAGTGACTCTGAGAGCCAGGTGGAAGTGACACACGGTGACCTCCAGGTGGGGCTATAGGGGCACTTCAGCTTTCTCCTCTTGGTTCCCTCTCAAAGCAGCTTCCAGCCAAGGTCCACGAGACAGGAGAGTCCAGGAGCTGGGGCCTTCTACCCATAGACAGAGACAGCTGACAGGTGTGTGGGCTGAGTGAAATGTGAGCTGTGTGAAGTGTGAGTGAGAACTGTGAGAAAGGCCTGGGCTCTGTGCAGTGTGCGTTTGTGTGAGCTGTGAAGTACCTGTCAGGTATGACTTGTGGTGAAGTGTGAACTGTGTGAGGTATGAGCTGTTGTGAGGTATGAATTCTGTGAGGAATGCAGACTGTGGCAGCTGTGTGAGGGGCCCTGGGGAGCCGGTGCTTCAGCCTTGGCACCTTCTGTGGATGTAGTCCTGACTGGTCCTCAGGAAAGGCCCCGAGCAGAACCCGAGCTAAGCTGCTCTCTAACTCAAACCAAAGAAATGTGGAGATAATAAATTACCTCTTGAAGTCACGAAGTTGGGGAGTAATCTGTTATGCAGCACTAGATAACTAATCCTCAGGTATTATCACAGCTACCAGCCACTTTTATTAAAGGCTTCCCTGAGGAACAGTGTACCAAGGTCACTTACTTTCAATGTGGAAGCTCGAAACGGGTTCCTCACTGTGTATCTGAACACGCTCATCTCTGAAGGCAATTGCAGTGCTGAAATAACAGTGGTTTAGAGAGAGGGAAGATATTGCCTGGAGAAGAATGCGTGTTCCTAAAGACGGGCGTGCTGCTAGGCCTTCAATCCAGTTTTCATTTCAGTCTCTGAATGGCAATGCAAAAGAAGGGCCAGGGGGCAGTACTGGTCCTGGACGTGAGCTGTTCCTCATCAGTGGGGAGGTCTGACTAGAACACAGAGGATGTATTTCTGCTCCCACTGACTGGTCCCCATCCTACTCTATCCACGCAGCCAGCCACCGACGACCAGGGAAGGAAAGGCATTTAATGACTCTAAGCCAAACCTGGATATGCTTTTGGTAAGGAGAAAATTAAGTGACCAGCAGGAATGTCCCACAGCCTGATGTCCTACATTACCAAGACGACCCTCAAACAGATAAGACAATCTGTAGCCTACTTTGATTTAAAAGGATCAAAATCCACATTCTGAATTCCCTGTAGGAGTCTGGGAAGGAGGCAGGGGGGAGTGTTCTTCTTGGGTAACCGCCACCATCTGGAGACTAGTTACTCATGTTTAGAGTTTCAAGAAGCTCTAGCGATGCACAAAGAACACTGGATTTACACCTACTGCTAGAAATCAAGCAGTTCATGGAGACTGGCACATGGTCAGGCCTTGCAAGCAGTTTACTTATCTGTTACAAATATGGGACACTTCCAGTGTTTGGCCCAGGTCACAGTCAGGGCTGTTTGGGGCAGCGTAGTGCCAGGGCATCTACTCAGGATCGTACACATGCCACGATGTGCTCTACCACTTTAACTGTCTTCCCTGCCTCAAAAACTGGTCTTAACATCAGGCTCTGACTCACTTGCTGTGACCCCTAACTGTGTACCCCTGGCAAGCTCTCAGCCCATGGTTTTCAACTGCCAAAACACTGCCTGCTACATCTGATTCAGAGCAGTTCACTCTACAGGATGTTTTGGTTTGATTTTGTTGGGTCATGTCTGATGATGCTTAAGGCTTACTCCTGGCTCTACGCTCAGGAATCACTTCTGGCAGTGCTTGGGAGACCATATGAATGCTAGGGATTGAACTCAGGTCAGTCATGTGCATGGCAAGCATCTTACTTGCTGTACTATCTCTCGACCCCTGAGGATTTATTTTTGTTATTGTTTTTTTTTTGGGGGGGAGGGGGCAAACCTGGCAGTGCTTAGGGCTAACTCCTGGCTCTCCACTCAGGAATCACACTGTTGGAAGTCTCGGGGATCTTAAAAGCAACTTACCTGCTGTTACTACCACTCCAGCCCAGAGGATTCATTTTTTTTAACCACTGGTTTGTGGACTAATGCCAGCCCACAGATGTGAAAACTAGGACTCTGAGTCACACCAGAGCTGATGGTCCAGGACAAGGGCTTGTAGAGTCAGAGGAAGGAATCTTGTATCTGTGCTGTTGGTGGCTTTGTTGGGGGGGGGTAGGATGTGCAATATATAGATGTACATGTTGGGGGAGACCTCATTTAAGGACCATGGAGAAATGAATGATTTTCTAGAGTCTGGATTAAGGTGAGGCCAATTCTGCACTAGCAATGAAGAGTCCTTTGCAGGTCCTGGGCCCTCCCACCCATATCAGTGTCTTTGGGAAGGTTTTCTGGAATGCTAAGAGGTTTTCTGGAGCTGCTTCAAGACACTGAAGGAATATTTAGGCTATCCAGGGACGAGGCATGGCGACAGTGGCTTGTCCACATCTGTCTCAGCCCCTCACAGTGGCCACATCCTTACAGAGGAGAGAAGCAGAGCTTCACAGGCAAAGTCTACTGGAGGAGTGGGAACTGAACTTTGAAATTCCCACTGATTCCAATACTTGCAACTGCTGCCTGCTATAGACAGTATCCATCGGGGCTTCACCTTGAAGCACAGAATCTCTGATGCCAAGAAAGACTGCTGATGCTCCCGGGCATCAAACCTCTATTCTGTCAGTCCCTCTGTAGAGGGCCAACTGTACATGGCAGACTGGATTATCTGCATATGTCTAGTAGGAGCACACGTGAGCCTAGGAGCAAGAGTTCTTCCTCCCTGACCCTGGGGACAGTGCCATCTTCCTGCTCGTGCAGGCTGAGCACATGTGGCCCCTGAGTGTGCATGACCATGGGGAAGGGCAGAGATGCTGCCAGGCCCCAGGGAGTGGGAGCCTGCCCTTTGCACTCTCTCAGTGACTCCATCTTCTCGGACTCAGCCACAACTGAAGTATATTCCGCTGGAACAGCAGGAGACGAGGGTAACTGAACTTTGGGACCAGGCCTGCCAGTGACTAGACATTTTCACCCTGCTGATGGCCAGCCAGCCTCACTGGCATATCTCTAAGCAGCTGGCCTGGGTAAGGTTCTGCTCTCTTCCATTTTTGTATTCTTGACAATAAAAATGGCCCCAGTCAGCCTGTTCATCGGTAGGAAATTTTTTTGAAACAAGATACTGATTTTTATTAGTTTAAAAGCCCTCACCACTTTTTTTTTTTTTTTGCTTTTTGGGTCACACTTGGCAATGCACAGGGGTTACTCCTGGCTCATGCACTCTGGAATCACTCCTGGCAGTGCTTGAGGGACCATATGGGATGCTGGAAATCGAACCCGGGTCAGCTGCAGGGAAGGCAAACGCCATACCTGCTATGCTATCGCTCCAGCCTCAAGCCTCACCTGTTTGATTCAGAATCCTCCACAGAAAACAAAGGCTACTGACAACACTAAAGATATTTACTCTCCACAGTACGCAACAAGTATCTGAGTCTTAGCTCCTTTAGCTGTGAGGTCTCCTACTCAGCTAGGCTAATCTGCACTAACAATCTGCATCCTCCATGAAAGGTCGCCCTGCAAGGCTGGGATACCCAGCAACACTGGGACACCAAGATTGGTGACAATGGAAACACCAATCTAAGAGCAGCCTGATGACTTAGGAAAGGTGACCTCTTATGCAAATGGCTTTTAGAGATGTGCTCATTTGCTCTTCCCTGTGCTGATCTACAAAGCTCTCTTGGGACCAAGAGGTGATGCAGATTCAGAGAAACCCATCAAGGACAGAGTGGACAGAGGTGGGAGCTGCTTGATAGTGGGGGGAAGGAGGGTCACTAGCTTTCCCAACATATGGCACCCTGGGAAACTTCAAGTGCAGGATTTTTATGCTTCGATGGTACAATTGCAGTATGCTTTGACGGTACAACTGCAGTTGAACCAAATATTACTAACACAACTCAAGGCTCTTGCTCTTCTACATCCAGTTTCAAAGATCAGACAGAGAAGGTCATGAGAGATGTTCTGTGGAATATGAGCCCACCTAAAAATGCATCCCACTGCTTTACTTGAAAAATACTAGGTCAAATCACTCCTTGGCCAATCTTTCAAATTAGAAAAACTTGGTTCTTTCTTTGTTTTTGTTTTGTTTTGTTTTTTGTTTGTCTTTTGAGGGGGTTTTCCTTTGTTGTTTTTTGATTGTTTGTTCTATTTTGTTTCTTTTTTCATTTTTTCCCTGTGGGAGAGGCGGTTGAATCCAGGACCTCACGTGTAAGTCAAGGACTCCATCTCTGAACTACACCCCAGCTCCAAGCTTAGTTCCCTAAGCACATGACTTGATTTATGGATGTTGAAAATTCAGTAATTGATTGCTTTTCCCTCTTGAGTCCCTCTTTGATTACTGAGACCCTTGGCACCAAACGTTTTTGGTTTACCTTGGATTGAACCAATTGCATACATGTTTAATTTCATCTTTCCTCCCCCCATTATCCTCAGGTGATATTCTTGAAAAAAAAAAAAAGCTTGATTTTAAAGTATGCCTGGTATAAAACCTGGAAAACAAAGTCTAACAATGGCCTTAAATTTCATGACCCACACCACTAACATTTCTGTCAGAGCATATCATTCACTTCATTGAGATCATACTGTAACTATAATTTTATAGGCTGGTTTTGAAAATTAGTAACAGACCATAAATTTTTCCTGCACCAAGGCTATTTGGACACCGCAGGCTGGGCACTCCAGTTCTTTGTTCAGGTGAGAGCAGTCTGGGCTGCAAACAACGGGAGCTCTCTATCTCAGCATGTCCTGGAAAAAACTGACCCACGGAGCTCACGAAGCTGAGAACTGCAGAGAAGGCTAGCAGAGCGGGTGGGGGTGGGGGGACTCCGCTGGGGGGCAGGTCTCTGCTCTCTATCCACCCCCAGCTGCTCCTGCCCCCTCCTGCACCTTACCTTGGCTGCCAAGTAAGGTTGTTTCTTTTCATGTGGGAAATCCATGCTGGGATTGAGCCTGAGATCTGACTTTTGCTGGAGCGGCTAATTATCAGACAGTGGGGCTTAGAGTGAATAAATGGCGAGAGTGCTCATTTGCCAAGCAACCTGTGCTGCTCTAGTTGACTATTACTAAAGGATGGAAAGCTGCTGCTGTCCTAGTTTGGCTTCTGGCTCCATTATTTACCCCCTTCCAAAGCATTTACTCTACAATCATTCCTAACGCCCGGCCTGGAAAATCACCCTTGCAGACCAATAGCAGATGCCATGCAAGCCATGCAAGAAAATGGAGAAGAGCTCCTTGGAGACAATGAACAGAGTATCTTCCTTCTTTTTTGGAAACAACCTGAAATTTTCAGAATACCCTTGAATTAAGCATCTCCTATGGACACCAAGGCTACTATTGTACAGTCGGTGGCGACCAGAGCTGGCCTCTTGGGGAGGGTGGTCTGGGGGTGAGCTGACTGTACACCCATAAATGGCAATTGCTGGAAAAAACAGCACCGCTGACAGCTTTGCTGAGATGCCTGGGTAAGCTCACAACCTGATGTTTCAGGCAGGGACGGGTGGGCAGGCCAAGGAACGTAAAGGGAGGAGAAACTAATTTAAGATGCTATGGAGGAGATATCATTGATGTTCTCAACCCAGGTTCTTCCCTCCCAAGTCTCCTCACCAGTAAAGTGTCACAGTTCCCTAGACCTACTGGAAGGCAGACAGGCTGCAGTTATTACAAGTCTTCGAGCTGAGACGGGAGCTGAGAACTATCCTTTCCCGAGGCATCAGAATGCCAGTGAATTTGGGGAGAGAAAGGGCTGTAGCTTCACCTCTAAGAGAAGTCCGGGGAGGACACATTTCAGACATTCAGCCCAGGTGTCTTGCACTTCGGTGCCTCCCCCTCACTGGGCTGGGGCAGGGTGGCACAGACAGTCTCTCTTGGTTTTTCCCACTTCACTTGGGACAGATCACAGCTGGGGAAGGAACAGGGAATGGCAGCGGTCAATGAGGGCCAGTGAACATACAGCGCATGGACTCTGAAGCCAGACTGCTGGGGCTCAAACATGTGATTTGGGGCAAATGTGGTCCCTCAGTCTCTTCCTCTCATCTATGAACTGAGGTGATAATAACACCTGCTTCTGAGGGTTATAAAGATTAAATAAGTTAGTGCTTGAAAACCGTTTGGCCCTCGAGGGTTTCTTGGTGAACGTGACAAACCGTTTAAATGAAGTCGAACGAGGGTGAGCCGGGGCAGTACCGCCAGTGTGCGCACTGAAGCCGGCTCTCGGTGCTACACAGCACACGATGCCACACTGGATTAGGTACTTAAGATTAGGAACACTGACCTACAAAACTGTTTCAACTGAGCTGACTGTTCTGCCCTTGAGTTCACTAAGATGCAAAATTTTCTCTCTCAAATACATACAAATTTCCCCCAAGAGATCTGGAGATGAATGAAAAACATAGATTTTAAAAAAAATCATCTGTGTCCATTTTAGAAAGTCATAGATTAAGAACTTCTCAATAACAAGTGAGGTGCTTCCTATTTCTGAAAAGAATTATATTTCAACCATGTTTTTAAGATTCAAGGAAAGTGCTAGAATCTCAAAGAGAAAAAAAAGCAAGCAATTCAATTTCCCATCAACTACTCAAAGTACAAGAAAAACTTCTGGGCTGCAGAGATAGCTCTCTGGAGAACGTGCTTTGCGTGCAAGATGCTTGTCTTCCAACCAGGGTTTGATCTCTGGCACCTCATAGGGTCCCCTGCCTCATAGGGTCCCCTGATCCTTGTCAGGAGTTCAGGAGCAATCCCTAAATGCACAGCCAGGAGTAAGCTCTGAGGACCACCAGTAGGTGGGGTCAAACCTACCCCCAACTCCACCCTCTACATCTGCTGGGGGATGGGAGGGCAGGAAGAACAAAGAACTGCAGAACTGGGGGCTGGCTGGGTTGCTCTTCACTGCCTGGGTTTTTGGCTCACTCTGCAGACTCTCCCTGAAAGCAGTAACTGCAGTCCAGGGAGGGAGGGAGGGAGGGAGGGAGGGAGGAAAGGCAGCTTAACTCCTTTACCGAAGACGATGAAACTGGAGAGGGCAGCAGGCTTGCCCAAGGCTTGCAAATGGAGACACTTCACATCCCAATTTCTCCCTTAATCCCTTAATGGAATAATTTTCTCTTCTGTCGATGCAATCACTTGGTGTCTTCCACATAATTGTTACTTCACAAGCAAGAATCGTTCAGAAAGTACTTTGAACCCGATCTGCCTTGGCATCAGCATTACAAGTGACAGTTGTCATTGTACAGTGTAATTTACTTGGATTCTGCTACATTTTAAGCCTTGATCACTTTAAACATTGCCCCAGTGCCTCTGTTTGACAGGAAGCAGGTGCACAGAGTGTCTGTAGGCTGAGTGACATGGCACGAAGTACTTCAACTGGCAGCCTGGGCCATGCGCACAGGCGTGACTTCTCTCTACAACTTTCCAGCTTTTTAATCTACAAAAAATACCAAGGAGGGGTGGCAGGATCCAAACTCTGCCAAGATCATTTATCCCCCTTGCCACTCCCTCCCCCATTAATGCATGAAGAACAATGAATACTATGGCCACCAGAAATTGCTGAGCTGTTCTGGGGGAAGCAGAGATAGAGTGGTGGGCGGGGATGGGGACCGTGTCTCTAGGGAGACTAAGAACGCATTCTCCACTGAGGGAGTTGCCGGAGCAACTCTGAGAGATCGTACCTTGCTGCAGACGGCCTTCACTCTATGAAGTCTATCCAGTGACTCCTGGGGGTTCCCCAGGTACTGCTGAAGCTCTGCATGCAAGATTCGCATTGAGAAGGGAACCATGGAACCTAGAATCAAAATCAAAGTGGAGTCAGCTTGTTTGCTTTAACCAAGTACACTTTCTGCAGATGCCTTAGCAGAAGGGATGGCAGAATCCCTTCGAAGGGAGCACGGGTGCCAGTTATATAACATGCACGTTCGTCTTCCCTATGAAACTTATGCAAATGTATTCTAGAAAATCGTCAAAGGAGACAGGTGGATGTCACGACTATTTCCACAGCTATGTTTCAATCATGGAGTAACTACCACAAAATGCATAAACCAGGAGACTGCTTCTTTGTCCCACAAAGAAAACACAGGCCATGGATTAATATTTCTTTGTTAGAGTAAATTCAAATAGAAGGTTGAAAAGGTTGGGTACCCCAGAAAGAGACCCTTAAGAGAGGATCTGAGAGTGAGTGTGGTTGGGAGCGGGTTAAGTGTGAACAATGTGAACAGGGAAGATGAGAGTGGATGTCTCAGGTCTAGGTAATAAGGTAGGAGGAGAGAGAGGAGGAGGAGGAGGAGGAGGAGGAGGAGGAGGAGGAGGAGGAGGAGAGAGAGGGAGGGAGAGAGAGAGAGAGAGAGAGAGAGAGAGAGAGAGAATACACACGCCTAGCTCAGAGGAATAAAGAGCTGATTCAACCAGAGGCAAGGGGGTGGTCTAATTTTTTTGGTTTCTGGGTCACACCCGGCTGTACTCAGGGATCTCTTTGGCTCTGTGCTCTGAGATCATTCTCGGATAGGCTAAAAGGAAGTATATGAGGTTCTGGGAATTATCAGCTGCGTGAAAGCAAGCACCCTGTCCCTGGACTATCTCTTTCACCTCAGAAGTGCTCTTGAGAACACCATTGCCTGGGGATGCCCTGAGGGGGAAGATTCAGAGCTCTTCTGGCTCTGTCAGGAAGCCCAGTGGGTAAGGCAGTATTCTCTGAAAAGGGGCAGCTACGCTGACTGAAGGGAAGGCAAGCACTGAATCCAAATGGGCTTCATCTCTGAGGGGAAGGAAATCTCTTGATTCATGTCATGTTTTTTTTTTCCCCCCTCAATACAATTCAGAATTTGATTTGCAGTACATATTCTAAGTGCATAAAAATCATTCAGGCACTCTAATAGCTGCACTAATATACAAGAAGAATAAGAAAATGTCAGCATGGGTTGGTCACACAGATTGAGGAAAGAACTTCTCAAAATAGTCTGAAGCTGTCAATATTTAGATCTGAAATATATTTTGGAAGATCTGAATAGAGTTCGGTTGGAAAACAAGCTGTGTCACATCTGCAAACCAACTGGCCTCTCTGTGTCTCAGTCTGTTAGAACACGACAAAAATAGGTTTATTGTGATTATAAGCCTAGAGAAAAGAAAGCTGACAATCACTGAATTTAAAATCTTGGCATTTTGGGGATGACCCTAAATAATTCCCAAAGAGTATTGCTGACTGAGTTTACATTACAGTATGAGTCATTTCAGTTTCCAAAAAGAGTATTTCTTTCTTTGGGTCGTGGAGGGTTCCTCAAGAAGTACTCAGGAGGCCTGAGGTCTCTCTCTGTGATCCTTGGGCAGCTGACGCCCAGATGGTTCAATGCTAGGCTTGCATTTGTGGAACTGCTAGGGTTTGAGGGTGCCAGAATCCAACAGGGTTATCCAGCAGTACTTGGGAGCCTCTATGGTTATACTGAGTGGTGCTTAAGGGGCCTTGATGTGCTGACTTGAACTTGGTCCTTAACCATAAACACTACTAACATGGAACTGGGTTAACACAAAGGTAAAGGCCCTCCCGTTGATCGTCGATTTGCTTGAGCGGGCCCAGTAACGTCTCCATTGGAGACTTTGTTGTT
>JAOXYA010000008.1:26548600-26559310 GCA_028565675.1 Sorex palustris | reverse complement strand
ACAAGTCTCACAATGGAGATGTTACTGGGCCCGCTCGAGCAAATCAATGAACAGTGGGAGGACAGTGCTACAGTGCTACAGCAGTGATAATGAGAAACACATTTGTTTTTTATGTATGTAGTAATTGCAGTAGTTTCATGTCTTTTCACTGATAAACTGAACTTGAGTCCATACCTTACCATTTCTTTCTTTGTTTTTTTGGTTTGGGGGCCACATCCAGTGGTGCTCAGTGCTTTCTCCCGGCTCTGCTCAGGACTCATTCCTGATGGGACTCAGAGGACCATCTATAATGGGGATCAAACCTGGGTTTGCCACATGCAAAACAAGTGCCCTACCTGCTGTACTCTCACTCCAGCCCCATCGCATCTCTGCCTCCCTGTTGAGCAATCAACCCCGAGTCTGTGCCAGGCGGGAACAATCACCTCTAAACGAATAAAGTGGCCTTTACCACTTCTTATGTGACCTTGAGCAGGCTTTTATTCTCGCTAGTCTTCAGGTTTTTTCCTGTAAAACTTACTCAGAGATTGTCTTATTTGAGACTGCAGAGCTAAATAGATTAAGATGCCAAGTTTCAAATTGGACAGTCCTGCTCTAAGTGATCACTTTTATGGGAAGTTTTTACTAGAGAATATTTCTCCTGCAGCGTTCTCAGTACTTGAGATTTGAGAGATAGTCTTTATATAAAAAATGTTTAGTCAGGAGACTTCACTTGCCACCCGCCTTTAATGATATGTTCCCACTGGCAAAGGCAACAGAATAAAAAATAAAGGAAGGGAACTGCGTCAGTTTAAAGAATTTATGCATGGAAAAAGGAACTTGGGATAAAACTAAAAGACAGCTAACTAAATGGGAGAAAATATTTGCATTCAGTGCATCAGATAGAGTTGATAGACAGAATATATAAAGTACTAACAAAGATGAACAACAAAAAAGTCCAAAAAACCCCATAAAAAATTGGGAGTAGAAATGAACAGGGACTTCTCTGAGGTAGGCTCTTATATGACCAACAGGCACATAAAAATGCTCATTATCACTAGAGAAGTCTGAATCGAGACAAAAATGAGATACCATCTCACACCAATGATAATGGCACAGATCAAAAATACTGAGAACAATCTATGTTGGTAGGGATGTGGTGAAAAGGAACACTCACCCATCACTGGTAGGAATATTGTATGGTTCAACCCCTGTGGAAAACAGTACAGCGATAACTCAATAGACTAAAAATTGATCTGGCATATGACATAACAATTCTGCCTCTGCGTATCCATCCCCAGGGACATAAAACTTTCCTTCAGAAGGAATATTTACACCATTATTCATTGCACCACTTAGTTCAATCACTAAATACAGAATCACCCTAGGTGCCCAAAGATAGGTAAATGGATCATGAAGATACGATATATGTACACAGTGGTATCCTATGCAGCTGTAAGGAGCAATGAAATCATGGGATTCCAACATAATGGAACTAGAGGATACCATGTTAAATGGTGTAAGCCAGAAGAAGGAAAAACTTTAATGTGTTATATAGAATAATTGGGTGAAGGAATGCAGTGTTTTAAAAGCGATATGCCTAGATCTTCTTGGCCCAGAGAAGGAAAGAAGTTGAGGGGGGTGAAGAGATAGGAAGTAGTGGGAGCAGGGGTGAAGGGGATCCAAGTGCATCAGTGGGGAAAAGGAGTGTAGCCAAGTATCCAAACCCAGAACCAGCAACACGGAAAACAAGAGATCTAGACTTTAGCAACCAATTTAATGACCTACCTCAAGGGGGCTGACTTGGGTGGGGGGAGGCTGAACCCTGGTGGAGGGAAGGTTCCTTGGTGGTGCCATTGGTGCTGGAACATAGTATTTCTAAAGCTGGTGGTAGAAACAGCTTTGTAAATGATGGTGCTTTAATACAAAGTGTTGAGTCAGTCTTGGCTGGAGAGAGATGTCAGGGGCTTGAGTGCGTGTTTTTGCACTCAGGAGGGCTGGGTTTCATCCTGTACCTCCTGGTTCCCCACGCACTGCTGGGAAGTAACACCCAAGCATGAGGCTGGGAGTAGCTCCGGAGCTCTGCTAGGCGTGGCTCCACACTCTTAAAAAGAAGTCAGTATTTCATAGCTTTTACTGTCCTGTGGACTTGCTGTTCCAGCCTGCTCTCTCTCCCCCACCTCCACCCATCCTGAACATCTGCCCTTCCTTTACTCGAGCCCTCCTGTCTTATTTTGGTAGTTTCCTCTATTTTGCTCGAGCAGGCCCAGTAACGTCTCCATTTTGAGACTTTTTGTTACTGTGTTTGGCATATTGAATACGTCACGGATGGCTTTCCAGGCTTTGCCACGCGGGTGAGATGCTCCTGGTAGCATGCCAGGCACTCCGAGAGGGGCAGAGGAATCGAACCCGGCTCGGCCGGGCTGGCTGCGCCCAAGGCAAACGCCCTACAGCTCTGCTATTGCTCCAGCCCTTTCCTCATCTAAAACACTTTCATTCCTAGTTTTCACTGACCTTTAAAAATATTGTATTACAGATTGTATGAGTTCTGCTTTGAAGGACAGTACACATCATTCTGTGTCATTTGGGGGGGGGCATATTCCCTTCACTTCTTCCTGGGAATATAATCAAAAGAATGAAGTGATGGAGATTTTTGTCACCTGTATGGCTTCAGTACCTACTCTAAAAAATCTCTGGTGACATCTGTCATGATTTGTGCAACAAATAGATTCCTTTTGCCCACGTGTGCCAGGCACTTTTTTCCCCCTGGTGTTAAGTGTTTTTTATCCTCTCGCAGGTGATCTGTTTTATGAAGTATTTTCTCCTACAAATTAAACTTCTGAGAACATCACCAGACTCTTTGTGAAGAACATGAAATTCTATAGAAAGAAGGTGTTATGTCCATTTTCTTAAATTCATTTTTCAATTGAATCACAGTGAGATACACAGGCACAAAGTTGTTCATGATTTGGTTTTAGTCATACAATGTTCCAATACCCATCCCTTCACCAGTGGACATTTCCACCACCAATGTCCAATGTCCTCAGTTTCCCACCCACCCCTCTGCCCCCTGCCTCTATGATGAGCATTTTTCTTCTCTCTGCTGCCTCCTGGCTTCTCTCTCTCTCTGTGCTGCCTTTCCTTGGACAGATTTCCCTGGCAGCAGCTCACACAGAGCCCCATCAGCAGACTCCATGCTAGCCAGGCGGCAGGGACTCACAGCAGATGCTGGCGCACAGGACACCAACCTGCCCCCCCCCCCCCCCAGTGCCTTGAGACTGGGCGCGTGGGCGCAATCCAGCTAGTCAGAAAGCGCCAGTGCCAGCTTGTTCTTTAAACACTCTGCGATCACCTGTGACTTTCTCAGAACTGTCTGGAAGTAAGTTAGGACTGAAGCAGGAAAAAAGGATTCTTCCTCTTCTCTCTGGGTAGCAACAAGGTCTGGCAGAGTTTCAAAATTTCAAAGGAGAAAAACCAAGAGGAAAGTAGGATCTCACAGAAGCTCATGCAAAAAAGAAAAGAAAAAAAATGAAATAGAAGTAAATCAAGTAGGGAAAAAAATGGCTCTTTGTAGAAAGAGTATACTGTTACGAAGTTTTACTCCCATAAAGAAGAAAGTGTTTATGAAAGTTTTCATAAAGAGTTAGAAGAAGAGAAAGAAACGACGGGAGAAACACTGCCTTAATTCACGCAGCAGGTCTGGCATGCCAAATGCAAGGTCAGGTGCTGCGTGCAAAAAACAAAGAACCTGAACACCGTCCACAAGTAAATGATTCAATCTCTTCAATAAAACCATTCAGGTTTTCCTGAACAATGCTGTACCTGTGGTTTTGTCTGTTTTAAAGAAGTGCTGATAAAAGTACCAAGTCTCAAGATCTGGCCTCAAATCCTTAGTCTGATGAGCTTTCCCCCCAAATCAGTGAACTCCGTAATGTGAATGGTCTCCAGTGAAATAAAATATGCATGGCCTTCACACCAGCCTGCAGGCCTCTCTTGCCGGCAGGGAGAATGGCCCGGGAAAAAAGGGCTCGTCAAAATCTGCAAGGTAAAAAGAATTCCTAGTGGATCTGTCTTTCTGGAAAATTCCCATGTATAGTCATGACCTGCCAAAATCTAGGTTGGTATAAATACTGTAGAAGCATTCTCATTAATCATTTAGAAAACATTAAATGAAAATACTCCTACAAAATCCATTTTATACAGTCCCCTGTAGTGCTACAAATCCATACTGTCACCACAGAGAGTCAAAGTGGAACATACCAGATATTAACTTGGCCTCCGTGCTGGGCAGTGAAAAATTAAAGGAAAAAAGAGCAGAAATTTTAGCATATTTTTAGCAGGCTATGCCAGGTTTTTTTTTTTTCTTCCTCTTCAGCAGGAGAGAGCTCTTTGGTAGCATGGACAATGCAGATCTGAGCGATGGCACAGGCTGCCTGGCACCATGCTCAGTGGAGGCATGTGAAAAGGATTCCTCATGGTTAACAGGTGCGCTTCCTCCCATAAGGCACACGTGCCAATGCGGTACAAAAACCAACCAGCCAAACACCCTCCGCCCTACCCCCCCCCCCAAACAAAGAATGTGGAGCAAAGCGAAAAGCTGTAAGATGGAGTGATCTGAGGTTGAAGGAAATAATGCTTTAAGTGATAAATGTTCCCGAGTCCTGGCACCAAGTGAAGTGAACGGAAATCTAGCAGGAGCAGAACATGCAAACTCTGAGAGGTGAATTAATTTTTGCCACAGAAAACAGACCCAGACATTTGAAATATTATGTACATCATTTGATTCCAAATTTTTTGTACGGTTATGTGTTGGTACAGAGTTTCCAAATTTAGGTTGAGAACTAGAAATTTGAATTTCAAGATTTTGGAGGAAGGGCAGAGATGGATTCAGGGTCAGTCATATTGAAAATAATCAAACAGGTTTTACTTCTAAGTAGTAAGTTCTTTTGGCATCATAATTTTCTTCCAGTTACATGTGAATTTGAAGAGAACTATGTAACATAGAGTTGTATTTTGAAAATTTACTGTGCAAATTTACATGGTGATTTTCATCATTATCCCCCTGAACATCAGGAAGGAGTTCTGAACAATAGATTAAAAATACACTCTGGAAAAGCTAACTGTCCTGCAAGAAGCCAAAATTAGTTCTATTATCAATGGATACTTTATGTTAGGTTTAGACAGGTTACTTTTTAAAAAGGGCTGGAGTGATAGCACAGCAGGTAGGGTGTTTGCTTTGCACACGGGTTCAATTCCTCTGTCCCTCTCGGAGAGCCTGGCAAGCTACCAAGAGTATCCCACCTGCATGGCAGAGCCTGGTAAGCTCCCTGTGGTATATTCAATACGCCAAACACAGTAACAACAAGTCTCACAATGGAGACGTTACTGGTGTCTGCTTGAGCAAATCAATGAAAAATGGGAGGACAGTGCTATGGTGCTTTTTTTTTTCCTTTTTGGGTCACACCCGGCAATGCACAGGGGTTACTCCTAGCTCATGGACTCAGGAATCACTCCTCGCAGTGCTCGGGGGATCATATAGGATGCTGGGAATTGAACCCGGGTTGGCCACATGTAAGGCAAACGCCCTATCCGCAGTGTTATTGCTCCAGCCCCTACACTATTACTTTTTTAAAGAAAAAATATACAATATATACACAAAATATATAGATATATAATATGCACAATGGAGCTGGAGCGATAGCACAGTGGGTAGGGCATTTGCCTTACATGACACCGACCTGGCCAAACCGGGTTCGATTCCTCCACCCCTCTTGGAGAGCCCAGCAAGCTTCCGAGAGTATCTCGGCTGCACGGTAAAGCCTGGCAAGCTCCCCGTGATGTATTCGATATGCCAAACACAGTAACAACAAGTCTCACAATGAAGACGTTACTGGTGTCCACTCGAGCAAATCAATGAAAAACGGGAGAATAGTGCTACAGTGTAATATACACAATAGAAAATGAGCTTTGCAACCAAACTCAGATAAGCTCAGCTGAACTAGGTAGGGCCAGTCTCCAGGCCCAGATCTATGGAGCCATCACAGAACGGTGGCCAGCCAAGTCCTGGCCCAGTAGGAAGGACCAGCACTCCCCACACTTTACTTCCGCCAGCATATAAAAGGCCCAGCTGAGACACTATGCTGCTGAATCATGCCAGTTCCACAGCTTTTGGAGCATATGCAGCCACGTGACACCCCCAAACTTCACAGTACTGACAGAGCGGTAGGAGCACAGCAAATTAGATGAAAGAGCTGTGTAGAAGCTCAATAAGCTCAATGAGCAAAAACAATAGCATGGAAGGCTCCCTCAACAAGCACGTAACAGTTCAGTAAACCCTCAACAATGACTTTAGCAACATTATAAGATCCATGCTATAATAGGAAATATAAAGTAAATTATTTTGTGTATGCTAAGGCGGCAAGTGGAGGAATGGGTAGATTACTGGGGATACTGGTAGGGGGAAGGTCACACTGATGGTTGGAATCGTGTTGGAATACTGAATATCTGAAATGACTGTATTATGAACAACCTTGAAAATCATGGTGTTTAAATAAAGTTTCAAACATTTAAAAAGTACAAAAAGGGGCTGGAGTGGTAGTACATCAGGTAGGGTGTTTGCCTTGCATGCGGCCAACCCGGGTTCGATTCCCAGCATCCCATATGGTTCCCCCGAGCACCGCCAGGAGTAATTCCTGAGTG
Organism: Sorex palustris; assembly: GCA_028565675.1. Taxonomy (NCBI): domain Eukaryota; kingdom Metazoa; phylum Chordata; class Mammalia; order Eulipotyphla; family Soricidae; genus Sorex; species Sorex palustris. The sequence goes on along the minus strand of JAOXYA010000008.1, from coordinate 26,552,635 downwards.
CATGAGGCAGGAGTAGCCCCTGTGCATCGCTGGGTGTGACCCAAAAAGCAAAATAAATAAAAAGCACACACACACACACACACACACAAAGAGAAAACCCAAATGCAAACTTTTGAAAGAGCAAAAAAGTAACTAGGATGTGAACAACACAAGAAAAGCAACTAATTTCTATTGACACAAACCATTCAATCTGTTTAAGTGACAGTTTTCATGTGGCAATGGGGATAGCCTTTGGAGTATAAAAGGGAACTAGAATCCAAAATCACAGATGAGAATTTCTATTTCAAAAATCAGAGAAATAGAAATAGGAGAGATGACCTGAAGATACATTTCTCTTTTCCTTTGCCCCTGGCAATAGAGACCTTGTTATCACTTGGCACCTGAAACTCAATTTTCAGTCTTCTTGTTTTGACATCTTCTACTTGTGTGACCAGTACTGTCCTTTGAGTTTCCTGAACCCTATGACACTTCCAGGTAGAGCTGTTCTCTGATGTGTCAATTCTGTGTGGCTTGGGAACCTCAATGTCAAGGAGAAAATGCAGGCAGTCTGCTTGCCGATTCCCTTATTTGGTTTCTAAATATCAAATCTGAGCTCTAAGCTTCTTGACACTGCACCCTGAAGTTGAGCAAAAGCTTCATGCAAGTAGCTTCAACACTAAATTTTGGTCCCAGATTTATAGGAACATTTTATACATAGATAATATTATTTATTATATATATAATAAAGGGAGAAGCAATAAGTAGAGTGAAAGGAGAGAGAAAAAGGGGGTTATTGATGGAATAATAAGGAAGGGAAAAGAATGAAAGTGATGAGGCATCCTTAGGTTCTGTGACTTTATGGTGCCTACACCAAATCATTCATAACTCAAGTCATGGGGCGTTGGGGAGGGTCTAGTCAATGCTTACTGTCAGTCTTCACTGAAACTAGGAGAGAACAATCTAAACAATAGCTGAGTATGTGGAAGCACATACACTCTATCTTTTGAGAGTAGCGGAAACTATAAAACTGCTAAAAATATAAGAGAAATGTATACCACTACAATACTATTCCTTTCCTGCATAAAAATTAAATGAAAGAAAAAACAACAAGCTTCATGGTTTTTACTCATGATTCATTACATGTCTTGTTAAGATTATTCTGAATTGATAAAAATTATGCTCAATATTTAAATGAAATACATTAAAGCCCATTCATAAAGGTTATTTATTTGTTTGTACCATTAGAGCCTCCTTTTAAAAGCGCATTTTAATGACTTGCTTTGCTTATAGATTGTAAACTAAAATGAAATGAATGAATCAAAACCTTACATTTATGCTCATTACACCACAAAATGAGAAGAAAAATTAGTAAACGTTCAGCATATCATTGTGGATCTTAACATCCTTTAGCTAAAATATTTGTGTGATTTATGTTTATTTCATAATTTAAATTAGCTGCTTAATGTTGCATGGCTACTATCTCCTCTTTATCCATATCCCAGTGCAATGTAATTTCAGGCGGAGGCAGAAGCCACTTCCTATCCACAAACTCTTAGGGGACAATATCCTCAAAGAGGAAGGATACAGAAGTTCTAGAGATGATACTGAGAGTTTAACTCCTTACTTACAGGTGCTCAGTGCCATTTCCACATGCTCTCTTTAGAAGTGAGTGAGCAGTGCTACATGGTTCTATTAACAGGTTAGTGTGACGGTACTGGGCACAACCAGTGAGAGGAAATACTCAAACTGGTTAAGTTTAGAAATCAATGAGGAGTTGGAGGTTTTGATTAGCCAACACAGGAAATAAATATCTCACTTATTCTTAAACACCTATAAATTCTGAAGTAGTTGATACGTGTATAGTCATCCTGATTCATTTACAACTCACCTGGATTTCAACAGGAAAATATATCAGGGCATTTCCTACCACTGAGTGTAGGGACTTTGGTAGCTGAGAGCCATTAAAGGATGGGGTGGTGGGCTCACAGTTTTAGTTTTTGGTGGCAGCAGACAAAATAATGACAACCCCCAGAAACAGTAGAAACAGCCCCCAAATGGCCCCACTGAACAACGCCTTTCACCATTCCATCAGAAGTATGAAAAGTATCATTTTTCTTTTGAGTTTGGAAGTTTGCTGTCCATGTTCTGTGAAATGATGATCTTCAAATGACTAAAAAGTGCGGCTGAGAAAGAAACAGGACTACAGAGACACTGAAGCTTCACTTAGAGAAGCTGGCCTTGAGGAACCAGGAGAGAACCAGCTGTTACTGTCCATGTTTCCAGCACATGGAAAGCTGTGGCACCCGCCTTGACACTGAGTGGCTGGGAGATTTTAGTCATGAAGAGAGATAAACCCTGCTGCCCACAAATAGACTAGTGGTACCTGGGGCTTCCTGGAGGATGGCAGACAGGAGGAGAAGCACCAAGAGTCAAGTAAAGATGTGTCTAGGGAGACAACGTGAGATTTCCGCTTTCTCCTGGCTATATTGCTTTATGAGGCCTTTTGGCTTTCCTCTGATTACCAGACTTTGTGGGGACTACTAAAGCATGACAGGCCTCAGGGTCATAATAAGCTTTATAGATTTGGGATGAGGGCTGTGTCCATGTGTGGGATGGAGGTTTGGATGTCCCCTTCCTGAGGATAAATATATCCAGACTGGCTAACTCCCTGTCACTCACTTGAGCCAACCCAATGAAAACAACTGGGTCTGGCTTTTGCTCTGTTTTAGGTCTTAAAGCTTACCTTTTTCATAACTCACATTTCCTGTAAGTGGTTAAGTTCTATTAGTTAAAAGGAAGATGAAGAATTTAAGACTCAGGAGGCAAAAGGTCATGCTAAAATTCTTTCTCCAACTTTTGGAAACTCAGTTATACCAACTAATTTATATCCATCCCATTTTATGAAAAGTAAAGAAGATAAAGAAAGAAGTCTGACTAAAGAATGCTCACTCTGGGCTGGGGAGACCTCAAAGGGCTAATGCACATGCTTTGCAAAGAGGTAGCCTGGGTGGTTCTATTCCCAGCAGAAAATGGTATCCCAAGCTGGGCAAAACTAACACATATAAAACATTAATTAAAAAAAATCAAAGCAAGCTATAACCTCTCCAAATATGTGGGCTCTGAGCTTTTAAGAAAAAATTACAACCGAGAGAAGCACTTTTACTTTTGGTACTTTCATTTTATCTATTTACGTACCAATATTAACCTAGTTAAGATGAGTGAATTTTTTTAAACTTCTCTAGCTGATTACTGATGAGGACTTTTATACTAACCTGTACTATAATGACTGTGATTTTCTACATCCAATAAGGTTCTGCTTTTCTTGATAACCAGAACTTTTCTCAGTAGCTCTGGTGTTGCATACAACAGACGTTAAGAAGTTGATCTTACAAAGATGAAAATACTCTACAGAGTGCAACTGATGAATTAGGTAAAGAAAAAGAGGAAGTAGCATCCTCAGTAATCTGTCCCAGTCACCGTTCTAAGACCTCATTTGATCTCTGTGAAACCCTGCGATGTAGGCATGGACTTCACACATGGTATGGAAAAGTTCACTGGGGCCCAGTGATGTATTACTGTCCAAGGGCAAACAGGAGTAAGTGAAGGGACTAGAATTTAATGAAAATTTGACCAGAGTCCAGGCATATAACTCAGCATATACTGCAGCCTAGCAGAAGTCCTTCCCAAACTTTTATACTGAATATGAACATTTAATGAGTCTTAAACTATTTATAAGATTCAGTATCAATCATTCTGCCTCAAGGTTGTTAGTGGCCTAGAAGGATCCTCATTAATTTGAACCCTCTTTTCCCCAATTCTCACTTCTGATCACTCTCCTATAAACATTACTGTGCTGTGTAGCCCACTAGTTTCCAAACAAGGACATGGTCCACTGCTGAGCAGCAACCAGACATTTCAATAACTTTCATCATATTAGAGACTAGTGAAAAATGGCACAGAGTGGGGATTATTGCATGCATTTTTTTTTTTTTTTGCTTTTTGGGTCACACCCGGCAATGCACAGGGGTTACTCCTGGCTCTGCGCTCAGGAATTAC
>JAOXYA010000008.1:26491003-26501476 GCA_028565675.1 Sorex palustris | reverse complement strand
TAGAGTTTATACCCCAAAATCAGACCTGCTGAAAAGGCATTGTGAAATAATTTGTTTTCTACAGCTGGTTACAAGAAGCAAGTGATGTCGCGCGGCTGCGATAGTGGCTGTGCGATTTTGGATTTCTGATATTTTACTTATTAAGCCTGGAAGTATTTCTGCTGAGAGCCAGATAATTATGAGATTGGTTTCTGTGGCTCTGGAGGCATGGTGCTGTGAATCAATGCATAGTCCATTCACTTTTCTGCCGCAAGCTGCCGGGCTCTGTATTAAGTCCTTGTGCTTCTGGAGCCATGGCTGTGCCGGAGAGCTCGTGGGGGGCAACCCGTGACCTCGGTAGGGTGTGAAGGATGAGCTGGGAATGCCCCCCCTTCCCATGAGGTTTCAGTATTTTTGTTAGATTTTTGAGTAGATAACTATTTATGTAGCAGTCATGTAATTGTCACAGTAGCCCTGGGAGTATGAATTTCCCCTCTTAAAAAAAAATGAGGACTTTTGGGTTTAGAGCAGTGAAACTTGCTATATTTTAGAGAAACTGGTTCAAGCTTGAGTTCTTCCAGGTGGGGGACTCTCTTTGCTGTGTGATGTGTGCAGTTCAGGACTCCTGTCTCTGGTGTGTTTGAGCCTGTTTGGTAATCTGTGCAAAGCCAAAGTATGCGGCAAAGCACATGTCCCTTCTTTAATGGACTGAAATTCTGAGGTAGATATCTTCTTTCTCCTCTGTCTCTTGGCAGGTACATGTTTGCTGCATTAGTGGATCAGTTTTGGAGGGTGGGAGTGGGGAGCTGCCTATGACCCCAGACCATTGGCTGGTTTCAGGTCAAACTGTAACCCGTGATAGTTATCAGGCACTGAAAAAGGATTGGTTCTTAAATTCTTTGTCATAATTTTGCTTAAATAGATATTTAAATAAAGGAATTAGATAAGAATGTTTTCTTGGGGGAAAACAAAGCTCAGCAGTAGCTAAGAGTATTCAACCAAGAGAATACAAAAGAATTTAACTTCAATTTGAAAATATTTAATGTCTGTTTATGTTGTATACTAGAAACTTTAGACTGTTTTTAGTTCCAGTTTATTCACTTGCTTTTTTTTTTGGTAAATTTTTTTCTCCTCTAAAAGATAATGTAGCTCAAGATGAGTATGTTTGTATGTATTTGCACGTGTATTATTTGTACATGTGTAATTTGCATGCGTGTATGTAATTTATATACATTCTTGTAAGTACATTTATACATGTGTTTCCCCAAGAAGAACCTGTGCCTTCATTCTGTTTTGAGTTTACGTCCCACTGGGCTTGGTTCACTAAAGAATTTTCCCAAGTTTCAGTATGCTTACTCTGATGTCATATGCTAATCCTCCTTCCCTCTTAAAGTTTCCGACTCTTGGGACATCCTCTCCCTCTTTCTCCTCCTTATCATTATTATAATTATTTTTTGTGCCATCAAGGATGCAGGGTTTTGGAGAGAAGAGAGTGCAAGACAAGAACGCAAGGGGCATCTCATTTTCCATGCGCTCCCCGGTCTTTGACTTTGGCACAAGATTCTATCATAGAGCTTTACCTGTGATAGAGCTTTGCTCCTCTTGTTTCTGGTTCTGAAGAGCTACTGCCACAACCTGACTTCTCATTCCCTACCCTCAGGAATTTTATAATTTGGCTAGGTTAGAGGTTGATTGGGGGTTTACAAAGGCATCCTGCTTCAGGTTAACAGCAGTTCCATTCCCTACCTCTTTTTAATGTTTGCCTTGTGGTGCTAGGGATGGTATCCAGGGCTCAGTACATGCAAAGCCACTGTTCTTCTGCTCTGCCTTTGGTGCTATGTCCCAGCCCCCTCTGCTCCTTATTGCTGCCGTCATGCGAATTAAATCTATGTATCCTGTATGTTCATCAACACAGATTACAAAAATTGATGCATACTTTTTTTTTAAGATCAGATAGGAGGAAAGCCCCAATTTCATGAATTACAACCCCATTTTGCAGATGGGAGGTAGTAAAGAATTTGCTTAAGAAATCCTCTGGCTGGTACCAGATAATCCCATCAACGGCCATGATCCAGAGACTCATTGTCCTCTCTCAGACGAGAGCATGAAACGACATGCCATAGCCATGCTGCTGGACCCAGAACCAGGCTTTTTCATTCAGGGCACCCCGGAGTTGGGCGAGTAAGGCCCCTTCCAGCCCCAAGGGACACAGCCCCAGTAGCTGAAATCCTTCAGAACTCAACCACTGCCATGCTCATGGCCGCTCTCCACACACTTGGGTCGAGCCTCACTCACGAGTGAACCTATCCCTGGACATCTCTCACCTCACACCACTCATACTCCAAGAGTGGTTCACCACATTTGATGGGGTTTAAAGTAGAAGGCAACCAATCTTAGACGGAAATATATACATATATATGTATATATTTATGTGCTTATATATATATGCATACAAGGCTCAATCCTTAAGTCATTTCTTATAGAAGGGTTTAATGGATCCTGGATGAAATACAACAATATTCACACACTCTCCTTTAAGGAAGTTTTTTTTGGAGCATTTTCAGCGGTTTATTCATAACAAAGAATACAAAATAAATTATTTTGGTTCTGCTTTGGGGCAGGGGTTGGGGTTCAGGATGAAAACATCCAAAATATGGTGTTGGGAAGGTGTAATGGTAGTGGGATTGGTGTTTGCATATTAAATGTAATCAAATATTATGAACTACTTTATAAAAATAAAATTAAATTAAAAAATAAATTAGTAAAGGGTCAGAGGGCAAGTACAGCAGATATAACACTTGCCTGCTATGCAACCAATGTGGGTTTGATCCTCAGCAAATCACTGAATTAAATAAACACATGCATATGCTTTTCTTTAATTAGGCTTGTTTATCCAGTTTTTCATAATTTTTGGTCAGAAACAGTTAGGACTTTTAAGTTCAATACCTTACCTTATTTGGTGTATGTGTGTGATACTACCCTTGGGAACTTTGTATGAGTTTTGTTGTGAATCTAAGGTTTTTCTCGTAGGTGTTCCATCAGTGCCTTACCTGTATTCTTTCAGTGTTATATATCTAAGTTTGTGTGTTTCCATTGTCTTGGCTTGGAGGATCACATTAGCATGCCCAACAATGACTGTAATCTGCTTACATCGACAAGAAAAGTAATGCCATCAATTTTGGAGTGAATTGTGTGACTTCCTCCCTATCCCCTTCCCTTTTTTTAATGATCTTCTTGTGCCAACTTGGAGTTGTACACATGCTTGGCTATGGTACTCAGACCTTAGCTGTGCTCACCGAGGGTCTTGGGGCAGGTTGTAGTGCTCACACACTGACTGTGGTGCTTATTGGTACAGATTTCCTGTACTGGTGCTTGTTTGCTTGCTCTTTAAGGCTCTTATTCTTCAGGTGCTCTGTTCAGACATTATCTGGTTCTGGGACTTGCTATGGGTTGTAGTGGTGCGTGTGTGTGTGGAGGGGGGGTTAGGGATCAGACTTGAAACTTAGGCCTTACACATGCAAAGCATGTGCTTTACTCCTGAACCACATAAATGGCCCTTAGTGCTCACACATCTTTTTGTTGATGTTGTTGTGGTGCTTTGTCACATCCTTAGCAACAGTGCTCACACGCACCTGACTGTATAGCCAGGAAACATTCAAACACTGAGCCACCAGGCACAATGCAACAGCACAGGGATCCAACCCATAACCTCAGGCTTCCCTTATAGGCTCTTTAGCTTCTGAAATGGCCCCACACCTTTTTTTCTTAAATGAAGAATTATTTTTCAGCACTTGTAACCATGATCAAATACAAATGAATTTTGCTGTTTTTGAAGCCTAATGCATGGAGACACTGTGAGTAGTGACAATGTAAGCCCCCAAACTATCTGATGGGCTGGAGTGATAGCACAGCAGGTAGGGCATTTGTTTGCCTTGCACGCAGATGACCGGACCGACCTGAGTTCGATTCTTCCGCCCCTCTCAGAGAGCCCAGCAAGCTACTGAGGGTATCTTGCCCGCATGGCAAAGCCTGGTAAGCTACCCGTGACGTATTCGATATGCCAAACACAGTAACAACAAGTCTCACAATATTACTGGGCCCACTCGAGCAAATTGATGAACAACGGGAGGATAGTGACAGTGACAGTGACAGTCATATTTAATAAAGGTGTTGCAAATTCAAATGTTTGTTATTCTTTGTTGTGACCTTTTTTATACTTTAAACATCCTGATTTACAAAGTTGTTCATAACACAGCTGTTTCAGGCATTCAGTGTTCCAACACATATCCCACCATCAGTGTGACCTTCCCTCCATCATTGTCCCCAGTTTCCCACCTATCCCCAAACCTGTCCTCATAGGCAGGCACAAGATGTTTAGTTTTTACTGCTTGTTACAACACGCACTAAAAAATTACTCTTATATTAATAATTCCCTCTGTTGTGGGGGTTGTTGCTTAGATGTACGGGGTGGCACATGCATACTGGCTCTCTGAGGTTACACAGGCACCGACTCTCTGAGGTTACAAAGATGCTGGCTCCGAGGTTGCACACGCATGCTGGTTCTCTGAGGTTGCACAGGCATTGGCTCTCTGAGGTTACACAGGTGCTGGTTTTGAGGTTGCAAACGCATGCTGGCTCTCAGAAGTTGCACACGCATGCTGGCTCTCTGAGGCTGCACACACATGTTGGCTCTCTAAGGTTGCACACGCATGCTGGCTCGCTGAGGTTACACAGGTGCTGCCAGCTCTCCTAGGTTATACATGCATGCTGGCTCTCTGAAGTTGCAGAGGCATTCTGGCTATTACATCATTTTCTCTTAAAATTATTTAGATTCCATTCCTGTTCTCAGGAAGAGCTGGTCATAACAAAGATGGGGGTACAGCACCTGAAGTTTCATTTTTTAAATTAAAAAAACTTTTGTTTATAAAGTTGTTTAGAGTTATTGTTTACATTCAATATTTTAACACCAATCCCACCACCATTACACCTTCCCACCACCATTACTTTGAATCTTCCCATCCCAGCTGGCCCTTAGGCAGAGGCTAGTTTATTGAGCCTGTATAGCTGGGCAGAGGTGGTTTGTGGGCATGACTCTCACATACCTAACTTGGCCGTTTAATTTCTTGGGAAACTTGGCTCCAAGTTGTTGGGGGTCTGGCCAGAGGCACAGTGGCAATTTGGAGGTATCAGAAAGACTTAAGTGACCATCAGGCTGCCAATGCTCTCGCCCTGCAGCCACAGGTTGATCTGCTGGGCGGCACTGTTACCCCCATCTTTGTTATGATCTTTATCGTAAATATTTCTTTGGAATTTTACATATTTGCTCTTGTGTAGATGAATTTGAAGTACATGTGCATATACATTTACTTGTTTGGTCAGTAGGGATCAATTTTCTAAATATCATTTTATCAATAGTTCTATTGTGTACATTATGGCTATTTAAAAAGTCTCTGCAAAAGAGATTCTTTCTCTCCTGAGATCTTACTTATCTAGACTTCTGACCTTAAGAATTCTGACCTTTATGTGGAGTCCTTTAATAAAAGTTGAGTCCTCTAGCAGACGCACTGAGTGGTGTCTTGCCAGCAGAATTGGGCATGTGGGACAGTGTGACTTCAGCTTGTGGTCGCATATTGGGAGAGGAGGGTCTGTGACTCAGAATCACCCATGCCCGGGAGTTGGTGGGGACATTCTGTCCACACATGAGGTGGGACAGCATCCCAGTGCTCTATTGAAGTCTGGAGCTGCCCTTCTTAAAAGTCCCATGATGAGGGCTGGCTAGACCAGGGTCCTTTGAGGCCTAGTGAGAATGGTGTCACTGGCAGTGTTTAGTTCCTAAGTTAGCAGTGCTGAGAATGAGCTGAGGAGGAGCAAGGGAGAGTCTTCTTCTCAGCGCCCAGCTGCAGCCCGGGAGTGTACCTTAGTCCCCGTGTCAGCGGCCTGGGGAGAGGAGCAGCTAGCTGGATACTTGATACCTCTGTGCTATCTGGGGCTGTGGGGTTGCCAGTGAGCAGTGGGTTCTGCCTGCTGCCAGGTCCAGAAGTCCATGGGTCATTTAATCCTGCCCCTGGAGGGCACACAAAGTTTTCACCTCTTAGTTCTTTTTATTTGGGAAAAATATATTTAGATTTATATCTGTCTGTTGATCTTTTTTTTTTTTTTTTGCTGTGTGGGGGATAAAACCCAATGCAAGGTATTCTTTTTCACCACTGGACACATCCCTAGCCCTGCTTGGAATATATTTCTTTTTGGCTACACTTGTGATGCTCAGGACTATTCCTATCTTTGTGCCTAGAAAGGAAGGAGCCTTGGTGGTGTTTGGGGGTCCACATGGCATTGGGAATATGAACCAGGATCATCTGGATGGAAGGCTAGCACCATAACCCCTGCATGTCCCCTTCCTGTCCCCATTTTGCAGAGTGGATTCCTCCATGGAGTATTATAAGTGTGATCATTCTTTCTTCTGTGGCAGCATCTTCTGCTTAGTTTTTGCCCTGTCTGTCATGCCCCCCATCCCTCCTGCCCTCCTGGTGCCTTCACGGGCCTTCCGCGCCAGTTCTTTTCATACTGGTCTTTCCTTTAGTGTGTCTGTCTGTCCTTTTCTCAGGAACTCTGAAATGGAGTTGGGCCAGGTATATACCCAGGCTAGCAGGAAATCTGGGCTTTGTGAGTTCTTTTTTTTTTTTTTTTTTTTTTTACTTTTTGGGTCACACCCAGTGATGCACAGGGGTTACTCATGGCCCATGCACTCAGGAATTACTTTTGGCGGTACTTGGGGGATCATATGGGATGCTGGGAATCGAACCCAGGTCGGCCATGTGCAAGGCAAGCACCCTATCTGCTGTGCTATCACTCCAGCCCCCTTTGTGAGTTCTTGAGCTGTCCTTTGTCCCAAGACAAAGAATACCAGTGACTGTGGATTGCACAGTGTGGCTTCCTCCTCCTCCCCAGGAAGCCAGGCTGCTTCCTGAGGAGATGCCAATTAGTTCTCCTTGCTCTGCTTTTGTTCTTGCCATAGTGTGTGTGGGGTGCACCTGTCATCAGCCTCTGCCTGTTGGTGAAGTCTTCAGTATGAAGTTTTCCCTGGAGGCCTGTGTTCTCCTCTTTTTTCTTGGGGCTCTTCAGTTCTCCTGAGGCACCTTCTCTCATCTCTCATTTTCTTCACCATTGGACGTGTTCTCATGTTCTGTTTTTGGATGGAATGTTTTCACGTTTCACTGAAGACAGACAGAATGTGTTTCTGTTTTCTCTTTTCCTTCTTGCTTTCATAGAGTTCCTACAGCTTGTGAAGATGAATGAATTCTTTAGCCCCCACCGTTGGAGGTATAATTTGAGCAAGAATTGAAGGGGAGTGGCAGTGAGGATAGAGAAGTGTCACAGGAAGGTTAGAATGTGTAGTTGTTGAATTGATAAGTTGGAAGAAAGGCTTTCATCCCAATGACTAGGTATAGTGCTGTGGCTCTCTTGGCTTGGTTAGGCTGATGTAAGTCCACTTGGGGGCCCTGCTGTTAAAACAGTGGCCAGAAAGTTAATATTGGCAGTTACCAGCCTGGTTGCCATTCAGATCCTTGAGGGACAGGGAACTTGCCTAGCAGAAAGGTGTGTGCAGAGGAGTTGGGTTAAAAGTGTGGGAGCAAACCCACCGTGAGCGGACCAGGGACGTCTGGAAGACATGATGCGGGCGAGACCTAGGGGCAGAGAGGAGGGTTTCCCATGTCAGGTACCCGTAATGGGTCTGTCAGTGGAAGGGCATCTTCAGGGTGGATTCCCAAGCCGGGTAATCCAAGGAGAGGAATCCAACAGTCAAGGAAAGCCGTTGTGGCTATGTTGACATTAACTTCTAACTGGAGGAGGAAGGGTAAATAGCAACCCAAGGGGTGGCGGGAGCGGTTGGGGAGGAAGCTCAAGGTAATTTCAGAGGTGAGGAGTGTGTGTGAGATGTCTGTCCTAGTGAAGGGGAAGAAGCAGAGAAGTGAGAGAAGATATGGAGAGAGAGAGTTCACCCATTTTCCAAGGCCAGGATCACAGCCTTTAGGGGTAGGAAGGCAGATGCAGTCTTTCCCTGCCAAGGTCCGAGGTGAGTTCTTTTGCTGAAAGATGGGGGCCTTGGGTTGCTTGGACTAGAGAAGAGATAGCACCTCGCTTTACTGTAAGCAGTGCAGAGATGACAACCCCGTGCAGCGTTGGAAGGTTGCGAGGGACTTGGAGGATGGAATCTGTGAAGGAATGAATGCATGCGTACACTAGTAAGAGGCCCTCACAGGTACCGCATTTCTGGAACAGATATCTGTGAGTAACTCAAGAGGTTTTGGTTTCTTTCATGTACTCCTTTCACTCTATTTTGGTTGTGGGAGATGAGAAATAAGTATTTAGTACAAAACGAAGAAGTTGTGATTGTGCCCCTTTCCTTTTAGAAACAATTTGTTAGAGCCCCGAGGAGTGAACCTGGCCTCTAATGACACAGTACTATGGTAATCTCTATTTTACTGGTATTTGGGGGCAGCTCTTGGTAAGAGGGTTGTTTTGGGAGGAAAGCTGTCAGTTTTACAAGGTTACAGTGACCCTGTTCTGTCTGCTGCTTAAAATAAAAGTCTCCTGTCTGTTCTCTTCTCAGTGTGGTCACACTAATCTAGAGAATGGTTCCGTGGGGAGAATGCTTTGTGTTTTTAAGATTCCTTTTTAATGCAGTTGCTTAAAGGGAAATACTTACCCCCCCCCCCCACACCTTCGTACTAGATTGCTAAATGTCTTTGGATGATCTCAGATATGTTTTAAAAATCAGTTCAGGTCATATACTTATCATAGTATTCACATTAAAAAAAATAAAATCACTGTGAGATACACAGTTACAAAGTTGTTCACGAGTAGGTTTCAGGCATACAGTGTTCCAACACCCATCCCTTCACCAGTATAATTTCCAGCCCCCAATGCCCCTAGTTTCCCTCCCACGTGCTTCCCCAGCTCCCCATAATCTTTCTCTATGGAAGACATCGCCTCCCCCTCTTACTCCCCTTCCCAAATACACACACACACACACACACACACACACACACACACTAATTTTCCTTGTCCAGAGTGATCATTTCCAACTATCACTGTCATAGTAATCCCTCTTTCTCTTTCTGGCAAATTTCGTACCATGAACCAGTCCTCCTGGATATCTTTTTTTTCTACTGTATTTGGGTATTATTTGTATACTATGTTTCCCAAAATAAGCATAATTATTCTGTTTTAATCTTTCTCTGACTCATTTCTTTCACCATTATACTCTCCACGTTTGTCCATATTAAAAAAAAATTCATGACTTTGTTTTTCGTAAGATCTGTGTAGTGTTACATTGTGTGGATGTACCATAGTATTTTTTATCCACTCATTTGTTCTTGGGTACTTGGGTTGTTTCCAGATTCTGGCTGTTGTAAATATGCTGCAATGAACATGGGAGTGTAGATGACTTTTCTGCAGTGTGTTTTTGAGCCTGTATGGTATATTCCCAGGAGCAATATTGCCGGGTTGTATGGAAGCTCAATTTCTAGTTTTTTGAAGAATGTCAATATTGTTCTCCTGAAAGGCTGGACCAATTTGCATTCCTACCAGCAGTGAATGTGTGTCCCTTTTTTCCTGTATACATGCCAGCAGAGGTTGTCCTTTTTGTGCATCAGTTTCTGTGATGTGAGATGATATCTCATTGTTGCTTTGATTTGCATGTCCCTACTAATTGGTGATGCAGAGCACTTTTCCATATGCTTTTTTACCTAATTGTATTTTTTCTTTGAGGAAGTTTCTGTTTATTCCTTTCCCCCATTTTTTGATGAGGCTGGATATTGTTTTCATGTAAAGTTCTACCAGTGCCATATACTTCTTTAAAATATTAACCTCTTATCAATTGGGTGTTGAGTAAATAATTTTTCCTGTTTCATTGGCTGTCTTTGTATCCTGGTCATCATTTCCTTTGAGGTACAGAAGCTTTTCAGTCTAATGTAGTCCTGTTTGCTTATCTTGGCTTCCTCTTGCTTGGTCAGTGGTGTTTCATCCTTGAAGATATCACCTTAGCTTTAATGTCATGGAGAGTTCTCCCTATGTACCTTATGTATTCAGCCTCTGTTTTGCCTTATGTACTTTATGTATTCATCTTATATTCTACCTATGTACATATATCTTATGTATTCTGTGTACCTTATGGTTTCAGGTCTGATATCGAGGTCCTTAATCCATTTTGATTTGACTTCTGAGCATGGTATTTGAAAGAGGTCTGAGTTTAATTTTTTGCAGGTAGCTGACCAGTTTTCCCAGTACTAGTTGATGAAGAGGCTTTCCTTACTCCTCTTTATATTTTTTGCTCCTTTATTGAAGATTAACTGATTATATACGTGAGTTTTTTCCCCCAGGATATTCAACTTTATTCCATTGATTTGAAGGTCTTATCTTTATTCCATTACCATGCTGTTTTAATTACTACCACTTTGTAGTATAGTTTAAAGTTGGGGAAAGTGATGAGAT
>JAOXYA010000008.1:26429136-26439441 GCA_028565675.1 Sorex palustris | reverse complement strand
ATTCCTCTGCCCCTCTCAGAGAGCCTGGCAAGCTACCGAGAGTATCTCGCCTGCATGGCAAAGCCTGGCAAGCTACCTGTGACGTATTCAGTATGCCAAACACAGTAACAACAAGTATCGCAATGGAGATGTTACTGGGCCTGCTCGAGCAAATTGATGAATAGTAGGAGGAAGGACGGGACAGTGCTACATAGAGGTTACTCAGAAAATTTTTGGATCAAATTGGCTAATATAAACCAAATGGGAGCAAGAGTCTTAGTGAGCTCTAAGGAGATGCAGGGGCTCTCCTTGGGGACGAGGGTGCTGAAATATGGCTGAGTGGGTCAGCAGGAAGAGGGCTGGTCCCGAGCCCCAGTGAATGTGGCGTTCATTTCAGTCAGCTCTGCTGGGAAGGATGTTCTGCAAATGAACCCAATGAAGGTACACCAGTGGGTTCTCCACCTTTCCGACTTGCTCCCCTCCTCCCCATGGCAAACTAGCCATGACATTGCACAGCTCACACTCTGGTATTTTATGAATTAGTGAAGTCTACGGTCAAAGTACATTGGAAATACAAATGGGAACTGACTCTATGATGGTCCATTGATATGTGAGGTTGTATTTTTCAGTCATTCTTGATTGTATCGGTGTTGGAATGTCTCAGGCTGGAGCACAGGAAGGGGATGCGTGTGGACAGCTGGTGCTTTCTGCTCCCCGTGTTTTTTCTGATCCACCTCGGTCATTTCTGGGACTGTTGGCTATCACATAGGCACCGTTTAGAACCATTGAAACCACGAGAGCAGGAAGCCAGGGCATCTGTGAGATGTCCATGCTGGATTGGTGCCCTCCACGCCCCAGCCATGGACTACCCTGTGGGTGTCAGGGCAGGAAGTGGTGGGTCACGTGCCTGGTCCTGCTGCAGCTGTGTTCCATTTGCACTGGGACACTCCTCTGGAGCATCCTGCATTATAGGCTTCATCCCCATCCAGAGCCATCACCTCAGCCTTCCCATCAGCTCAGGACCTGCCCAACTTGGGGCCCAAGAACCTGTGGGGCTGGGAGCCAGGGGGCAGGCAGCCACAGGATCAATTGTCCATGTCTTTCAGTCATGTCAGTTTGGTTTAAGCAACGAGCGATTATTCGGTCTAAAGTGAATGCAGATACGTTCCGATGTGGCATGTCAAATTCGCATGAATCTCATGAATAACACGCGAGGCTTGCCGCGGCTCCCCTCAGGGAATACCCCCAGATCTTGTAAGGCAGCACAGGCTGGGGTTTTCAGTTTGCGATCCTCTGACACGCGCTTACTCTGCTTACTCTTACTCGGCCACCAGCATGCCCCCTAGGAACAGAGATGGGCTCTGGTGCTGGCACAGGAACATGGGGAGGCCTCATGCGTAACTGATGTTGGTGGGCCCCCATGGGTGACTTATGTGGGGCGGGGAGGAGAGAGACGGTTGCTTTCTTCTGATCTGCCTCTGCTACCTTGAGACCCAGCTGAGAAGACTAGGACTGATAAAGTCTATGATAAGCCCCTGCTGGGCATGAGCCAGAGCTCCTGCCAGCCCCACCAGGTAAGGCTTTCAAGTCACACCTACCGTCTGCTTGGTCTTCTCAGCACGGGAGTTGATCCCTGCCACCGGATTTTTCAGGGAGCCATGGACTCAGGTTTGGACAAGGAAGTGTGCTCTGCAGGAAAGGATAGTCAGCCCTAGGTCTTACCCAGGGTAGCTGGGTTCTTGTTTCACCTCGCAGAAAAGAATTTCAGGAGTAGATGAGCAGTGAAGTAAAACAGATTGTATTTGGAGGTTTTTGGAAGGGGAGAAGGGAGAGAAAACAAAGAGTAAGATCAACGCCTTCAAGAGAGAATCCAGGCTCCCCCCAAGGGCGGAGAGGACCCCTGCACACACCCCAGCATTAGATATGGAAATATGAAAGTACACATCTCAAGAGGGGAGTTGCGGGTGCCACATGTGTTCAGGCGCTACACGTGCTCGGCCATGTGGGCACAGGTAGCACATGGGATTGGGCAGCATCTGTGCGTCCTTCCCTTGTTCATTGTTGCTTTTATAGAGTTTTCCCAACCTGCCCCAAGTGCAGCTATCTGAGTAGGTAAGAGTCCATTGCCAGGATTGTTTCCAAGCGGGTAGAGCTGGATGTAGCCTTCTTTGAAACTCCTTTTCTTGACCTTTGGTCCTGCTGGATCTTCTCTGGGAGGGTGGGTCCAACCTTCTCTGGTCTGGGCTAGCTGAGGATTGATCAGATTAAAGGAAGGAATTGAGGGTTCTTGAATAATTTCCCTCAGGCCCTTTCTGTTGGGAGGGGTCCAGTCTACTCAGGGTGGGCTGCTGGAGAACAAATTATCTGATCTTACTGTATCCACAAGGTGAATCAGTCTGGTAGCTTTATTACTCCCCAGAAATTTCATTGCCATGATGAGGGAGGGCGGAAGGCTTTCCCTAATCTACCTGCCTACATTATAACCAGGACGATTGGTGCTGGCCTGAACAGGCATCCATCCCACCACATGCTGGTTCCATCCATGCCATCATTTCCTGCCCAATCCAGCACCCCCAAGGGGGTCACCCTGACTCTTCTGTCCTGAGACACAGCTTCCTCTTCATTCTGGCTGCTCTCAGCTGTCGAAGAATCCCCGCATCTGGAGGTCAGCCCACCTGACCTGGTTGTGAGACAGTGTTCACTCAACCCAAGTAGGGTCTCACGGGGACCTGCTAGAGTAGGCTGAAGGTCCTGGCTGGTGTGATAGGCAGGTGAGACCTTGAGCCGTGATCTTTCCATCTCTCAGCTGCTCTGCTGGGCTTTGGCGTTTGGGTCCATGACTAGCTCCATCGCCCTTGGAACCAGGTGGTGCTGTGTTCAAACAGATTGCTAGTCTCTGGAGCTTCTGGTCAAAGGCAGGTGACCCTGGAGAGTCAGCAGGGCTGAGTCCCAGGGCCATTCTTCAGGCTCTTCTGCAGAGACTCTGGAGCAGATTCTTTTTCTGTGAGAGCCTGGGTGTGGCTGGGTGGTAGGAGGCTTCCCAAGCAAGAAGGCGCCACCCTGGCCTGAGTCTTGGGGCCTGCTGCCATGTCATGGCTTCACGAGGGCCTGCCAAGGTAGGGCAGCAGTTTTAGGGCTTTTAGGGCTCTCTCTCGAGCCTGCTCCACATCCTGAAATCAGTGAAGCTGAGGCTCCTGGCCTGCCCTTCATGGAGGGAGATTGTCCCCTTGAGGTGATTTGTGGTCCTGGGCATATAGGACCTGGGGCGGGGGCACAGGGGGACAGGTCATGAGCACTTAGAGTCGGGTTTCCCTCATAGCTGGGGATAAGTGCTCAGGAGCTGTCTAGCAAGAAGGGACAGTTGTGTATATTTGGGGGTACACCATGGCAAGTGGGAGTGGGACTTGATGCATTAGCAAGAAGTGCCTGTCTGCTCTGAGCTTTGGAACAGATTCTTTATAGGTTGCAGGCATCTGCATGGGTGTGCCAGAACCCAGCCCAGTGGGCAGTTTTCAGGAAATACTCTCTGCATTTTTGATCACCATCACTTTAACAAGAAGATGAGTTGGTAGTGGTCATCTCAGGTGCTCTGAGTCACCCTGCAGGCAAGAACTCTGTCCCTGAAGGTCGCCAGCTGTAAGGAAAGGGGTGTGGGTGGGGGTCAGAGCCAGACACTGGGATCCAGTCCCCCTGCCAACTTGTGATGCAGTGGAGCTGCCTTGGGCTCTCAGCCTCTCTTTTTCTCATCTGTAAAATGGGAAGAGTGATGTCTGCCTGGACCATGCAGGAGGAGGGATTCATCAGAAGACACATGCATGAGATGCTCTGAGAATTGTAGCCCTGGTGACTATTTTTGTTCTGTAATTCCCCACCTCGCTTTCTGCTCTGTCGGGTGGAACTTTATTGCAGACTTGCGCCTGGTCTCTGACTCACCAGCAGGAGTCAGGCCAGCTCTTCCTTGTCCGATCACCTTACACTTGGTTCTTTGCTCATCACGCACAGGGTTCCTAAGCTCCCCTCCTTGCAGAATGGAGAGGCAGTCTCTGTCAGGATCCCCGCTGCACAGATGAAGTTGGGTGTGCAAAGGTCGCCTGGTTCCCCCTGGGCCTTGGTGGCAGAGGTGGCCTGGATGCTGGCCGTGGACCCTCTCACCTCCCATGCGCAGCTTCCCTGCGAGTGTGCCGTGGGCACCAGCCTGGTGGACACAGAGGCTGTCAGCCTCCCACGGTGGCCCGTGCGCCTCACTGTGGACAGTGAGGGACAGGGAATTCCTCAGGGACTTCCCTGAGACTGGTGGGGACACCAGTACCTGTGAGGATGGTGTTGGGCTTGTTGCTGGGAGGGGGCCACATGCCTCTTATCCCTGGGTGACATACTGGAAAGCACAAACAGACAAGGAAGTGCTCCTGTAAGCCCCGGGGTACCTTTCATTTGATGGGGGCGTTTCTTAGGTCTGTCCCTTTTCATTGCAGGCTCTCCTAAATGTCCTTATGGGAATGTTTGCAAATGAGGGAGCAAAACTATCATTTTTATCTTTCCAAGAGATTATTTGTCATCTTCACTGCCTTGTTTTTTTTCCTTCTCCTTCTTCTTGTTCTTCTTTTTTTCAAACGTAGGAAGGCACTGGGGTATAAATGTGTTTATCTCACAATTTCTGAATCCCCAGGAAGAGCCAGAGGTTATGTGGGCTTTCATTCCGAAGTTGTAATGACATTTACCACTTTTCATTTATAGAGCCTACATGGTGACAATGATGACGTGCATTTAAGCTAATGAAAGTCATTATGGCCACATTGTCTCTGTTTTTTTTTTCCCCCTGCAGTCACAAAAGAAAGAGGAGCTCCCGGGGTCTGCTCTGTGTACTTGCTGCATGAGCACACCTTTGAGTTGTGTTTTACAAGTATGGAAACTGAGGCACTAGAAGGCGAAGTGGCTTTGTCAGATCACCTGTCTAACAGTGGGGCAGATTTGAAATCTGAGCCCTGGATTCTGGTTCCTGGGCATTCATTATTATTTTGTTTTCTTTTTGGGGGGGTGGGGGCAGGGGCAGTGAGTCCCCAAATAGTGCTCTGGGGACCCTAGAGTCATGAGGATGATACTTAGCCCTTGGACCATGATGGCTACCCCAGCAATTCCTGAGGACCTTAAGGACTACACCTGGTGGTGTTCAGGGGGTCATGCAGTGCTGGAGGGTCAAACCAGAGTCATTTGTGCCTTTTCCTTGGTCTCTGCAGACCATTCACGTAATTGTCACATAGCTACTGTGTTCTGATGACATTCCGAATAGCAGGGAAGGTGGGTACTTATTGATTTACTTGGTTTGGGGCCACACCCATCAGTGTTCAGGGCTACTACTAGCTTGGTGCTCCGGGAGGGTGTTCCTGGGGGTCCTGGGGATCATGTGCAGTACCCCTGAATAAAGTAAGTGCACTCATCTGGCCCAGAGGCTGGCTGTGAGACTTGACTATATTTCTTTCTAAGCAACTTAGCATGTGTTTCCTTCACTCTCATGTCCTTTGTAAAAATTAGGAATTTTGCTCTCCCCTTAGTTGTTGTTGTCTTTGTTGGTGTGTGGGGGTCACACATTTGTGGTTTGCTGTGGTTGCACACTCGGTTGTGGTGCACTCATAGGGGGCTGTGTTGTTTCCAGGGTTCCACACTTGGCTGCAGCCCCTGAGATCATACCAGCAGAGCTGGGGCTTACGCTTGACAATGTGGGGTAGTGCCAGGGATCGAACTCAAGGCCTCACACTCAAGGCAGATGCTCCACCACCGAGTCACATCTCTAATCCTCATGGTCATTTTGAGTTTCTTTCTTTTTTGTTTTCCACACCTGGCATTGTTTAGGAATGACTCTGCGCTCTGGAATTACTCCTGGGGGTGCTCGGAGGACCATATATGGTGCTGAGGCATTGAACCCAGGTTGGCTGTGTGCAAGGCAAGTGCCCTACCCACTCTCCTATCTTGCCTTCTTCGAGTTTCTGTAGTGCTTATACTCATCTCTGAGAACATAGAGATAAGAAGAGTGGTACCAGACTCCCCATGACAAGATCTGGAGATGGGGCGCAGCCAGCCCATTCATTGAGTATAGCTTGAAGACCACAGCAGACTTACAACAGTATAGGCAGTGATCAGAAGTGCTCCAGAAGTCAGGGAACCTGCAGCATGATGGCAGAGCAGTGGTAGTGACTGCAGAAGCACTGGAGTGACAGGTCCCCACCATGGGCTGGGCTAGGGATTATCCTGGGGCCTGGCCATTGGGCATTACTTGTAAGTGAAGACAGGTTTCACTGCAGTTACCTGGGATGTGGTCACTGTGGATAACTGCCTATGAGCATACTTTGTTTTGAAGAGGAAGGAGTGAGTGTCTTCTGGCTTGTAAGAGGGCAACCCAGAAATGGCCAGCATGATGTGGAAAGGGGCTCTGGAGCTTGTCACTCCTGTAAATGAATGAGCGTGGCTTCTGTTCATTCCACACTGCTGCCCTCTATCTCTGTCCGGGACCTGTTGGTGGTGTCTTGAGACCTCTTGGCTCCTTGAGATGTCATAGTTCCCGTTATCCCAGGACCTCGCTGTCTGCAGCTGAATGCAGGAGCTGAGCTAGACAATTCCTGAGATTCTCTGCAACCTCTCATTGGGGGCCCGTGGATTGTAGCAGTACATCAGAGCACAGTTGCTTTGTTTCAAGCTGCACTTTCCCATTTATCTTTCTGCCCTAGACTAAGAAAATTTCCTTTTGAGTTTAAATAATTATTTTACTTTATGAAAATAAGGGAAGAAGTAGGGTTCCCCTGGAAAAATGATTATTTTATAAAACCATTATTCTGAGATAAAATGATTGAAATTCCACTGAAGAAGGGTGTGCGTGAGAGGCAGAGAGAAAAATTAGACTCCTTGGAACTCATCATCAAGTGGCTTGCCGCTAATTAACGAAGGGACAGGGAAGTGCTTTCTCCATGCAGAATCCTGTGATTTCAGAGGCATGCTGTCTCAGTGTTTCTGGGTAAAATGTACTTTAGTTTTTCTGTGCAGATATGAGACGGTGGAAAACTGTCTTCTTTTGAGGGGATGGGTGCTCAACTTGGAAAGGCGTGAGTTCAGTTTTGTCATGACCCTGGTGCTGAGAAATTGCACCTAGAAAAGAATGAAGGTGGAGGATGATTGCAGAGTACTGTCACTTCAGAGAACCTCCCAGGAACACTTGGGTGGTGGGGCCCCATTGCCTTCTGACCATGCACTTAGGTGGGTCCTTGCCCTTGGCAGATATTTTCTGTAAAAACATCTTGACATCACTAGCCCCTCTTTCATTTTCACACCATAGCAAATGAAATAGGCTGGAAATGAGAATGTTTTGTATTCCATTTTAGCACCTGAGTATTTTGTGGGTTCTCACTTTCCGGTGGCTAACAAAGAAAGAATTGATGGACCTTGCCTCATTGCATTTACTATGAGCCAACTCAGTATCTGTGCAGATGATCTCACTCAGGAGGAAGAAACCCAATGGGTCCTGCATTTGAGTCATATGTGCTGTACATGTGGGATTTGTGCTGGGCATAGATCAGTGGATTGTATGTTGTATATACGGGGTGTAGCTGTGTGGGTAAGTGGAATGTGTGGAGTGTGGGCTCATGTAGAGTGAAGTGTGTGCTGTGTGTATGAAGCATGGTCTGTGGAGTGTGTGTGTGTGTGTGTGTGTGTGCGTGTGTGTGTGTGCATATGTGTATTCTGTGCTGTATATATGGAACCAAATTTTGTGTGTGTGGTGCATGGATTGTATGCTGTGTGGAATGTGTGTTGTGTATATGGAATGTGTGCTGTGTGTGCCGTGTGTGGATTGTATGCTGTGTGTGTATGTTGCTATGTATGTGGATAGGGCTGCTTATGTGGCATGAATGCTCTTGTGTGTAGTGTGTGCTGTGTGTGGTGTGTGTTGCTGTGTGTGTGGAGTGTGTCGAGATTTGTTGCATATGTGGCGTGTATACTGGATGTGTGGGATGTGTGCTGTGTGTGTGTTAGGTATGTTTTGCCCATTAATCAATTGATGAATACTTAACATGGTTTCCATGTCTTGGCTATTATAAATAATGCTGCTGTTATCTAGTTTAATCCTCTGTTATTATTTGTGTTTTTCAGTTGAGAAGTTTGTCAAAGTAATTGGCCATCTACATGGTAATAGGACTGGTCTGCATCTGTACAGCTCTATTCCAGAGCACCAGACCTGTGGGTTATTGGACTTCAAGAGTGTTTTTTCTGGGTCAAGAGTTTTGTAAATATTGCCTATATGTAGCCCTGTAGCACTGTCCTCCCATTGTTCATCAATTTGCTCCAGTGGGCCCATTAACGTCTCCATTGTGAGACTTGTTGTCACTGTGTTTGGCATATCGAATACGTCACGGGTAGCTTGCCAGGCTTTGATGTGCAGGTAAGATACTCTGAGTAGCTTGCCAGGCTCTCTGAGAGGGGCGGAGGAATTGAACCTGGGTCAGCCACATGCAAGGCAAACGCCCTACTCGCTGTGCTATAGCTCCAGCCCAGCAATCAGCAGTAGTATTATCATATTTATAGTACCTGGGGAAACATTTTAGCTAAAAGTAAAATTGACTAAGATTTTTTAACTTGTTAGTGGCTCAATTTATGTCAAATATTAAATAGAACAAAAAAAAAATAACATTTAAGGGGCCAGCGAGGTAGCAGGTATCGAGAGGAGTAAAATTATTTGCCTTCTCTACTGCTGATCCCTATTCGACACACAGCATCATCAGGTTCACAGAACTCAAAGCCAAGAGAAAGCCCTGAATACCCCTGTGTGTGATCTAAAATACGTTGATCACAGCCTATGTGTAAATAACAATTTTTTCTAACTGGTTTTTGTATTGAAGAATAGAAATATATAATTAAGTTTGCAATGACATTAGAGGTCTTTGAGATCAAGGATCTTAAACACAAGCCTCCCCCCACCTATTTTTTTAGACGTAGAATTACCTTTCATAAACCTAAAATACTGTATTAAGTTCTAAGTGCTCTCCTTCCTTTGCCATTGTTTCTCTGGGCACAGAGTTTTGTGATTGTCTCTGTAAACATATTATGTGGGACTTATAACCTCTCCAAATTGGGGTATCTGAATTACAGAAGAGCTCAAAGATATTTATTTAAGAAGCAGCTCTCATGAATTTGGGTTGAAAGTTTCGGAGACTAGGCTATCAGAATCAGTTTTGGCTTCTGAGATTTGAATAGCAAGTAAAGATAATTCTGGTTGCCAGGGGTTTATCTGATCCATTTGGGTCCTGTAGACCTAAGTGAGAGTCCAGACAAACAGGGACACTGGCATTGTTCTAACACAGTTCGCTTGGAGAACTCAGATGGAGTTACAGGATATCGGAAAAATTTAAAACAAGCTTCTGTTATTTTTTTATTTTTAATTTTTAGGTGGAAACCTATATCATCTCATCCTCCTAACCTCTTTAGCTCCCATCTGTATCATTTCTCTGTCCTCTTTGACTTTCTGTAGCACCTCCAAATTTAGTATCATCTGGAAGTTTAATTAATGTGCTGTTTACTGCTCCTTCCAGATCACTAATGAAGATGTTAAATAAAACTTGATCCCCAGGGCTCTGTGCTGGACACCCCCTCACAGCTTAATATCCTGTCATTTATCAGTGCTCTTTGTTTATGGTCCTTCCTTCAGGTTTCAATCCACGAGGGGGTGCTTAGACAAAGCCCAATTTGAATTAATTTTTCCAGTAAGACTGTAAAAAGCTCTGTGCCAGATTCCTTCTGCAACCCCAGATGTGTTGTTTGCTGTGTTCTTCCGTGGTGAGCGCTCTGCCCTCGGTCCTTGGCCTCTCCCCGACTCTGCAGTTCTTTTTTGGTAGATGCAGCAGAAGTTGTCAGCCTCTCCTGGCTGTGGGAGGTTGGGTACCAGCTCTGGGCGGTGTGGCCTCCAGGTGACTATTGTCTGGGGAACTGAGTGACCCCCCACCCCGAGAACCTGACCTGCAGTCCCACTGGGTGGCTCACACAATAGACATTCATTGCTTCTCAGCAGGTTCTTAAGCTCTTTGGTGCTTGGGAGAGGTTGGGGAGAAGGATCTTTTTTTTCTTTATTTTATTTTTTTTATTAAATTTTTTTTTTTAATAGTGAGACATCATGAGGTACAGTTTCAGACTTACACATTTTTGTGCTTGGGTTTCTATTATATAATGATCAAATACCATCCCTCCACCAGCGCCCACTTCCCACCACCATGCCTCCCAGAATCCCTCCTATCCCCCATCCCCCCATCCCACCATTCACACCATGCCCTGTCCCATGTTTGGGACAGACCA
>JAOXYA010000008.1:26392866-26404619 GCA_028565675.1 Sorex palustris | reverse complement strand
TCCCCTTCCCCAGTCAGAGACTTTGAACTTCGCCTGGAGAGGCCTTACAGATAATGTTTGCAATAGTGTTAACTGTCATGGTTTTGATGGACAAAGTTACTACACCTTCTTTACCACCAGCAATACCCAAGAGGCTCCAAGGACATTGTCTTTTCCCCTTCAAAGACTCTGTTTTGCCTTCAAAGGCTATAAATTTGTCCTTAGTCCAAACCCTTATTTTGTTTCTCTCTATACCACTGTTTCTGCAACTGTTCCATTACTTTCATTACTTACATAGTTAATGCATAACAGTGTTTCCACCTCATATTCTGGCTGTAATCCCAGAAAAGTATTGGTAATATGTATTTCATTTGGACCAAGCGATTTACCTGTTAAAATTAATAATTAACTGAATATGAAACATGAGTTGTTTTCTCTTTGTGTTTGTATGTTTATGTCTGTATATAGTTCAGTATAGAGTAGCTACTAATTGCATACGTTCAAAGTTTATATCTGAGAGATTAGCACATGGGTGAATATTTTAACTGTTTCCTCATCAATAAAATGCAAATAAAATAGTACATATTATCTTTGTGTATTCTAAATGAGGTAGTCTAAGCATAGATCAATAAATAAGCCAGTATCAAGTGGGCCCAAATTAAGTTCTGGATAAATTGTGCCAATTATTTTCATCCTTAATTATATTTTACATATTAATACTTACTCTTAATGACATTTATAAAGAAAAATGAACATGTTTTTCAATTGTTTTTTTACACACCATAATTTATAAGCTCTCATATGTTCTATATTCCAATTTCTTCACTCTCCCGTGGTATGTCCACTTAACATACTTCATAGATCAGCCTCTGTTGCCCAACATTTTTATCTCTTTTTGTGTGGCATTTTGGGCACTTTCTTTGCATCTTTATTCCAAATAATTGATTCCCATCTATTATTTCTAATCTACTTTTAGATTGCCAACTGAGTTTTTTTTATATCAACAATCATATTTTTTATGTCTGTATCTTATTTGATTCTTTTATCCCTGATAAACTTGGATAGCTTTTGGTTGCTCATTCATAATTTTGATTCAGACATTTATTTCTTTAAAAATTTTCTACATTCCAACATCTAAAGTCAATGGAAACCTACTCTGTGATTTACTCTTCTGGCCAGTTCTCATTCAACGTGACTATTGTCATTGTGAATTTTATTCTTTTGTTTATGGGGCTTCTCCTATTCTCTTGAAATCCAGAAGAGTTTTGAATTGAGGGTACATTACTCCAGAGAGATTTGCATTATCTGAAAAATGCATGCTTCCTTAATAAGTTATGTTTTTAGTTTAGGTTAGGATTCCTTGACATGTAGAAATTCATATGCAAGTAGAAATTCAAAGTCAGATTTTTCTACAGAGCTGTGCAGGCTCCAGATTGTCAGGATAACTGGTTTTTTTTTTTTGCCCAGTGCCATAACTGAGATGAATGAACTTTCTTAACATCTGCCTATGCTATGGAGAGAGTACTTTCTTCCAGCTCATTTCCCCACCGAGGAGAACATGGCCATTCAGGATTTTACCGAGGTCTCAGTTCCAGTTTCTACCTCTTGTGGATCTGAAGCTTTATTTCCCATTTTGTGTATGTACTTCTTAGATTGTCAGAAAAAGAAGGATATCATAGCTTCCTAATCTTGTCCAACAGTAGCATAAGAGAAGAACAGGGAAGCAAAGAGGGGAAGAAAGGAAAGAGGAAGAGAGAGAGAAGAATGAATAAATATAAATTTTATAGGAAGTCGGACTCCCCCATGTAAAATTAACTATATTGTTAGTGTCAGAAATCCCACAATCTATAACATTGATAGATGGAAGGAAATGTTAATTAATATAAATACTGGAAGAGAAAAATAATCTTGACTTCTGTTTCCAAAATACAGACTTATACCAAATGTCCCTTTTCCTCCCTGTCTCTATAAAACCAGCACCATTTAAACCATCGTTCCTTCTGGGTCTCAGGCAAAAGCAGCTAGAAGGACGAGGCAGTAAAACATTTCAGATTTTGTGGACTACATGGTCTTCTCACCCTTATTTCCTTTTACACTTCCTTTCAATGCAGACCCTCTCTTAGCTTGTGGCCACACATAAGGAAGTGGACAAGAGGCCAGATTTTGCTGGTGGGCACCACATGGGCAGGGTGGATTTGACACGGCCACAAGCTCCTGTCCCTGCTTCTGGTGCCTGGCAGCTGGTGACTCTTTGAAATTGGTGCTGTGAACAGAAATGAAAGGTCTATGCACTGAAGCCGAGGGCCACATTGTTCTGCATATGTAAGAGCAGCACATCAGACCATCAGCTGTGGTGGGCTTGCCCACCTGATAAAGTTTGTCATCATCCACCATTGTCCTTCTAGAGCCTCTGCATGGCCACTGTGTGACCCAGTGATGAGTGGCTGTGGACATGATAAAGACAATATTCTTGCATCTCTTATTTATTTATTTATTTATTTTTATTTTTGGGTCACACGGGCGATGCTCAGGGGTTACTCCTGGTTCTGCATTCAGGAATTACTCCTGGTGGTGCTCAGGGGACCATATGGGATGCTGGGAATTGAACTCAGGTTGGCTGCGTGCAAGGCAAACGCCCTACCCTCTATGCAATCACTTCAGCCCCTATTCTTGCATCTCTTAAGGCTCTGAGGGTGATTCTGGCTCCCAATCCTGCTGGCGTGGTCATGCTCCCTTCTGATCTGGTCACTCCTGTTAAACCAGGTCTAGTCAGTTCTGCTTCTCAGAGACTGGGTATATTGTACGGATCACTCCCATGCTATATCTGTCCTCTGCCACCTTATGTTCAGGAACTGGGCAGAAACCACAGGTCAGACACACTCGCCCTGCTGGACGCCCATGACTGATACAATTGACTGCTAACACTGGGGTGTCAATACTCAATTTCTGTCTTGGAGTCAGACCTCACAGACCAGAATCCAGATACCTTCCCTTTTCCCAAAGCCTAGTCATCCCAGAATCCTAGAAAGTCCTGATTCTTATAGGGAAGGTTCTGAGGAAATCTTCCAGTATATTCTTTTGATGGTGTTTGATATCATAAGCAGCAGGACTGTCAGATTCAAACAGCAGAGACCCCAGGATCATGCTCAGTGCCTATGGGACACGAGGGATTTGAATTCATGACTGAGTGCTTGCAAGGTTTCAAGTTTGCAAGGTAGGTGCTTTAAGACTATTCCTCCAGTCCTTTTACAGTATATTCTCATGGCAGTGTTAACAGTTCCTTCCCCAAGTGAACTGAGGTTCTGATGAAACCAGGGTGCCTGGCATGTGAAGGGCCTTGAATCAGGATCTGGGTCTCGGGAGGTGCTGACAATTGCTTGTGGTGACACATAGCAGGTGTCTCCTGCAGCAGACATCCGTCATGTTGGTCACATAGGTTAAGGGTGCTTGGGACTCCTGCCAGGATCCTTCTTGCTAAGACTGTTGCCCATGAGCCACCAGAATGAAATGTTCGGATTGCCACTTTGCAATCCTGTGTCCACCTTGTCTCTGGAGACTGAGGCCAGGCCCAAGGCCCCATCTTGTTCATCTTTTTTTTTTTTTTAGCTCATCCTTCTTGCAAGGTGAGGAGTCTGCCTGTCACTAGCCTCAGGGTTCTTGGGGGTGCAAGGCTTTCCCTACAGCACTGGGGAATGAGGCCACAGGCAGGAAACTGCTCTGCCTCTCTCCTTTGTTCCTTGACTGCACTCATCTCCACTCTCTGTGCATGAGGCAGTGTAATTTATACAAGATGCTGCTATCCCAGAGTACCTCAAAGGCCAGCATAGAAAGATGTTTGTAGGCACAGCTCTTTCAGTTTACTCTTGTGCGTGTTGAGTTATACCTGCATCATGTGATTGCTTAGTGGAGCCAGATTCTACTCAAGTCTCCTGCTTAGCCCGTGCCAGAGGTAGAGATGACTGAAATGGCTAAAAATAGCCCTGGATTCTGAATGTCTCACTGTGGTGCAGTGCCCTGCAGAAGCCTCCTCCCCTCCAGCTGGGGATCAGATTATGTCCCCAGCCAGGGCACTGTTAGCCCTTTAGCTGAGCTGACTGGAGCTGCTATTCAGGCTTACAAAGGCTCTAATCTCCTTTGAATTCCTCTAAACCATGGACTCGGTAATCCCTTACAGAAGCAGCACACTCCAGGGGTACAGTTGGCAGCCTAGAGTGTGCCTCTTCCATTCATTTGCCCCGATTATCTTTTTATCTCATTAAGTGCCTTAGCTCTGGTGTTATGTGTGGAAAAAAAAAATAGCAGTGTCAAATTGGCCTTAAAGACAAAACTTAGTATTTTCTTTTTCAAAGCAGTGGACCAAGTCAAGAGATCTCATTTTATTTCTACTTTTGTGCTAATGAGTCACAGGGGCTCACTCACTGGGCCTCAGTTTCCTCAACAGCAGAGTAAAGGGGCGAGCTTCCCTCCTGCTCAGAGGTTCAGAGCTGACTGGCTGTGCCTTGCGAGGTGGCTCAGGTTTATGCTACAGGTTTGGTTTCATAGAGAAATGGTGGGGTGAGGGGGCTGCCCTCTGGGGCTCCCACCATTATAATATTAATTCAGCACAGGCAGTTACATTACAGGACCTAACTTCAGTATCGCCTTAAAAACAGAGATAAAAGAAGAATGCTTCATTGGTTATTACAGCATTTTCCTTCTAAAGATCGGGTTTTCCTTCTTAAAAGCACCTTCATTTCTTTGATAGCTGCTGGATGTGCGTTGAATGCTCTGTTGAGATTCATACAGATATGGAAATCCTCAGAGTTTCAGAACCAATTTGCATGTCTCCATGGGTATACCTCCAGCGTTTCTTATTTAGTACTGTTTACCTTCAATTTCATCTGCTTCTGAGGATTTGGAGAGTTTCTGATAATGCCTACCGTATTCCTTGGACGCCATGGGCACTCTTTCCAGCACGTTTTGCAGCTTTGTGCCTTTGGGGGGTTGGTGGTGTTGGCAGGTGCACATAGCTAAATTCCTGATATGCCTCAGGGAGATTTCTAGTGTTTACATTTTCACTTATGGGCATTTATGGCACCCAGAATTTTAGATTGTTAGATAAGAAGGCTTTTACAATCTTTCTGAAAAAAATATGTTTCTCTTTTGCTAAAATTCCCATAAACTTGGGAGGAGGGCACACCCAATCGTGCTCAGGAATTTCTCTTGGATCTCTGCCCAGGGATCATGCTGGTGTGGTTCAGAGGACTCTATGTGGTGCTGGGGATTGAGCCTGGGCCGAGTGTGTGCCAGACAAGTGCTCTGCCCATTGTACTAATTCTCCAGCCAGAGTTGTTTTTCTTTTCACACTTCCAATTTTTAGAAAAATGTATTGGTTTCCTGCCGTATTACACAGGCTTCAAAAGGGGCTTCCTTTCTGAACTTGTTTGTAGCTCACCAAAGTTGGCCTTTCTATAGTTGTAGTGATTTGTTGCTTATTCCAATCTGATCTACCCCATGGAACTCAACTTTGATTTCTCCATGCTCTGCCCCCAATCATGTGTGGTGACTTTCTCGTGCATGTAGATTATCCAGAATGTGGTGAGCTGAGGAATATTCGATCCTCATATCATATATCTGTAGCATCTGTGTGTTTCCCTAGCAGTCGGCCAAGAAAATCGTGAAGATTGTATTGGTCTCTTGAGTTAACTCGTTGTGGCCATGCCCCACCCTCTCCAGGTAAGTGTGGAAGCCAGCTGTGTATCATGGAGACCACACAGTGGAGTTCAGGACTTAGAGCATGTGCAAAGGAAAGGATATTTCCTTCAGGTGACAGCCATGTGGGTTTTATTTTTTTTTATATTTTGAACACAGTTAAATTTATTTAGTTAAAGAACTATGATTTATGAAGGTTAAGTTATAGGCATATAGTATTTCAACCCCAATATCACCACCACTGTCCCCTTCCTTCACCATTTACCCCAGGTTCCCTCCCACCCATCAACTTGCCTCCTTGACAGTCATATAACAAATTTATTTTGTATTACTTGGTCCAATAAAACTAAAGCGAGTAACAAAGAGAATTATCAGAAAGTAAATCATTAAAGGTGAATTAGTGATGGTTAATTGATATATATTTTTTGTATTGTCTTTTTAATTGAAGCACAGTGAAATACAGAGTTACAAATGATTGGGTTTCAGTCATGAAATGTTCCAACACCCGTCTCTTCACCAGAGTACTTTTCCCACCACCAATGTCCCCAGTTTCCTTCCCAAAGTGCACCCCCCACCTGCCTGCCTCATGGCAGCCACTTTCTCCCTCTCTCTCTCTCTCTCTCTCTCTCTCTCTCTCTCTCTCTCTCTCGGTTTTATGGTTTGCAGTACAGATACTGAAAGTTTATCACATATATCGCGTTACCTACTTTTAACATTCAGTTTCTATCCAAAGTGATTATTTTTATTATCTATTACTGTCATACTGGTTCCTTCTCTATCCTAATTGCCTTTGTTCCCTCAACGCCCCCTCCCCATACACATACACACACACATGCGCGCGCATGCACACACACACACACACACACACACTCACACACACACACACTCTTGTGGCAGGCTTCCAACCATTGACCAGAACTTCTGGCCTCTGTTTTCTCTGGCCTTGATATTAGTTTCATATGTTTTAATATTCCACAAATGAATGCAGACAATCTATATGTTTCCCTCTCCTTCTGAGTCATTTCACTCAGCATGATACTCTCCATATCCATACATTTATCTATGTGGATTTAAGAGCATTATTACTTCTTGTGTGAAACACGCTCAGATGATAACAAATGTTCAAGGTCCCTGACTCGTGTTTATCTTATACCCTGAACCCAGATCATTCATTCTAAAGTATGTTGAATTTTTTGTTGTTTATTTTTGCAATGGGTGAATTAGAACTTTACTCTCTGCTGTGTTGTGTCTTCTTTCAGAACTCCCAACCTCTGCCCCATTGCTTGCAGTTCACCTTCCACACACCTCATCTGTCTTCAAGACCCTGGTCTGGTCCTAGTTGGGCATCAGAATTTATTTATATGGTGTTAGTTCATTTGATTTATCCCAAATTGAATGTGGAATACTCTGTCTTCCCAGGCCTCTGTAACCTTAGTGCTTCTTCAGGAATGCCTTTTCATACATTTTTGTACTTGCCCAAAGATTCACTGGGGTATATAAAAAAGTAGCTCTTTGGGTCATGTCTGTAATTCTTTCCACATGAAAATGATGTGGGGAGGCATCTCTTTTTACTTTATCTCACCCACACAGCAAAGCCTGACAAGCTCCCCGTGGCATATCTGATATGCCAAACACAGTAACAAGTCTCACAGTATTACTGGGCCCACTGGAGCAAATTGATGAACAACTTGAGGGAGAACAGTGACAGTGACTATACCTGCATCTCTTCACATCCTTGTAGATCTTGGCTTTGTATTATTTAACTACATATGTTTTACATCCTTGTGGGTAATGTCTACATCTGATTCAACTCTGTATTTCATACCCAAATGCATGTAAACACACAGATGATTGTAGTTTGCCACTCAGTGATTTTTTTTATTGAATTGCCATGAATCACAGTTATAAGTTTGTTTATGATTGAGTTTCAGTCATACAGTGTTCCAATACCCATTCCTTCACTAGTGTATGGTTCCTGCCACCCCACTTTTCCTCCTGACCAGCCTGCCTATGTGGAAGGCACTCTCTCTCTCTCTCTCTCTCTCTCTCTCTCTCTCTCTCTCTTGCTTCTTTTAGACACTGTATAATATATCACTATTATTGTCACTGCCCTATCACTGTTCTCCCGTTGTTCATCGATTTGCTCGAGTGGGACCAGTAACATTGTGAGACTTGTTACTGTGGTTAGCATATCTGATATGTCATGGGGAGCTTGCCAGGCGTTGCTGTGCGGGCAGGATATTCTTGGTAGCTTGCCAGGCTCTCTGAGAAGGGCAGAGGAATCAAACCCGGGTTGGCTGCATGCAAGGCAAACGTCCTACCTGCTATACATGCACATATAATGTAATATATACTGTTACCACAAGGTTATCATGTATATCACTTTAATCCCTTTCACCACTCAGTTCTTGTTCAGAGTGATCATTTTCAGTTATTATTATTATTGTGGTCTCTTCTCTGTCCTAATTGCATTCCCTCACAACTTGTGGCAAGCTTCCTACCCTGAACTGGCCCTCGTTTCTACTGTCTTTGAGTATATTCTCATACTATGTTGTTTCTTTTTTTTTTTCAATACTGCAAATGAGTGCCATCCCTCTCCCTTTGATTTATTTCTCAATATGATACTCTCAGTATGATACTCTCTATGTCCATCCCTGTATGAGCAAATTTCATAACTTAATCTTTCCCAATAGCTGCATAGTATTCTATTCTGTAGATGTACCATAGCTTTGTGTTTTTTGTTTTGTTTTAAATTTTAATTCATTATCTGCTCTTTGGTACATGGGTTGCTTCCAGATTCTGGCTATGTGAATATAGAAGTGTGAGTTCCTTTTTCTCTGTATCTGTGCCAGCACTGGTTGTTCTTGTTCTTTTGGAAGTGTGCCAGTCTTTGTGGTGTGAGAGGATATCTCATTGTTGTTTTGAATTGCATCTCCCTGATGATTAGTGATGTAGAACATTTTTTCATGTGCCTTTTGGCCATTTGTATTTCTTCTCCCCATTTTTTGATGGGGCTGGATGTTATTTTCTTATAAAGTTCTGCTAGTACCTTATACATCTTTAATATTAACCGCTTATCAGATGGATGTTAAGTAAATATTTTTTTTTTCATTCTATGGACTGTCTTTCTATCCTGGTAATTGTTTCTTCTGAGGTTCAGAAGCTTAGATTAATGTAGTTCCATTTGCTTATTTTCCCTTCCATTTGACTTGGTCAGAGGTGTTTCAGTCTTGAAGATCACTTTAACTTAAGTGTCATGGAAAGTTCTATCTAAATTTTCTTCTATGTACCTTATGAATTCAGGTCTGACTTTTGTGCACAGCATTATAAAGAGGTCTGGTATTTTTTCTTTTTGTTTGTCTTGTTTTTTGCATATGGCTTACCAGTTTTACCAGACCCCCTCCCCCCAACACACACACACACACTAAACCTCTGTTTTCATTTATTCCTTCAAAGCAAGTATTTTCTCACCGAGCTTTAGTCTTGTTGATGTATCCAGAGGTTACAGAGTTATGTTGAAGTCTTCAACTACTATTTTGTTGTTATCGATGTCTTTCTTCAGGTCTATTAGTTGTTGTTTTAAGTATTTTACTGGTCCACCTTTAGGTACATATATGTTTAGGAGTGTGATTTCTTCCTGTTTTACAGATCCTTTAATCATTAAGAAATGACCTCCACTGTCTCTTATAACCTTTTCAGCCTGAAGTCTATATCATCTGATACTAGTATATTCAGCCCAGTATTTTTGAAGGTTTTTTTTCTTGAAGGGTTGTCTTCCAGCCCTTGACTCTAAGTCTGTGTTTGCTCTGACTACTCAAATGTTTTTCTTGCAGGCAGCAGAATGTTAGGTTCAATTTTCTAATCTATTCTGCTACTCTGTTTCTTTTAGTTGGTGTAGTTTAGCTCATTGGAGTCTAGAGAGATTATTGTCATGGAGTTCTGTACCATCTTTCTGCAAGAATGTGGCATGTTTGTGGGACACATCTTGTCTTAAAGTAGCCTCATTAGTTCTTCTTGTAAAGATGGTTTTGAGTTGTTCCTCTGTGAAGTTGTGAATTGTTCCCTTCTATCTGAATGGAAGTTTGGGTGGGATTTGTATTCTTAGTGAGGCATTTCTTATTGAATTTTTTCACGATATCTCACCAATGTCTTCATTTGATAAATCTGCAGAAATCCTAAGGACCTTCCTTTGTTTCTACTTTCCTTCTTTAATCTTGCTCTTGGGCTGGAGCAATAGCACAGCGGATAAGGAGTTTGCCTTGCACGCAGCCAATATGGCCTACCCAAGTTCGATTACTCTGCCCCTCTCAGAGAGCCCAGCAAGCTACTGAGAATATCTCACCGCACAGCAAAGCCTGGCAAGCTCCCTGTGACATATTTGATATGCCAAACACAGTAAGTGCTTCGAGCCTCCTGGATCTGGGTGCACGCACTCTTCACTCTGGGAACTTATCAGCAGTGATGTTTTTGACTGTTGCTTCTTCATCAGGGTTATCATTCTGGCCATCTGGGACCTCAGTGATTCTTATGTTGTTCCTCAAAGTCATTCCAAAGTTCTCTTATTAGCAGTTTGTTTATTTTGAAGCTTTCTGCTGTTGTCTGGAGGTTTTCTGCACCTCATCTTG
Source organism: Sorex palustris (assembly GCA_028565675.1). NCBI lineage: Eukaryota > Metazoa > Chordata > Mammalia > Eulipotyphla > Soricidae > Sorex > Sorex palustris. Next base: position 26,394,324 of record JAOXYA010000008.1, on the reverse strand, counting down.
CTCAATGATTTGTCCTCAGCTGCTGTTCCTCTGCTGTTAAGGGCTTCTAGTGACTTTTTCATTTCACCTGCTAAGTTTATCAGTTCTATCATTTCTTCTTGTAATTTTCTCATTTCAAGCTAGCATATCCGTTTGTGTTTTACTGGTGGTCATTTTTGCTGTTTCTTTGAGCTCTGTATATATTCTCAACAGTTCCTCTCTAAATTCTTGATCAGAGTTACTGGTTGAGTCTTCTGGGCTACCATCTTCACTCACTAAGCCTGGTAGTGTTCTGCATTGTTTTCACATTGTGATGTTTGTAGATGGAATTGACTCTTGTGGGTCTTTATGTGTTTAGGGGACTACAGTTAAGATGTTTTTGCATAATCATGGTGAGTTATGAAGAAATGCACAACTCTGGAGAATAGTGTAGCAGTAGCACTCTTCATGGGCAGGAATGATTTTAATCTGGGCAGGGGAAAATATGGAGATCCTGAATATCAGTTGCCCCGTCCCCCCATCCCCCCAGTGCCAGCTACTGATGCTTGGCTTGCCTCAGTGTTTTGTACTGGGGCTGAGTAGGGCAAGCAGGGTGGCTAGCACTTTCTCCTTCCTTTTCAATTTTGTGAGCAGGGATATTCCTGACCTGGGAGGGCAGGATGGTGATCCAGAGTACCAAAGCCCTGATGCCAGCTGCTGCTGCTCAGCTCACCTTAGTGCCCTGGACCAGGGCTTAATGTTTTTATAAGTCAGTGTATTAACTAATAGTAGCACTGTAGAACTGTCCTCCCATTGTTCATCTATTTGCTTGAGTGGGCCCAGTAACTTCTCCCTTGTGAGACTTGTTGTTTATTGTGTTTGGCATATTGAATATGTCATGGGTAGCATGCCAGGCTTTGCTGTGCGGGCGAGATACTCTCAGTAGCTTCCTGGGCTCTCCGAGACAGGGGGAGGTAATGAACCCGGCTCGGCCGACCCTACCGCACACAAGGCAAATGCTCTACCGCTATGCTATCTTCCTCTTTTGCATGACCATATTTTTGCCTCCAACAAATATAAACACCCATAAAATTTAGACACATGTTTGACATATATTTTCTCTTAGCTATAACAAAATGTCTGGGTGTTAGATAATTGATAATAGGTTTATCTAGACTCAGTTTCAAGCTGCAAGTTGGGTTCATCCTCCCTGGATCAGTAGCTATTTAGGCTGCTCTTACAGCAGTGGAATAAGTACATGCAGTTCAACCTGTTCATGAAACTGCAACTTAAGCTTCTGCCAGTTGCACATCTCCTAGTACGCAATTGGCAAAGCATGCTTTTGTAAGAGCCTTTAAGCTCCATGAGCATCACCTCAGATGGGAAGGACTACCATCAAATGGCAGGTGTGACAACAGGCAGGAATCACTTAATCACTTAATCACTTAACTTCCCGTTAGTCGTCGATTTGCTCGAGCGGGCGCCAGTAATGTCTCCATT